>QJPP01000702.1:0-600000 GCA_003996215.1 Jaltomata sinuosa
TTGGATGTGAGGTTTTGTGCGTAGGAAACTAGACTTGTAGACCTTTGATTTGGTATTTCGGGGGACTTCTAAATCTTTATATATTGAGAGAAAAGCCCTGAGACATTTTACCCAAAGTTCAGAAAGTTTATTAAAGAACTTACGATAACTTTTGCCGATTTGCTAGACTTCAAAACTTATAATGCGACCAAACAAATGGGCCCGACACCGAAATACCGGTCCTGACGAGCTTTAAGTGACTTGGGGCCGCTACAAACAAGCTCTAACGGTTCAAGGAAAATGTATACGTGGAAATAACCGAAAGGGTCATTACATCATCCACTACTAAAAAGGACTTTCATCCTCGAAAGTCAAGGTCAATGGGGTACCTGAAGGCTAAAATAGTTGTGGATATTGGGCCCGCATATCTCTCTCGGTCTCCCAGGTAGCCTCCTCGACTGGACGGTGCCTCCACTGAACCTTAACCACTGGGATCTCTCGAGACCTCAATCTTCTGACCTCTCTTGCCAAAATAGCTGCCGGCTCCTCAACAAAGGCTAAACCCTCGCCCAACTGAACTGAATCCCACTGTAACACATGAGACTCATCTGGGACATACCGACGAAACATCGAAACATGAAATACAGGATGTATATCTGAAAACATCGGAGGCAAGGCTAGCTGATAGGCAACGCTACCAACCCTCTAAAGAATCTCAAACGGCCCAACATACCTGGGGCTAAGCTTGCCCCGCCTACCAAATCTCATCACGCCTTTCATGGGCGATACATGGAGAAACACCAAGTCACCGACACTAAACTCCAAGGCACGAAGCCTACGATCAGCATAACTCTTCTGCCTGCTCTAAGCTGCCCGAAGTCTGTCCTGAATCACTCGGACTCGGTTTAAGGAATCTCAAAGCAAATTTGTGCTCTGTGGCCTAGAACTAAAACCATCAACCCAACCTACCAGTGATCTGCAACGCCTGCCATACAAAGCCTCAAAAGGTGCCATGCCGATACTCGAATGGAAGCTGTTATTATAAACAAACTCTGCCAAGGGAACAAACTGATCCCAAGAACCTCCAAAGTCAAGAACACAGGCCCGAAGCATGTCGTCCAGAATCTGAATGGTCCTCTCGGACTGGCCATCTGTCTGAGGGTGGAAAGCGGTACTAAGATGAACCTCTGTACCCAAATCTCGCTGAATAGCCCTCCCGAACTGAGATGTGAACTGAGTGTCGCGGTCTGAAATAATAGAAGCTGGGACCCCGCGCAACCGAACAATCTCACGAAGGTAGATCTGAGCTAACCTCTCTGCACCATAAAAAGTCTGAACTGGCAAGAAATGTGCTGACTTAGTCAGCCTATTAACAATCACCCATATGGAATCAAACCCATGAGAAGTACGAGGAAACCCAACAACGAAGTCCATAGTAATCCCTTCCCACTTCCACTCAGGAATGGGAAGTCGCTGCATCAAACCACCAGGTCTCATGTGCTTGAACTTAACCTGCTAATAGTTCAAGCACCGAGATACAAAATTCGCTATATCCCGCTTCATACCACTCCACCATTAAAGCTGTCTCAAGTCCCTATACATCTTTGCTGCGCCAGGGTGAATGGAGTATCTAGTACAATGTGCCTCATGAAGTATCAACTTAATCAAATCATTAATCCTCGGAACACAAAGGAGACTATCAAACCTCGGAACCCCATCTGAATCTAGAGTAACCCGACTGGTCTCACCCTGAACAACCCGATCACGAAGGTCACACAACTACTGATCCTCAAACTGACGTCTCTGAATCTGATCAATCAAGGTAGAACGAACCTCAACACTGGCGAGAACTCTGCTAGGATCCGACAAGTCAAGCCTAACCAAACAGTTAGCCAAGGACTGGATGTCCAAGGCCAACGGTCGCTCTGAAACGGAAAGAGAAGCTAGGCTACCCATACTCACTGTCTTCCAACTCAAGGCATCCGCTACCACGTTTGCCTTGCCCGGATTATATAGAATAGTGAAGTCATAGTCCTTCAGTAACTCGACCCATCTCCTCTGTCTCGAGTTCAACTCTCGCTGACTCGTGATATACTGAAGACTACGGTGATCGGTGAAGATCTCACAGTGAACTCCATATAGGTAATGCCTCCAGATCTTGAGCGCGAAAACTACCGTCGCCAACTCTAAGTCATGAGTGGGGTAGTTGCGCTCGTGAACCTTCAGCTGCCTCGATACATATGCTATTACTCGACCCTGCTGCATCAATACACAACCAAGACCAACCCCAGAAGCATCACAATACACGTAGAAGCTCTGACCCTCAACCGGCAAAGTCAAAACTAGAGCTGAAGTCAATAAGGCCTTAAGCCTCTGGAAGCTATCCTCACACTGATCCGACCACTGAAATGGGACATCTTCCTAGTCAGCATAGTCAAGGGTGCTGCTATGGAAGAAAATCCCTCAACGAACCGTCTGTTAGTAACCTGCTAACCCAATAAAGCTGCGGACCTCAGTAGCAGTAGTAAGTCTAGGCCAATCACAAACCGCAGAAATCTTTTCCCGGATCAACCCTAATCCCATCCTTAGACAACACGTGCCCTAGGAATGCAACTGACTCAAGCCAAAACTCGCACTTTGAGAACTTGGCATAAAGCCGATGATCTCTCAAAGTCTGGAGTATAACCCTCAAGTGCTGCTCATGCTCATCTCTACTACGCGAGTATACCAAGATGTCGTCTATAAAACTATCACAAATGAGTCCAAATACGGGCCAAGAACCCTGTGCATCAAGTTCATAAAGGCTGCGGGGGCATTAGTCAACCCAAAAGACATCACCAGGAACTCATAATGGCCATAACGTGTCCTGAATGCTGTCTTAGGGATGTCCTCCGCCCTAATCCTCAACTGATGGTAGCCAGACCTCAAATCAATTTTCGAAAACACGACTGAACCCTGAAGCTGGTCAAACAAATCATCAATCCTCGGCATCGGATACCTATTCTTCACTGTCACCCTATTCAGCTGCCGATAATCAATACACAAGCGCATCGACCCATCCTTCTTCTTCACGAAGAGAATAGGAGCGCCCCAAGGTGACACACTAGGTCTAATAAACCCCTTAGCTAACAGATCCTGGAGCTGCTCCTTAAGCTCCCTCAACTCAGCCAGAGCCATACGGTAAGGATAAATAGAAATAGGCATAGTGCCCGGCTCTAGCTCAATAGCGAAATCAATATCTCTCTCAGGTGGAAGGCCTGGCAGGTCGGTAGGAAACACATCGAGGAAGTCTCTAACCACAGGAATAGACTCAGGAGAAGTAGGGTCATCACTAACATCTCGGACATATGCTAGATAAGCTAAACACCGACGGGAAATCAACTTCCTAGCTCGAAGACAAGAGATGATCCCAGATGGTGCATGGCTAACAGAACCCTGCCACACAATCGGGGATACACCGGGCACAGCTATGGTAATGGTCTTGGCATAACAATCCAAAACCACACGGTGAGGAGATAACCAGTCCATGCCCAGTATCACATCAAAATCTAGCATATCAAGAATCATCAAATCACCCCAAGTCTCTGAATCACCAATAGATAGCATACAAGATCTCACAATCCGATCCACTACTAAAGAATCTCCTACTGGGGTCGAAACAGAAACAGGAACAGATAATGGCTCACTAGCCAACCCCAAACAAGGCACAAAGTAGGAAGATACATATGAACAAGTGGATCCAGGATCAAATAAAGCCATAGCAGACTGATGGCACACAGAAATCGTACCTGTAATCACAGCATCTGAGGGCTCTACCTCTGGTCTCCTAGGGACCGCGTAAAACTGACGACGACCTCCACCTGCCCGACCGCCATCCTTACCACCTGCTCTGCCGCGAGGAGCACCAACTCTACTCTAACGACCACCCCCTCTATCCGGAGGCTGAACTGCTCGTAAAGGCTCAGCCAACTGAACTGCACCCTGCTGAGGGCAATCTCTAGCAAAATGACCCATCGCACCACAAGTAAAACAAGCCCCAGATGGCCTACTCAGTCGAGATGAACCAGCAGATCCCGTATGAACACCACGACCTGATGCCCCAGAAACTGTACCCCTCGAAGACTGGCCGCTATAGCCCTGATGGCTGCTCTGACCCTACTCGAACTGGGTACTACCAAAAGTCTGAAGGGAAGCCTGAATCGGTCGGCTGGACTGACCCTGGTGCTGCTGTGGATGATAACCCCGGCTCCACTGGCCAGGACCTCTACCACCATATCTGGAACCACTATAGACACCCTGATGTCGAGGCCTCTTATCTCTGGACCCCTGATCATGTCGCTGTAAATCCTCCACAGTGCGGGCATAGTCTACAATAGCCTGGAATGACCGACCACTGGCAATCAATATCTCAGCTGGCTGCCTGATCTCTGGCCTCAAACCCCATACAAATCTGCGAATCCTATCTACTTCGGTAGGAATGATCATAGCTCCGAATGGTGCTAGCTGATGAAAATGGGTCTCGTACTCTGAGATAGTCGTAGAACCCTGCACAAGGTGAGTAAACTGCTCCCTGCGATGCTCACGATCACTCTGAGGTAGGAACTTGGCCATCAAGGCCTCATAAAACTCAGACCAGGTCAAAGCAGGTGATGATGGTGGTCTACAAGCAACCTGGGCCCTCCACCATAACTTCGCTGGGCCCTCCAACTGATAGGTAGTATAACCAACCCCGTGAGTCTCCAACAAACCCAAATGATGCAACATCTCCTCACAAGTAGTAATAAAGTCATGTGGATCCTGTCCAGAAGTACCAGCAAACCTCGGAGGTGCTAACCTCAAAAACCTACCCAACGCCTTCTGCTCTGACTCTGTCATAACTAGGCGAGGAGCAAGAGGTTGTGCAACAGATGGAACCGGGATGACCTCCACACGGGGAGCCATAGTAGCCGGCTGCGCTCCTGAGCTCTGTGCACCTAGGGCTGCCCCCTGAGCGAATGTCTGCGCTACCTCAGAAGGCCGCTCTCCAATCACACCCAAAAGTTGTAATAGTAATCCCCGAATATCTGGAGACTGAGCTGCGGCTGGAGCTGGCACAGAAGTGTTCACTGGAGCTGGTACTGGAGCTGGTGGTACCTGGGCTGCCCCCTGATCCACATGCTGCTCGGGCTCTATCTCAACTCCATCAGCTCTAGTAGGTGCCACTGCTCGAGGGTGTCCTCGACCCTTAGCTGGAGTGGGAGGCTCATCTCTGCGTGACGCTGATGATCTCGTACGAACCATCTGCGGAAGAATGAAGTAGAAAAAATGAGATCTCCAGAAACTTCAAGGGTTCTACGCACGACACAGAAGCAAGGAAAGAGTCAAATTTCCTAAAATGTCACTGTAGCCTCCCAAAGATTGAGTACGGACGTCCCGCCCCGATCCGCAGGACTCTACTAGACATTGGCTCCTATACCGATGACACCGGTGAACCTAAAGCTCTGATACCAAGTTGTCACGACCCAATTTCTTGGTCATGATGGCACCTACAACCCCCCAGTAGGCAAACCAATTCCCGTAGCCCAGGACAGTTAGTAATGGGCTACTATCTAACAAATAAGCGGAAGAATAGTTTAATAAGCAAAAGTAAGGGAGTAAGATGAGGAGAATAGATAATAGGAGTATATATATATACATATGCGGAAACTAAACCAAACCCCAAGACCTGGTATCATAGTATAGAGCTGAAACTACATACATGGAGTGTAAACGATCCAAAACAATATATACAGATGTCTCTGAATGGTAATAGAGTACATAAAGCAAAAGATAAACTAAAGCTAAGCTCCAATCGCCAAGAGCTCACCCTCAGTCTGAAGTAGTCCCCAACAGATCTCCAGCACGAATCACAACGCGATCTTAACGGCGATGGCCCACGCTAGGATCTGCACCCAAAGATGCAGGGGGGTAGGGGTGAGCACCAAATGCGAAGCATAAGGTACCCAGTAGGTATCATAGGCCGACTGGGCACATATAAGATAAAAGCGTAGTAACAGACAGAATAGAATCAAGCAGTCAAAGAAATCAACGAAAGGTACACAGGAACTAGCCCAGAGGGAAATCAACAGAACCACATGTGAGGCCAGTAAGCAGAATATACACACCATAGGCACAGGTGAAAGTAAGGAGTAACGCACCTGGGGTCCTTGCAATAACAGTGTATACATAAATAAGTTTACGAAATGGACGGTATACCGGTAACCTCAAGTGTAAGAAGTAGAGAGAAAGAGTAATGATAGGCATGCTCAGAGACATGAATCAAACTCAACTAATCATGTCAATCTCAAATCCAGAAACTAACAGTCTAGCAGTAACCAATTTCATACTTAACCGTAACAGGGAACAATTCTGTAAGTAAATAGCAAAAGTCTACCTACAGTCCCCCGGCCTCCCATACAACTGAGGAACACAAACAAGTGAAAACAAAACCCTCCGGCATCCCATACTACCGGAGCGTACAATTAACAAACAACAAATAAGGGTGGAGCCTCAAACAATGAATGATATGATGCATGAAGATCTCAAGGGAAATGGTATCTCTGTATGTACCTCCTCCAGTGCCGATCCGGCCCAGCAGGTAGGTTCCATGGAAGGACACTGCCCGTATACCTCTACTCCACCGTATACTCCTCCTCCGGCACACGCAGCCCGTAGCCCCTGGCCCGGATGGCAAGGTCCATGGAGGTCCCAGACCCCATACTAAAACTCAGTATCAAAACATGTCGTCCGGAAGCAAATCTTTTCATACGAACTCCTTATGATTCTTTTCAACGTGCACAGTAGTATGTAATTCCTCATATGATCACTTCTTCCACTGGAAGATATAAATTAAAGGCACCTATAATCAGTGCATATGCCACTTAATTTAGCTAATATGCTAATGAGTGGATATGTGGCAGCATCTTATGTTGTTAATAATGAGTTGTCCAACCCCTCCACTCCCACGTGGAGTGGAGGTGGCAATATTGAAAGAATATTTTTACCCCGTTATATATATTCGGGTATTGCATAAATTCGTGGTAAAATAAATATAACTTTTTAAATATGCCATAATTAATAGAAAATCATTTCAAGTAAAACCTATTATATTATAATAATAAATTTCAACAGCACTAAATTTACTATCTCCGTTAAAATATTACAATGTATAAAAACCTTGTAAAATAAATACGTATACAATTATATCGTATCAAAAATATTTTCCATAAACCTTTAAAATATTTTGAAAAGGTAATAATAATATAATTTTTACCAAATTCAACTTTTAAATAAAATATTTTCAAATACACGCGATGTTAATAAAATTCTTAAATTAAGTTTGCAACTCACCATCGCACGATTTTGATACTCAAGAAATCTCTCGGAATCCTCCCTTATGTTTTCTCACTGTTTCGGAACTGAAATGGCGTTTCAAAACGTGAAGTTGAGGCTTAAATCGAGTTTAACCCGACCCGGTTCGCGACCCGGTTCGCAACCCATTTTCTGCCAGATAGTCCGCGGTAAAACAGTCATAACATTTTACTCCGAGATCAGTTGGACGTGAGGTTTTGTGCGTAGGAAACTAAACTCGTAGACCTTCGATTTGGTATTTTGGGGTCCTTCTAACTCTTTATATATTGAAAGAAAAGCCCTGAGACATTTTACCCAAAGTTCAGAAAGTTTATTAAAGAACTTACGATAACTTTTGCCGATTTGCTTGACTTCAAAACTTATAATGCGACCAAACAAATGGGCCCGACACCGAAATACCGGTCCTGACGAGCTTTAAGTGACTTGGGGCCGCTACAAACAAGCTCTAACATTTCAAGGAAAACGTATACGTGGAAATAACCGGAAGGGTCATTACAAAACTGAGCTAAAGAAAGTGGAGATGATCCAGCTGGCCTACTTTCAATATAATGTCTCCACCACTGTTTGGCAGAACCGGTCATCTGAAATGTTGTGTAGCCAACTCCGTGAGACTCTACTAATCCCAAATTATGCAACCTATCATGACAGCTGACTATGAACTCATACGCATCCTCACTCAAATCACCAGTATAGGTCGGAGGATTCATCATCCGGAACCTCCCAAACATCTTCTGCTCATCCACAGTCATGACAGGCCTATTGTCCATATACGATGTAATGCCTGAAAATACTCCACCATCTAAACGGGGAGCTATAGCAGCAGCTGGCTGAGTGCCTGAAGTATGAAACCCTGGAGCAACCATCTGGTCTGGAGTCTGACCTCCAACACGAGCATGTGAACCATCAGAGGAAATAGGTAATATGCCCCCCTGAGCCATCCCCTCAAGAAATCCCAGCATACGAACTAAAGTATCATGAAGCACTGGAGTAGTGATGAAACCAGGTGGAACCTGAGCTGGTCCATACTCCTCAACATGAACTGGCTCATCCCCGTGAGCCACCTCTGGGTCGAGAGATACTGCTCTGCAGTACCCTGAGCGGTTGTCGGTACTTGACCCCTAACAGGTGTTGTCACACGGCCTCTACCTCTACCTCTCCCTCTGCCTCTACCTCGTACAGTGCCCCTAACAGCAGGTGCAGGTGTAGGTACAGGCTCCTGATCTCCGGTGTCATAAGTACAAGAGCTTCTACCATACGATTCAAGTGTGTAAACTAAAATGACAAGTCTAAATGCAAATACCCTGTCTGATTACTAAATGACAGAATAAATAAAATATAGATGAAGGTGTGGGCTACAGAACAGCCAAGCAGCTCACCACAACTCTAAGATAATCCAAGCTCGGACTCAGGAAGTTCCACAAGATGCGTTAGAGTTTAGAACTGAATCTGCACCATAAAAGACTGCAGCAAGCATAGTATGAGTACAAAACCACGTGTACCCAGTATGTATCATATACCAACAATGAAAGAGTAGTGACAGGACTCAGGCAAGAAGTCATTCTCAAAGTTACAAGTCTACACTATATTCAACAGGCAAGTTTTCACTAGAGCAGGGATAATCAATTTTCACAAAATGTTCAACATCAATTAAGAACATAATCAAGTAATCATGGATGATGTAATGCGATGCAATGAAATGAGATGATATGCTCCAAATATCCAGTAATCTCTCAATCGTATAAACACGATACTCCTCGGCAATACATCGAGAGTTTGTGACCCATGGGGGACTTGCGAGGTCCATATACTAGCACGGATGGTCTCTATGTGCTATCACAAATCAATCAATCCCCAGCACGAATGATCTCTACGTGCCCAACTCATAATCATAGAATGATCGCGACACGGACGATCTCTACGTGCCTGACCTTTACTCACACTCAAACTCAATACCAATGCATATACATGATATAATATCAATGAAATAGGGGATGATGATGCATCTCATTTAACCAAGTCACTGACAGTAAATATATTCACCTTGACTATCACAAATATATGGGTTAAATGAAGAAACTCGAACACACTCAAAAGCAATCAAGTAAATAATACAACAGCTAATGCAAGCCCAAATACCTTGGCATTCACGAATTATATAGTAATAAACTTTCCCTTTTATAACACCCGGTGCTCGTACCAATGCCCGTCATACCATGGGTACGAGACCCCCATCTTTCTCCCTTACCCATTCTCTATTTTAAAATTTAAATCTTTTATTAGTAAAACATCCTTCAACGAAGTCTACGAAGTCTTAACATACCTCGAATGGCGAAGAACGTATCACGAACCCTCAAGACTTCACCTTTCCCTTTCGTAAAGCTTGAGAACGTTCCCAATCTATCATATATATATTATTCGTAAGTACACGAGTTTGCAAATATCCATGTTACTATACTTCTAACCCGGAACCCGAAATCACCTACTCAATATCCAATCATATAAACTAATACTTCTGTATTCTAGTATTTGAATAACTATCGTATAAATACTAAACATCTGCATATACAATTTGTTAAGATAAAAAGATATAAAGGAACTGAACAACACTCAAAATAGCCTCACGGACATTACCAACAGGAAGCAGGAAAAGAAGATAGCGAGATAGTCAACTCCTCCAAGACTTAACATTTACAAATACCATATCCTACTTAATCATGATCAAATCATAATTTTTATCATTGACTGTTCATTACATTCCTCTCTAATATTGACATCATTAACCCAATCATCACTAGTAATTTCCCTTCCAATTATTGGCTAAAATTTTCTACCCATCAATTTAAATAAAACCCACATAATTGTAGCCCTCTTTTATCAATAACCTATTCTATATCCTCACTTTCAACCATTATACACTCATTACCCAACAATTAAACCACAATTTAGACTGACCAATTATAAAAACGCACATATTGTAACACTTACAATCTTTTCTCTCAATTCAACTCCACCCATTAACGTAAAAGAACAAAATCACGTTGAAAATTTCCATAACACTTTCTCTCTATCAACAATCATAATAGTTGATATAAATATATCCTAGAAATCACACACATGCTTAACTATGAAATTTTGAAGCCTTTACTTGGTGCAATAGGCGTTCTCGATCGTCCGAATAAGCGTCTGTTTCCTCCTCTATGTTTTTTTTTCTTCTGATAATAATAATTGGAAGCTTAAGTTTCTGTCAAATTCTACCCTAACCACCGCATGTATCCAGCAAAAGAAAGATGGGTCTGGCCCACTTCTAATCCTTTTAACAAAATTATAAAGGCATTATTTTGTTTTCCAAACCGCTAACTAAAATACTTATCACTCGTTAATTAAATAACCATAGTTAAATGAATAGTTTAAAATTCTCATAAAGGGTTTTCGGAAAGGCCTTCTATGAAAAAGGAGTTCTAGTGCTCAAAACAACTTACGGGTCGTTACAGAAGTCCTTATGATGATGATGTTTTTGATGAGGAACAAAGATGAAGGTAAGTTGGGGGGATTACCTTAGTTACGCTTTAAGAGGCCATTAGAGGATATGTTCATGTTTCATGCGTATTCTTCCTATGACCATCATGCGAGGACGAATGATCCCTAGAGGGAGATATTATAATACTTCATACCTCCGGGCTATGGTTTAAATCGTTCAACATATATAAATGGACTAAAACCCAATAAATTTTATTTTATCTAGGTTTAAAGATTAAGTATTATGTATGAGAAGTGTATTATACGTGAATTAAGGTCATAAGGGAACTCTAGCACAAAGTTAGGTTAAAAGCTTCTCTATCGATTAAATTTTTATATAAGTTCATACAAGGGTCAACTTTAAATAAATATATCTCCTATAATATGAAGATTTATATGTCCCATTATGTATAAAATTAAAGGCCTACAAGTATAGTTTCCAACGCATAAAATAGTTCCTCATTTGGAATTTTCTGCTAGGATATATGATTATTTTACTAAATGGATGTAGTGCAGTGAACTGTAGCAATCTGCGCCCGCAGATCGCAACATGTTGGCCGCAAATCAGATACATTTTGGCCCAAATGTTTGGAATTATGTTTTGGATATGCAATAGCATATCACAATATGACCCAGCATATCCCAATGTGGATGGCCCGATGGGATTCATTAAAGGGTCATTTTCTCCAAAAAGTTTCATTCTTCTCTCATTCCTTCAAGCCCTAAGTTGGTTTTCTCTCCTCTCCTAAATCACCCTTATTAATATAAATTCCTTTCACATATTCTTTAAGTATTTTTTACCAATTCTAATCAATGTTTACGAATTCTTAACAAGATTCTACCCTACAGTCCTAGAATTTTTAAGAAAACTCACCTCAAGGTTCAAGAATGAATTTCTTGGAGTTCGTCTTCAAAACTAAAACTCTTCTTCAAGTATTTTGGAGTTATTAAGGCATGTAAGGCTATCCTCTATGTGTGAAAACACTTTAATTCTTCCCCACAATTATTTTTTCATGATTATGAATGCCTCTTATGGCCAATATTAGGGTTGGGATGGAACCCTCATGTCTTGATCTTTCCTTTATTCCTTGAAACTTCACGAATGTCCATAATATTGTTTCCCCTCAATAATGTATTTATTCTATGAATTCTTATGAGTCTCTTACATGAACTCATGAAGAATAGATATGAAAACCAATGATCTTTTTTGAAAACTAAGCCTTGATGGTTTCTTTGATGACTTTTAATATGATATGATCTTTATGACATCTAAACTACGAAACCTTTTCAAGAATCTAACTTTTATGATATTATGATATGAAATCTCTTGACTATGAATTATAACATGATATAATTTTTAGGACTTCAAGCTATGATACTTGAATTGAAGAACTTATGAATATGAGTTCTCGGGCTAATATATGATTACATGAGCTTAAGGGAGCTAAATAGTTAACCAAAAAAGCATAAGTCTAAATGATAAATGCTCAAAACTATGTTTTTTGACGTAAGTTATGAATCATACTGGTAATTTGGATGACTCTTTTGTATGCGCCCGAGTACGGGATATTATAAATCCACATGACATGTATGTATGTCTCACACCCTGCAAAGTGTGAGATGGCTTAATTGATCAGGTCGAGATTAGACTCTATGTTCTCACATTGTGGTTTATGTAGGTTATACTATTAGACTCACATAATGAACTAAAACATGATGAAAGACTTAGCATTAAGACAACATAAATAATTTGACCAATTAATCCTTTCATGTTTTGATTATTGACTCTGTTGGCTATTCCTGTTTCTCTTTGATATGTGCGCTCGTATTTTTTCCACCATTTTACATATTGTACTATTTTATATGTACTCGCATCCCTTTTATCAGGAGCGCTGCATCTTTTTAATGATGTGGACTCAGGTAAACATACACGAAACCCGAAAGCATGCTAGGCTCTTCACTCTCTGCTTTTGGTGAGCCCCTCTCTATTCTTGAGAGCTTAGTCTATAATTTTAGTAGTTTATGCTAGTTTTCTAAAAGTATGATGGGAGACTTGTCCCAACAGGCAATACTCAGTTTTCACAACCTAAAACCGAGCCATGATGGTGTCTACATAATGCCCCAGTAGACAAGCCAAAATCTAATAATGCGGAAGATAATAATAAAGCAATTTAAAAAAATAAGGCGGGAGAGAATATAAAGAGGATACGGTCGAAAGTATAATCTACATACACACTGTAATAAATATACAAAAGTGGCCCTAAAATGACCGAGAATACGAATATACACAAGAACTTACCCCGGACCTGGTGTCATCGGTACAAGAGCATCTAAGGTGAAGAGTAGTTATAACAACAGAATCTGTCTATCCAAAATACAAAAATACAGATAGAAAAGTAGAAGGAATGCAGTAAAAGTCTCCAGAATGTCGGGAGCTCACCATGATCCAAAAAATAGCTGGCCTCGAATGATAAGAAGAGCGACAAGGGTGGCTCGTGCTAAGTATTGTATCACAAAAAGATGCAGAGTGTAGTATGAGTACCAAGACAACGGGTACCCAGTAGGCATCATAGGCCAACCGAGCACAGAAAGATAACATATAAAATAAATTATAGGAAAGTACACAAAATACAGGGATCCACCTAAATCTAGTTATAAAACTAAAAATAGAAATATCCTAACCAACAAGAGGGCAACAATAATAAAATCAATACAAGCAACCGACAATTCAAGTATACTCAAGTTAATACGATGCTATGGGATATGATGTGATGTATGAATGCATAATAGTATAAACCCAGAATACCATATCGGGCACCCGAAATACTGCATCAAACTATGCATATATATGTATGTGTGCATCTAAGAAGTAAAAACCCAGAATAACGCATCGGGGGTCTGAAATATCGCATTGGACTATAACTACATATGTATGAAAATAAGACCCAGAATAATGCATCGGGTGTCCGGAATACCGCATCGGACTATGAGTATATATAGGTAGAAAATAAAACCCAGAATAACGCATTGGGTGTTTGAAATACCACATCAAACTATGAGTATATATATATCTTTGAAAATAGCAAAGAAAAGGGTCCGGGAATATCCCTTGGACCGGCATAAAAGTAGTACTTTTTCTTTCCTTTCCAAAATCAGTAGTAAACCCAGTATAACCCTTCAAACATCCAAGAACCCCAATATCCATAGTAAATCTCCAGTTTTGAAACCAAAATCCTCGAAAACCTTCCTTTTCTGTATCGATAATATGCAATGCAGTATGAGCATCAAGTATCCATAATCACAGAAAGTAGCACACCACAAGGCAAAACAGGGCAAAATACCCTCCAAAATAAGAGAACTGACCTGGAGACTCCATCCAAATCCAAGCTATAGCCTTAGACCCACAGTGAAACAAAAACCAACAATTTAAAATAGAAGATGGCAGAAAATAATTACGGAGACCACTACGAGCTTCTACTCTACCTCTTAAATCTCCTAGAAGCATACTAAGGATTATATGCTAGGCATAACAATACTACGGGCTTCTAGACTAAGGATAGCATGAAAAGTTCTAATCTATGCTTCGAAATGGCCAAAATAATATAAGTCACAAGATTTAAGCCTAATACTACCTATAGTCCAACCTAACATTGCAGTAACATATAATATATAAAATCTAACTAAACTCAGTCTAGACAGTAAATCGTAACATACCTCGAGGCCAAACAGCAAACATGAACCATCACTCGTGTGCCTTACATTTCTGAACAGCCTCAGAAAGCTTCCACACTATCAAGAACATAATCTAGATGTCAAGACAAGAAAAACGACACCCATATTGCTATACGGAAAATCATACCAGAAATCTAGTCGTAAAAATGACCCTCGAGGCCCGTACAATAAAATAGAAAAAAAACTACAATTATATCCGCAATGGGTTAAGGAACCCATGCCCAAAATTTGAGCGCGAACAGAGTTTATTTTGGGGCTCAAAATAGCCCCGAAGTTCTACTAATACCAAGAAAAACAATAATGGGGATTACGGGCTTTTAACGAGAATTTAATCGACGAAAGGGAGGAGAGGTGTAGTGGGGACTTACCGGATGAAGTAGACTGAGCAAAGGGCTTGAAACCGGAGCTTGGAACCTTAATAATGGGAGAACAATGAAAATATGAAGGAGAAAACGATGTTGGCAGCTTAAATAGCTGTCAGGGGTCCTTCATCGCGATCGCAAAGGACCCCACGCGTTCGCGAGGTGGCGCTGGCCAGACCATCACGATCGCGATGGTCCAGCTCCACATTCGCAAAGAGGAAACTGGGCCGGGTCTCAGCCGGCTTCATCACGATCGTGAAGGGCAACCCACATGATCGCGATGGTCAAGCAACTAAACCATCGCGAAGGCGATGGCTACCTCGCGATCGCAATGACCAACTGGTCTGCAACTTTTATAGAAGCAACCAGCAATTCACAAAGGCCAAGAGTTCATCTGAAGGACCCTCGGGATTCATTCGAAACCCTGTGAACACAAACTAACCATGTTATCCTACTAAAAACAGCATTTCAGACTCAATGGAATCAAAAAAACTCCCAACGGAGATCATTTTAATGAAAAGTGGGCCCCGTGCCAAAAACTGACTCGTAACTCAATACCTCAAAACAAGTCTGGAAGCACTGGGACCCGAACCCTAGGTCCCTCTATCCCAAAGTTGACATTCCAGAGCTAACAGCGTTGATGGAATTTCCATCTGAGGCCGTCTTCTCCAAATGTTGACCAAAGTCAATCCTACCAGCCAACCTAGATTGAAAACATAGAAAACAACACAAAACCAAACCAAAAGCACTCAGACCCAGACCAATGGTCCTACTAGAAAAACAATCCTCGTCCCATAGCCAATGGAACTGTCGGAATTCAATTCTGAGAACGTTAAGGTAGGGTAGGAATATACCTAGGATACCAAGAAAGTTGACCAAAGTCAAAGATTTTCTAAGTTTAAGTTCTATAAAAGGGAAATGGTCATAACGACCTAACGAATGGCTCGAGCACCGAACCATCAGTCCCGACAAGTCATAAATAACTTGTAGTCGCTAAGGGAAAGCTCAAAATGCAGAGAAAGGACGAAAAATAAAAAATGACCTGGAGGGTCATTACAACATCCACTACTAAAAGAACTTTCTTCCGCGAAAGTTAGAAAAAGGATAGTACCAAAAGACTCAAACAAAGATGGATACGAAGCCTGCACCATTCTCTCGAAAACTCGGGGAGCCTCCCCAACTGGATAGCACCTCACAAAGCTAAACCAAAGGAAAACTACCAACCTCCCAACACCTCACCATCCAAACTAGACACCAACCTTAAACTCTAAATCCTCTAAAGATCTCCCAACCAAACTGACCCTCAAGAATATCAACCGGAAGCACCAACACAACATTGAAACCAGAGATCCAAGGCGATCGTCACACTGAACCCGAATCCTCGATACCGCAATCAAGTTCACCCAGAAAAGCCACCAGCGTTAAAATCTAACTCATGAACCCGTTGATCCGCAAAACCCCTTATTCTAATCTGAATCCTCTTGCACCATAACTATGAAGCTGCACACAAGTCGCACACTCGAGCCACTCTCAAAGTATCAACGGACACGCCAGAGATCCCTAGTTTTCTCTTGCACTCCACTACTAATGAAGTCATCCTCTTTACTCTGATTTAATCCAAACTAAGTTATGGCTTACTATCTTTTGACCTCCAACATACTAACCCAGCACGCATCCCTAAAAATTGTAGTAGTTTTACCCCGACTGATGACCAACCAAAGGATGACCACTTTTGCTAACGCCAGCCTAGCCACCTGAACTAATCTAGACCAACCAACTGAACGAACCATCTGAACTCGACTGAAGCTTGAACACCAGGGTTGAAAGAGGCATGTATGAACACCTGGTGTCGAGGGCAAACCTTCTGACCATAGAATGAACGCAACCTCGCTGAACCATGCCAAGTCTGAAACAACGAAAACTGAATGAACCAGGGCAACCTGCCCAAATGAACCAAACCAAAACCAAGACTATGTAAGGAGTGTGGTAAGCCTACCACGAGGTCTATAACCACAAACTATTATCAAAGCACTTGAACACTACATGAGTTCTAAAATTGCCTTACTAGTCTCAACTTAGGAAGAAGTCAACCATGCTGCGAATATCAAGTCAGAACACCCCATAGGCAAGGAAAGGGTGCCTGAAGTCCAGGACCGCCATCTAAATATAGAAATTTGCATAACCCATCAATTCACTTCTTTGGCTTGAATCAACCATTCTACTGCATCAGTACACCATACCACGGACTCGGAAGCCTACAACATACCGAACTGCTAGTCCACACTGGCCGAGTCCAACCAACACGGAACCCCACATAACAGACAACCCTTGAAGAACCAATAAACTAAGCTTCCAAACTCTTGGGATACAAAGGCGACCACCATCCTCAAAGTGTCATTAGAACCCACAATAGCCTTGCTAGTCTCAACCCACACAATCTGATCACACATAATACACTGTCATCGAGTCTCAAACTTATGCTGTTTAATCTGTCCAACCATAGTAGAAGGAACCTCATACTATCTAGAACACCGCTGAAAGCTGGAGTATCCATCCTAACTCAAAGGTTAGCCAAGGACTAGGTGTCCAAGGCCAACTGTCACTCCATAATCTGAAATAGAAGAGCCAAGTTGTCCAAACTCCTTGCCTTCCAATTCAAGAAGCTGCAACTGAAAAGAACCAACCACGAACCATCAAGAGTAGTTTGCTAGCCCATGATTCTGAAATCTAATACTAGTTAGCCACCAATACCTTATTTGAACCTCTGCATAGACCCATACACTACCGATGAACACATAGGAACTGGAGTCGACTAGTCTCTAAACATACAGTTTGCCCAAACCGTAATGCTACAAAGACTTGGATCATTTACGGAACAACACAGGAAATCAAAACTGGTGCAATGAGTCTCCAAAGGTAGTACTGAAAATGACCACTACCTTGATCCCTCACCAACAGGAATTCTGACCTCAGACCAATCGAAGAAAAGCTATTGCAATTTATAGTCAGTCGAATCATATCAACACAAACAAACCCAAACAACTCTCAATCGTCACCTCCGCCAACTACTAAAACATATGAGCACGAACAAGGAGTTATTACCCTCCTTCGCAAACCCAACAAAACCCTTTCCAAGGAAACACCGAACCTAAATAGCTCTCTTTTAAATGTAACTCTAGAGCTATTCCCTTAGCTCCCACAACTCCTACCAGCAACACTTGATATGACAAAATGAGGGTAGGCTGAATGCCTAACTCAACCAAAGAATAAATGCTATAATCAAAAATCCAACCGCAAAGCCATAATTCCATAGTCAAACCTCAGTCATGACGCTACAACTGACACTTAGCCCAACTGATAAAGCTAGGACCCGACCACAATGCCAACTCAAACTCGATTATATCATCCAGAACTAGAGAGGGCAGAAAGAAACTCATCTAGACTTAGAGCATAAGGAACCATAAAAACAAACCATACCTGCTAACTTACCAAACCAACACTAAGGAAGGTCGATTCAGAGCACTCAAGAAAACAAAACCAACCAATGCTCATCAGCATAACCAACACCACCCGACTTAAAATAGGAGTTAAAACTCTGGTACTACTACCGGTACCACACCATACTAACAGAATGACTCCAAGCGCACGATGGATAATTGCCAAAGAAACAACCACCTAAGGCCGCTAGACAAAAGAAAACACTCAACCCAAACCTAGAACCATGACTAAACCAGAAATAAAGCTAACAAGACATGCCCATAAGTCAAAACCCCTAGTAGCCACCTCATAAGGTTTCACGCCCCGAGGCTACCCCCTAGACGTAACACGGGATTCAGAACATAAGTGCTCCAGATTAACCCTTGGTCATAGCATACTCAGAAATCAATTCAAGAAACATAGCGTAAGCATACTAGATACAATAGGCAACCATAACTTAAATAAGGACAAGGCTCAAGAAGTATCAACTTCATACAACGGAAAACAATTCTAGCTATGTCTGAAGCCTCTAAGCTATCATAAGAGCTGATGGGACAAGATCCCAACTAGCTCGATAAATCTGAAGAAAACAACATAAGAGAAATAGATCTAATACTGGCCTTCGGATAATGAGGTCTCACCACTAGAAACTGGGACTTCGGAAAGATCTAGCCACGAATGTGAGGGAACGAAAATGAATCTGCATCATCAAAGGATGCAGCGCAAAATGCATCAGTACTATAGGACGTACTGAATTTATGATATAAATAGGAATCCGTGGTAAACATGCTAAATAAACTTGTAAAGCTAAAATCATACTATGAGTGTAAACTGAAATGCAAGAGACTAATATGATGCCAAAACAAATTATACAAATATTATAGCAATCATAAGGGTCCTGAAATCTGAAGGCAAAGAGTCAATGCACTTTAAAACCTGATACTATTTATGTGAGAGGTTTTCTAACCGACATAGACCATGTGAGCTACATGGAATCCAATGTATATGTCCCATCAAAAAGGCCCAATATACCTGGCCAGGGTATAGAGGCATGACTGTGGCGTGATCACTAAATTTGATACACAACTGAGGGGACTTAGAACCTATAGGGGCACGTAGTTCTGGGACTAAGGGTACTCTCACCCTGTCCAACTCGGTGCTAATACTACTCCCAAAAACATAAACATATAGCTTATAGTACTTACGACAAATCTGATGTCAAAATTGTTCATACCTTAGGTAGACATATTTGGATGCCAAAGCTTTCATAAAACATAGGGACATATCTAATGTCTAAAATTGTTGGAAAAGCACAAGGACATATCTAATGTCATGCAATTCACAAGTCATGAATCTTAAAGGTTTGCAAAACCATAATTCAAAATATATTTTCCTTTCTAATATCATAACTTGAAGAATTAGGCATGAAATTTCATGAAAATAGAGGTCATGTTATCTAAACATACCAATTTTTTTACTTGAAGACATGTAATTCAAGGAAATCATGCTAAAATTCATCATCAATATATGGGCTTTTGAAATCATCTGAGGGACTTTAATAAATCATAGAAATGTAATGAGAAACCATGAATTGATGCTTGAAACTGATTTCATAAGTTTTCCCCAATTTAGATCAAAACACTAATTTCACAAGTTCATAATACAAAATAAGAATTTGGCATTTTGGGCACAAGGGTGAAAGAAACCCATTGTTGAATACCCACATACTTTGATTGAAGTTAACCCACTTAAAATTGGAAAGACTAGGAGACTTGAACTTGGAGCTTGAGACCTTGAGCTTGAGAGAGTTCTTTTCCTTTTTGGGAGATGAATGAAGATTTGACAAGGGACTTGGGTTATTGAGTATGAAAACCCTTCTGGAAATAGTCAAAACGACCTCATTTAGGAGTAAAAAGGGTGGGTAGTGACTAAAATACCCCTAGGATATAATTATTAAGAAAAAGTTAGAAAATGTTGACTTTTCAGTGACCACGGATGGGTTCCATGGGTCGTAGACCAAACCACGACTCGTGGTTTCCATCCGTCATTCCTGGCCAAAAGAACAAGTTGTAGAAGGTAGTCTACGAGTCAACAGGACACACCCGTAGAAAAAATCACGGGTCGTAGACCCAAGTCGTAGTTCCTGGGGAACATGCAATCCTCTGAATCAAGTTCTACGAGTTACAGGATGGTCTGTGGTTTGAACTACGGACCGTAGACTTGACTCGTGGTTCCTGGGGAATCAGTCACCCCTCAGGTCTGGTACCACGAGTTAACAGGATGGGCCATAGATTAAACTACCATCTGTACAACCAACTCATAGTTCTCAGACTAGAGTCTGAACTTGGCAAGCTCAACCTACGACTCCATTTCATGACCCGTGGTTCAGACCAAGGTCTGTGGTTTGGACCCTTCATTCTTAGAAACATGAAATTTCACTGAGATTCTGAGTTTTAAAGCTGAATAAGTTTCTGGGGTGTTACAATATCTCCCCCTTGGGATCATTCATCCTCGAATGAAGTCTAAGCAAGGTAAAACTGAAGGAAAAATAGCCTAACCAGTCAACAATAGATAAAAGCTGAAGAGTAAACATGAAAATTGGGCTTTTCAACTTAAACCATGATTGAATCAACTTCGAAAACATAAATGCATACTAGGATCAAGAGAGAAACTTATGGAATTGGATTGGAGGAACATACTAAGGAGGAAACTATTACCACAAGCTGAAATGGAATCGGAAGGAAATAGATAAGGGTACTTGGCTTTCATGGTTGATTCCGCTTCCCAAGTAGCTCCTTCAACCAGCTGATTTCTCCAAAGAACTTTTACCGAATTGACTTTTTTGTTTCTCAACCTCTGAATCTGACGATCAAGGATCTCCATGGGAACCTCCTCATATATGAGACTGTCCTTCACACCTACATCCTCTAAAGGAACAATCAAGGTAGGATCACCAACACACTTCTTCAACAAGGAAACATGGAAAACTGGATGAACCGCTTCTAACTCTGTTGGCAGATCCAACTCATAAGCAACGCTACCAACTCTCCTCAAAATCTGATAAGGACCTACAAAATGGGGACTGATCTTCCCTTTCTTTCCAAACCTCATCACACCCTTGATGGGTGACTCCTTCAGAAAAAACCTAATCATCGACTTCAAATTCCAACTCTCTTCTCCTTACATCTGCATATGATTTTTGTCGACTTTGAGCGGTCTTCAACCTTTCCCTAATGATATGAACATTATCCATAGTCTCATGAACCGAATTGGAACCAATCAAAGCTGCCTCACCTACCTCAAACCAATCAATAGGAGATCTACACTTTTGGCCATAAAGTGACTCATAAGGAGCCATCTTGATGCTAGAGTGAAAGTGTTGTTGTAGGTAAACTCAATAAGAGGTAACTGATCATCCCAATTACCTTTGAAATCAATCACACAAGCTCTCAACATGTCCTCCAAAGTCTGAATTGTACGCTCTGCCTGGCCATCTGTCTAAGGGTGAAAAGTTACCTGAGTACCAAGACCTCTCTAAAATGATATCCAAAATTGAGATGTAAACTGAGTACCTCTATCTGAAATGATAGACAATTGGACACGATGCAATCAGACTATCTCCCGGATGTAGAGTCTGGCATAATCGTCTGCTAAATTTGTAGTCTTAACAGCCAAGAAATGGGATGACTTAGTCATTCGATTGATAATCACCCAAATGGAATCATGTTGCCTTCGAGAACGAGGAAAACCAGTAATGAAGTCCATATTGATCGCTTCCCATTTCCAAGTGGGAAGGTCAATATCCTGAATCATGCCACCCGGTCGCTGATGCTCTACCCTCACTTGCTGACAGTTGGGACACTTAGCCACAAAACCGGCTATGTCCCTCTTCATGCCATTCCACTAAAAGACTTCTTGTAGATCACGGTACATCTTGGTGGCACCAGGGTGAATGGAATATCTGGAACTATGAGCCTCAGTCAAAATCTGATGTCTCAACCCATCTACATCTGGCACACATAGTCGACCCTGATAACGAAGCACACCATCTCCCCCTTGGGAGAAAATCTTAACCCTCTGTTGATGGACTGCACCCTTTAGTTGAAGCAAAATAGGATCGTTGTCTTGCTTTGCCTTCACTTCTGCCACCAAAGATGATTCAAAACCATTATGCACAATAACCCCACCTTCGGTCGAGTCCATAAGGTAAACTCCCAATCGGGCAAGCCTATGAACCTCCTTAACCAACTCCTTCTTTCTGTCTTCAATAGAAGAGACACTACCCATGGACAATCTGCTAAGCACATCCGCCACAACATTTGCCTTACTCGGATTGTAAAGCACACTCATGTCATAGTCCTTAAGAAGCTCAAGCCATTTTCTTTGTCGCAAATTCAATTCCTTCTGAGTGAACACATACTAAAGACTCTTATTATCGGTGAATACATCCACGTGCACCCCATACAAGTAATGTCTCGAAATATTTAAAGCAAAAACCAGGGCTGCTAGCTCAAGATTATGAGTAGGGTAGTTCTTCTCATAAACCTTAATCTGCCTAGAGGCATAAGCAATTACTTTACCACGTTGCATAAAAACACAACCCAAACCAATTCAAGAAGCATCACAATACACAACAAAGTCATCTAGGCCCTCGGGTAGAGCTAATATTAGAGATGTGGTCAATCTAGTCTTCAATTCCTGAAAGTTCTTCTCACACAAATCAGACCACTGAAATTTCACCTTCTTCTGAGTCAATCGAGTCAAATGGGCAGCAATGGAAGAAAATCCTTCCACAAATCTCCTGTAGTAACCAGCCAAACCCAAAAAGCTCCTAATATCATATGGGGAAGTAGGTCTAGGCCAGTTCTTTACTGCCTCAATCTTATGAGAATCAACTCGAATACCATCTCTAGTCACAATATGACCAAGAAAACCAACGGACTGCATCCAGAACTCACACTTGCTAAACTTAGCAAATAATTGTTGGTCCTTGAGAGTTTGCAACACAACTCTCAAATGGTCTGCATGCTCCTCCTCACTCCGAGAGTAGATAAGGTTATCATCAATGAAAACAATCACAAACATATCCAAATACTGTTTGAACACATGGTTCATCAAATCCATAAAAGCTGCAGGAGCATTCGTTAGACCAAAACAAATAACAACAAATTCATAATAATCATACTGAGTCCTAAAGGCTGTCTTTGGAATATCACACTCTCGAAATGAAGTTGATGTTAACCGGACCTAAGGTCAATTTTAGAGAAGAAACTAGCACCTTCAAGATGATCGAACAAGTCATCAATCCTAGGAATAGGATACTTATTCTTGATAGTGACCTTGTTCAACTGACGGTAGTCAATACATATTCTAAGAGAACTATCTTTCTTCCGAACAAACAAAATTAGGGCACCCCATGGAGAAATGTTAGGCCTGATGAAACACTTATCAAGAAGATCCTTCAACTGATCCTTCAATTCCTTAAGTTTTGCAGGGGCCATTCTATAGGGAGGGATAGAGATAGGATTCGTATCTAGAAGAAGATCTATCCCAAAGTCGATTTCTCGGGAGGGAGGGACTCCAGGAAAATCCTCGAGAAACACTTCAGGGAACTCATTCACAATAGGAACAGACTGAAGGGATGGGGAACCATACTCCGTGTCCATAACCCGAACTATATGATAAACATAACCCTTAGAAATCATCTTTCTAGCCTTAAGATAGATATGAAATGACCTTTCAAAGATGGGGGACTACCTTGCCATTCTAAGACAGGTTCATTTGGAAACTTGAAACTGACAACCCGAGTATGACAATCAACCAACGCATAACAAGCATATAACCAATCCATACCAAGAATAACATCAAAATCAATCTTCTCCAACTCTACTAAATCCGCTGAAGTGAATATGTGAAGGACTGAGATAGGGAAACTTTGGTAGATTCTTTTGACTGGGACTGACTCACCAATAGGAGTAGACACACAAAAGGGTTCTAAAAGCAATTCAGGACAAATTTTGAATTTGGTCACAAAAGATAGGGAGGCTCCGGGGTCCAACAAAGCATACACATCAGAAGAGAAGACTTTCAACATACCAGTGACAACATCAGGTGAACTCTCCTGGTCCTGACTAGAGTACATAGCATAAAGACAGTTCTGGCACTGACCACTAGAACCACAAGTTGTGCCTTGCTGGGTTGGTCGACCTCCTAGGGCTCTTGGAGTAGACTGAGCCCTACTACCACCCTGCCCCTTCTTAGCTGAAGGGCAGTCTCGAATCCTACAACCAACCTGACCACACCTATAGCAACCCTATCTACCGGCTAGACACTCACTGAGATAATCTTTCAACACTTGGTACAAACGAGAAAAGAAGGCCCCTTTACACCACTCTCCTGAGCAAAAGAGCATGCACCTCTACTGGACTGATCATGACGGGGACTGGAGGCCTGAGAAGGAGCACTGGCTAAAGAATGCATGGGTCCTGATGCCCTTTTCTGAAAGGAAGAGCGATGTCCACCTACGGACTTTTGATGGCCAAAACATGAACACTCGGATCTAGCCCTCGTGTTCTCCCTAGCCATCTCCCTAAGCTTGTCTCCTTTGATCTGGTGAGCATGGGTCATGAGTCTGGAAATGTTCATATCACTCAATAGCATAGCATACCTGCACTCCTTCATCACCATATCTAAAACCCTATAGATAAACTTGCTCATCTGATCCTGTGGGTCAGCCACCATAGTAGGAGCGTATCTGGAGAGCTAAGTGAACCTCAAACTATACTCCTGGACGGTCATGGATCCCTGTCTCAAGTTCACAAACTCCTCAACTTTTGCTTGCCTCAACTCTCAGGGAAAGAACCGATTGAGGAAGGCACTCTCAAAACCCTCCCAAGTCATAGGGACCTCATCCCTAGCTCTAGCTTCCTTCCATTGCGTGAACCAGATATGGGCTATATCCTTGAGTTGATAGGATGCGAGCTCCACACAATCAACATCACCCACTTGAATAACATCAAAGATTTTCTTCACTTCATCAATAAAGCTAAGTGGGTCCTCACTCACCTTCGAACCCCAAAATTCATGTGGGTTCATTAGAAAAAAATCACGGACCCAGGCCGCTACCCCACCTTAAGGGTGGATGGGGATAGGAGCCGACTGATTGTCCTGAGCGGCCATGGTCTGGTCTAGCAAATGCATGGCATTCCTGAATTCCTCATTCGTGACCTCGGGGGCAGAAACTAGAGGAGCAGTATTTCGAGCGGCTTGGTGAGGCATAGCACATCAAGGCATAATCTGAAACTTACAAGAAAGGGATTAGAGGGACATTAGAGTTAAACTTCTTCGCACAATATGTTCATGAAGGAAGTAAACTCTTTCAAAAACATCTCATAGCCTCTCCCTCATATGTGTGGAGTGCTTCACACACATGAATGGGATTCTACTCGATGTGGCTTCAGATATCCTAGGACTCTTGAACCTGAGGCTCTGATACCAAGTTTGTCACGCCCCGAGGCTACCCCCTAGACGTAACATGGGATCCGGAATATAAATGCTCTAGATTAACCCTTGGTCATAGCATACTCAGAAATCAATTCAAGAAACATAGCGGAAGCATACTAGATACAATAGGCAACCATAACTTAAATATGGACAAGGCTCAAGAAGTATCAACTTCATACAACAAAAAACAAGTCTAGCTATGTTTGAAGCCGCTAAACTATCATTAGAGCTTATGGGACAAGACCCCAACTAGCTCGAGAAATCCGAAGGAAACAACATAAGAGAAATAGATCTACTACTAGCCCTCGGATAATAAGGTCTCACCACTGGAAACTGGGACTCCGGCAAGATCTAGCCACGAGTGTGAGGGAACGAACCTGAATTTGCATCATCAAAGGATGCAGCGCAAAATGCATCACTACTATAGGATGTACTGAATATATGAGATAAACAGGAATCTGTGGTAAACATGCTAGATAAACTTGTAAAGCTGAAATCATGCTATGAGTGTAAACTAAAATGCAAGAGACTAAATATGATGCCAAAACAAATTATACAGATATCATAGTAATCATAATGTTCCTGAAATCTAAAGGCAAAGAGTGAATGTGCTTTAAAACCTGATACTATTTCTGTGGGAGGTTCTCTAACCAACATAGACCATGTGACCTACATGGAATCCGATGTATACGCCCCATCGAAAGGAACCAATATACCTTGACAGGGTATAGAGGCATGACTGTGGCATGATCACTAAATCTGATGCCCAACTGAGGAGACTTAGAACCTATGGGGGTACGTAGTTCTGGGACTAAGGGTACTATCACCCTGTCCAATTCGGTGCTAATACTACTCCGAAAAACATATACATATAGCTCATAGTACTTACGACATATCTGATGTCAAAATTGTTCATAACTTAGGTAGACATATCTGGATGCCAAACCTTTCATAAAATATAGGGACATATCTAATGACCAAAATTGTTGGAAAAGCACAAGGACATATCTGATGTCATGCAATTCATAAGTCATGAATCCTAAAGCTTTGCAATACCATAATTCAAAGTATACATTCTTTTCTAATATCATAACTTGAAGAATTAGGCATGCAATTTCATGAAAATAGAGGTCATGTTATCTAAACATACTAATATTTTTTACTTGAAGACATGCAATTCAAGGAAATCATGCTAAAATTCATCATCAATATATGGGCTTTTGAAATCATCTGAGGAACTTCAATAAATCATAGAAATGTAATGAGAAACCATGAATTGATGCTTAGAAACTGATTTCATAAGTTTTCCCCAATTTAGATCAAAACACTAATTTCACAAGTTCATAATTCAAAATAAGAATTTAGGATTTTGGGCACAAGGGTGAAAGAAACCCATTGTTGAAACCTACGTACCTTGATTGAAGTTAACCCACTTGAAATTGAATAGATAAGGATACTTGAACTTGGAGCTTGAGAGAGTTTTTTTTCTTTTTGGGAGATGAATGAAGATTTGAGAAGGGACTTAGGTTAATGAGGGTGAAAACCCTTCTAGAAATAGTCAAAACGACCTCATTTAGGAGTAAAAAGAGTGGGTAGTGACTTAAATACCCCTGGGATATAATTAGGAAAAAGATGGAAAAATTCGACTTTTCAGGGACCACGAATGGGTTCCACGGGTCATAGACCAAACCACGGCTCGTGGTTTCCATCCGTCGTTCCTGGCCAAAAGAACAAGCTATAGAAGGCACTCTACGGGTCAACAGGATGGACTCGTAGAATGAATCACAGGTTGTAGACCCAAGTCATAGTTCCTAGGGAACATGCAATCCTCTGAATCAAGTTCTACGAGTTACAGCATGGTCCGTGGTTTGAACTATAGACCGTAGACTTGACTCGTGGTTGGTTCCTGGGAATCAGTCAGCCCTCAGGTCTGGTACCACAAGTTAAGAGGATGGGTCATAGATTGAACTACGATCCATAGAACAAACTCGTGGTTCTCAGACCAAAGTCTGAACCTTGCAAGCTCAACCTACGGCTCCATTCATGACCCGTGGTTCAGACCACGGTCCATGGTTTGGACCCGTCATTCCTGGAAACATGAAATTTCACTGAGATTCTGAGTTTTAAAGCTGAATAAGTTTTTGGGGTGTTACACAAGGTCAACACACCCAATCCACTACTAAAGAATTTAACTACCGAGAACTCAGATACATGCACCCCAAAATCGCAAGTACTACATAGAATGGAATAAGTAAATCTACAACTGATCGGAAGGTCGTTACCCAACACTACAAGAAAATAGCCTACGCTAGAGCACCTACAGTCCCGATAGGCATCCGTACACCCGAGGAACTCACACAAGAGCACACAATCCCTCTGGCATCCTATACCACCGGAGCAAACACTGAAAAACTGGCAAACAAGAATCCGAACACAATATGAACGATATGATGGAACTAAGTGTGACCGTAGTACTGTATACACCTCCCTCGGCACTCGCAGCTCATGTCCCTTAGTCCAGATTGGCAAGATCCATACAGGTCTAAGTGACCACATACAAAAAAAATTGAGGGATCTCAAAGCATAATTGCTCAGAGTCTATCCGGGTCTGAAACAGTAAACCGCCAATCTTAGACCCCTATATAGGGTGCCCAAAGTGTATTCGGAACAAAATCTATCATAAAAGCATGTCTAGCGCTACGACATAGACTAGCCTAGTATCAGTATGAAAATCAATGATAAAATGATCATAATACTCCTTTTTACTCCAAGAAAATCCATAAAGATAGTTCCAAATACCTTTTATAATCATTTTATCAAAAAAGGTCCCTTAAGGCCATGCAAGTTTTATAAACCATTTATAGTATGCTCGTACCCAAAACAGTAGTAAAATATGCAGGAAACCCTTTACATAAATGATATGATCGCAAACAGACAATAGCCCAACAATGCACAATCAATCTATCGGTCCTGCACAGGCACAATCAGCTCTACCACATACATAACCAACCTAAAATCACAACTCGATGTCCGAGACTCGCGAACATTCCCAAATATCCCATCATCTATGGTCCTAAGGCATAAAAAAAGGTCATGCGAGGCCATAAGTGTAATACTACAACCAAAGAAAGAAATAAGACGGCGGAAGAAGCGGGCAAGGTCTAGGGTGCCAACCTAGAATACCCAACCCAAGAATGCCAATTAATACAATTATAACCGATAAACGCAAGGTCCAAGGTAGGGGGAAACTGTCACCTTAAACCTAGCCAAAGCACCTCTCGAAGAACTGGGTGTTGCCCATACTTGTGGTACAGATACACCCTCTGGAAGACTCAGAGGGAAGCCATGGTGCCCTAAAAAACTAGGGTAGCCGTATATTGCACCAGAAGTTAGGCTAGCCCCAAACCCCTCTCTTAGCCAAAGCGGTAAGCCCACATTCTGAAATCCCGAGGCTGAAAGAAGTACTGGAGAATAGGCATAGGAGCCTCGTCATCGCCCATTGTTGTACTCGTCCTAGGTTTCTGTGGAGGAATGAAACAACTAAAGTTTTAGAAGTCGATAGAGTCAAGGACGCACGATCAGGAATGAAACAAGATGGAATCTTTCCTAGGAATGTCCTATAGCCTCTCGTAGATAGGATACGGATGTCATCGTACCTATCCACGAGACTCTACTAGACACTTGCTCTTATAATGGCGAGACCAGTGAACTTAGAGCTCTGATACCACTCTATCATGACCCGAAACTGGGCCATGATGGCATCTACATAACCTTCCTAGTAGACAAGCCAAAACCCAACAATGCGGAAGACAAAAATAAAGCAATTTAAAAAATAAGGCGGGAGAGAATATAAAGAGGATAAGGCCAAAAGTATAGATACATATCCACTGTAATAAATATACAATAGTGTCCGTAAAGTGACCGAGAAGACGAATATACACAAGAACCTACCTCGGACCTGGTGTCACCGGTACAAGAGCATCTAAGGTGCAGAGTAGCTATAACAATAGAATTTGTCTATCCAAAATACAAAAATACAGATAGAAAAGTAGAAGGAAAGCAGTAAAAGTTTCCAGAACGCCGGGAGCTCACCACGATCTGAACAATAGCTGGCCTCGAACGATAAGAAGATCAACGAGGGTGGCTCGTACTAAGTACTACATCACAAAAAGATGCAGAGTGTAGTATGAGTACCAAGATAATGGGTACCCAATAGGCATCATAGGCCGACCGAACATAGAAATATAATATATAAAATGAATTATAGAAAAGTACACAAAATACAGGGATCCACCTAAATCTAGTTATAAAACTGAAAACAAAAATATCCTAACCAACAAGAGGGCAATAATAATAAAATCAATACAAGCAACCGACAATCCAAGTACACTCAAGTCAATATGATGTTATGGAATATGATGTGATGTATGAATGCATAATAGTATAAACCCAGAATACCGCATCGGGTGCCCATAATACCACATCGAACTATGCATATATATGTATGTGTGTATATAAGAAGTAAAAACCCTGAATAATGCATTGGGGGTCCGAAATACCGCATCAGACTATAAATATATATATGTATAAAAATAAGACCCGAAATAATGCATCGGGTATCCAAAATATCGCATCAGACTATGAGTATATATAGATACAAAATAAGACCCTAAATAACACATCGAGTGTCCAAAATACCGCATCGGACTATGAGTATATATATATTTGGAAATAGCAGAGAAAGGAGTCCGGAAATATCCCTTGGACCGGTAAGTAGTACTTTTTTTTTTCTTTCCAAAATCAGTAGTAAACCCAGTATAATCCTTTAAACATCCAAGAACCCCAGTATCCATAGTAAATCTCCAATTTTTAAACCAAAATCCTCGAAAACCTTCCTTTTCTATTTCGATAATATGCAATGTAGTATGAGCATGAAGTATCCATAATCATAGAAAGTAGAACACCACAAGGCAAAATAGGGCAAAATAGGGCAAAATACCCTCCAAAACAAGAGAACTGACCTGGAGACTCCGTCTAAATCTAAGCTATGGCCTCGGGCCCACAGTTACATACAACTAACAATTTAAAGTAGAAGATAGCAGAAAATAAGTACGGCAGAAAATAATTACGAAAACCACTACGAGCTTCTACTCTACCTCTAAAATCTCCTAAAAGCATACTAAGGATTGTATGCTAGGCATAGCATGAAAAGTTCTAATCTATGATCCGAAATGGCCAAAATAATATAAGTCACAAGATTTATGCCTAATACTACCTATAGTCCAACCTAACGTTACAGTAATATATAATATATAAAATCTAACTAAACTCAGTCTAGAAAGTAAATTGTAACCTACCTCGGGGCCAAACTACAAACACGAACCATCACTCGTGTGCCTTTCTTTTCTGAACAGCCTTAAAAATATGCCACGCTATCAAGAATATAATCAAGGTGTCAAGAAAAGAAGAACTACACCCATATTGCTATACAGAAAATTAAGCTAGAAATCGAGTCGGAAAAATGACCCTCGAGGCCCATGCAACGAAATAGAAAACAAAAACCGTAGTTATATATGCAATGTGTTAAGGAACCCATGCCCAAAATTTGAGCACGAACGAAGTTTATTCCGGGGCTCTAAACAGCCTCGAAGTTCTACTAATACAAGGAAAAAAAACAATGGGTATTACAGGCTTTTAACGAGAATTTAAGCGACGGAAGGGAGGAGAGGTGTAGAGGGGACTTACCGGATGAAGTAGAGTGAGCAAAGGACTTGAAACTGGATCTTGGAAGATTTATAAATGGGAGAACAATGAAAATATGAAAGAGAAAATGGTGTTGGCAGCTTAAATAGCTTCCACGGGTCCTTCATCGCGATCGCGAAGAACCCCACGCGCTAGCGAACTCTGGCCAGACCATCGCGATCGAGATGGTCCAGCCCTGCGTTTGCGAAGAGGAAACTAGGTCGTGTCTTAGCCGGCTTCATCGCGGTCGCGAAGAGCAACCCACGTGATTGCGATGGTCAAGAAATGACCATCGCGAACGCGATGGCCACCTCGTGATCGCGATGACCAACTGGCCTGCAACTTTTATAGAAGCAACCAGCAATTCACAAAGGCCAAGAGTTCATCCGATGGACCCTCGGGATTCATTCAGAACCCCGTGAACACAAACCAATCATGCTACCCTACCAGAAATAGCATTCTGAATTCAATGGAATCAATGAAACTCCCAACGGAGATCATTTTAATAAAAAATGGGCCTCGTGCCCAAAATTAACTCAGAACTCAATACCTCAAAACAAGTTCAGAAGCCCTGGGACCCGAACCCAAGGTTCCTCTAGCCCAAAGTCAACATTCCAGAACTAACAGCGCTGACGGAATTTTCATCCGAGGCCGTCTTCTTCGAATGTTGACCAAAGTCAACCCTACCAGCTAAACTGGCTTGAAAACACAGAAAGCGACACAAAATCAAATCGAAAGCACTCATACCTAGACCAATGGTCCTACTAGAAAAAATCCTCGTCTCGGAGCCAACGAAACTATCAAAATTTGATTATGAGCATGTTTACCAAGAAAGTTGACCGAAGTCAAAGATTTTCTAAGTTCAAGTTCTAAAACAGGAGAATGGTCATAACAACCTAACGAACGGCCCGGGCACCAAACCGTCAGTCCCAGCAAGTCATAAATGACATGTAGCCGCTAAGGGAAAGTCAAAACGCCAAAAAAAGGACGACAAATAGAAAATGACCTGGAAGGTCATTACATCAGGCATGTTAGAGGCTTCATAGATAGACAGTCAGTCATGCATTTCAGTTTGACCTCCATGTCATCTTTTCATGAATCTCAGTACTACGATATATGAAAAGTGTTTATTTTATAAGACTTATCTCTTTAGCATTTTTAAATCATATTTTTGCTCATATCTAATTGTATGCTCATGTTTCATTCTATGTTACAAGTATGCTCGGTCTAGCAATGGCATCTGGTGTCGATCCCGTCAAGGGTGTAGGCTAGAGGCGTGACAATGGAGTTGCTTGGTTCGCCTCTCGATTTCCATTGTAGCAATAGAGCCTGCAATAACATATTCTCCTTGAGTAATGCATAAATCATTAGATGGCCCATCATCAAAATTGTGGGCATTAGACGGTACAACTCGAGTATCCTTTCTGGGAGTACTCTTTTCACCATTAATTTAGAAAATCAGGGCTTCTTTCGCAAAATTCACATATTGTCTGAAATTAACTTGCTTAGAACTGTGGAATAGAATATACAATGAGAAAATACACTTATACAGCAATAATTAACCAAAAACTACACCAAAATCTTTACCTATTTCAGAGGAACCATGATTTAGGTACAAAATCGTGTTTGGATATCAGTTTGGGATAATTTCTCTTTTAGAAATTGTGGAGAGAAAAATTTGATTGAGGAAGAAGAGAGAGAAATTGTTATAGATACAATTATCGTATATTACGGCTTAACTTATGTACAACGTATATCTTTTGTATTTTGCTTCAAAATGCAAATATTAGCTATGAATAGTAATTATTTCAAACTATATTTTATGGTAAATATAGTGTATAAGTTAGTTACACCATGTAAATTATTCTTTTTCAAATCCAAAAGATTAAAGGAGTTTAGTGAGATTTACTCTTTAAAAAGTATACTCATGTTTTACAATTTAAGAAAGAAAAAGTATGACACAATTTTTTATTCCGATATTATTATTTTGAATATCATGTTTCTTTATTTTCCATTAGTTAGTTCATAAAATTGGTGATATCGCGCGCACCAAAAAGTTCTCTTATTGTACATAGCAAAAAGTAAAGGTGAGCATAATCACCAAAAATCAAATTACCGAATTGAATAGAGATTTATTATATCGAAGTTTAATTTATCGTACCAGATCAAATTTTAAAAGTTTCATATTTGGTATCTATTTTTAGTTATCAATTATCAAACTGAAGTTTGAAAATGCTGAATCGAATATGGAACGTCCACCCTTAAGATCTCGTGTATGCATTTGTGGTAACAATTTCCATGTTAGATGTTTACTTACCATGTGTGAATAATAATAAAAATGATAATAAGATTTATTATTATCCTTAGCCTATGTATCCTTTAAGCATATCATTGCTAATAATTGATCTAACCAAATTCATCAAGAATTCAAGTTTGAGAACTTTGTCTACTTATTTACTTTTAAGCTTGTGAGTATGAATTATGTACCATATATATGGATAATATTAATGAGTGAATATGTCTTGATTGATCTGTCACGTCAAATTCATAAAGTTAAGACTTGAGAGTGGAGATCTAACCTTCATTTATGATTTCTCTAAAAGTTAACATGTCAAATATTGAATGAATTATAAAAAAATAAAAAAATCTTCAACACGTAATTATCGAATTACCTTACCAAAATTTAATTTATCGAACTCTAAAAGTTTGATATTTGGTGTGTACTTTTAATTACCGAATTATTAAATCAAACTTTAAAAATATCGAATTAAATATCAAACGCCTACCGCTAGCAGAAAAATAAAATCAAGAAGAAGAAAAAAAAGGAAGAATTTAAAGAAGGGATGATTACCTGATAGAGCATATCTCAATCGTTTAGTTACCCTTTATAGTGATAGTTTAAAAAAATTACCAAACATAGATATACTTTGGATTTTGTAACAGATCTATAATAGTTGACCCTAAAGTCCTTCATCACCCTTTCTCTTTCCTCCCCCATCGACGACTTCCCTTGGCCCTTCCTCTCTTAAACCTACTGTTGCTTCTTCTTCTCTTTTCCTTCAGCAACTTCATTTTCCTTGTTATCTCTTTTCATCCTCTCACAAGCTTTCATTATCTCCCCCTCCCCCCCTTCCGCCCCCTTCTTCTATCTTTCTTTGGCCCTAAAAATTCTATTCCTCTTCTCATGACCTGAAATATAGATCTACAATCTAGAAATTAAACTTGGCATCAAAATATAGATGGTTGGAGTGATTCCGACATATTGATACCCAGACTCGACGTCAAAAAAATAAAATTGTATCTTGTGATTTTCAAAGTTATAGCTAGATCTCTGTATTTGGGATACTTTTAGGTTGTATCTAGAAATCTAGTAATTTTTTAAGTTGTAGCTAAATTGTATTTGAAATGTTTTGGAATATATCTAAAAATTTAGTGATTTTTGAAACTATAGCTATAGTTGTATTTGGAGTATTTCTAATTTGTATCTAGGATCGAGATCTGAATTTATAATGATAGTTGAAGTGATTTCTGGTGATGATACAAGTGTACATACATGTATCAAAAGTACATTTAGGATATAATGGTGCATATACACAAAATTTAAAAATATATTAATACAGGGCAAACTTCAAAATTGTTGCTACAGTAAGTAATTCGTCAAACTATCACTATGTTTCGTAGGCATCAAATCACCGCTATTTGTGAAATTCTCTTTAAAGAAAGTTCAAATTATGGGGGCCCTTACCCCCTTCCTCCATCTGTCCGGACATTTTTTTTGAAGCATTACAAGTATCTTATATTTATTTTCCCATCTACATGAAGACATTAGATTTTATATCCGAAATCAAAACAGGGTGAAAGCGTAAAAGCATTGTTTTTCATAGCTGAAAAGATCTTTTAGTTCCTCCTACAATTGGTCAATCGCCACGGAGGGGCTTTTGTCAAACAATTTCATGAATCTTCTATTAAAATTATTGTGCTGCTTTCCTTTTTCTAATATATAGAAGAGGCCTAAAAGCAGGTGGAGGTTGTCCTGCTTGCTTCTGCTAGAGTGGTTAAAACTTGAGTTTTCATGTTGAAAGTCTTGAGTTCAAACCTCAACGGCCTGCATTTAATTTTTTACTAAGTTGGAAGAGGAAAGCTTATTAGGTAGCTTTATGAGGTGGCGATCGTGGGGCCCACAACTGCACTTAGTAAATGCTATGATGCATTGAAAAAAAAGATTGTTGGAAGTGCTATGTTCTTGAAATTGATTCTAATTTAAGGGTAATTTAGTCATTTTGAATTTCTCATCTATAATTGCATGTTATAATTATGTTATACAAAATGATACTTTATGTGTACTTTTTTCTTCATGGGCAAAAAAGTACTAATTATTTTTTCTTAATGATTGTGTAAAAACTTATTATGATAATTAAAAAGAAACGGAGAAAATATTAAGGGCAAAATAAAAATAATTATTTGTTTTTCTTGAAATTTAAGATACATTGGCTCAAATATTTTGAGATGGAGGAATTAACATTTAACAATGCCGATTAAATGGAATCATGTTTCAAAACAAGTTGGGCTAAATTTATAGGATAATACAATATCAGGTGAAGGTCGACATGCCTGCTTCTGGCCGAGGACATTCTAGTAATTTGTTCGTTTAACTTTTTTTAATTTATTATATATTTAAAAAATACGTAAAAAGATATAATAAATTACAATAATTAATACTTAAAATATCTAAAAAATATATATTAAACATTTAATTGACTCTCAAAATTCTATGAGTGACATATAAATTAGGACAAAGGATGTAACATCTATATTATTTGAAAATAACATAAAAAGTAATATAAATCACAATAATTAATAACTTAAAATATTTAAAGACATAAAGAATTTGATTAACCCTCCAAATTTTATCAATGCCATATTAATTGGGACAGAGAGTCATATATTAGTTGAAAATTGCATAGAACGTACTATAAATTACAATAATTAACAATGTAAATATCTAAAAACTATATAAGAAATTTGGTCGACTCTCCAAATTTCATCAGTCACATAAATTGGGATAGAGAATAACATATATTATCTAAAATTTGTGTAAAAAGTATTATCAATCACAATAATTAACAACGTAAAATATTTAAAAACGATATAAAAATTTGATCGACTCTCCAAATTATTCTATCGGTGTCACGTAAATTGAAACAAAAAATTGTATATATTGGGCCCGTGCAAGCACGGGCTCTTGCATCTAGTATAAATAGAAGAGAGGTAAAAAGACAGCCACATGATCCTTGAAGATTTCCAATCAAGTACCATATTTGAGTAGTTCCTCCCAAATCTGATCCTTGTTTGTACCAGGTCGACTAGCAGATCCAGCAACGTACCAACTGCAAGTCCCTATGTTATGACAAATGCACAATGCAGCTTAACTGAACAGGTTAAGTATTTCCCCCTCTAGTTTGAATCCTCAAACACACCAAGGAATACACTGTTGAAGAACAGAACTTCTGGCAGCTTTACTAGGCTCCCTAGCTCTACCAAACAACTCGAATAGGACATGATATTCCCAACAAGGACAACAACTTTTTGCACTGAAATTCCACAAATTGTATGACGCATTGAAGTGTCAACCCAATGAATAAACCATTCGTTCAGAGAGCTCTGCACCAACAGCCCTCATGTATCTGTGCAGTTGAGTCTCCATATACTGCCTTTCACTGGAACCAAAAGCCTGCCTCAAATCCTTGCAAGAAAGAAAAATAATTCAGTTACTTATAAGCGCAAAACAGGTAAAAAACAGCTGGAAAAAATATTTTTGCACTATTTTTCCAGATAGTACGCTTACTGAAGCTATCCCTTTAGTACCAGGAGTTGCAAACACGCGCAAGCAGAGACTTAAAAGTAGCAGCATATCAAGTCTCTCAATCTTTTTTTTAAAAGGATATAAAGTGTCTCAATCTATAAAGCCTAATTTGTCAATGGGATAACCATCTTGGAGAACCAAATCAGTGCTCGATTCTTCGCTGTTTTGTTTTCATTTCTCTATCTCTCATTTGTGTTTGTCATTTTTCATTTCAAAGTACAGAATCTAAAGAAATGACTTCATTTGTGATCCACATTTTATGGTTTAGAGTAATTATAAAAGGATGTTATTGTGACAGGTCAATTAGCATTACTTTGTATCTCAGACGAACTTCCTTCAACCCAATCAAAATGCTACCAACATCTCTATCTTCTACTTTGGGCAGTTGGATGTCACTGCTCTCGGCAACCAATTCGTCATCTGAATCTTCATAATCAAATTCATCCATTTCCTCATCCTCACCAACAAAAATATCATTTGATCCATCAAAGTGTTGTTCATCATTTTGCTCCTCACAATTTTCAAGGTTACTAGGCGGAAGAGGCTGTCCACTTTGTGTGGCAAAATCAGATAAAACCATGTACGGTTTCCTGTCGAGCAGTGGCTTGGCAACATCAAATGGAACCCACCTAATCAGAAGAAATATTGTCAGTGGAGCAAAGAAGATTAGGGCTGGTATCAAAACCCATATGACCAAGGCTCTGCAATAAAAGGTATTGGTGAATAATACTACTATTCAGCAAGAAAAACGATTAACATTTAAACACATTAATTAACAAAATAGAAACAGCTGAAGTTCATGCTCTTGCCAGCTAAATGATTAAGCTACATGTGAAGTGCCGTGTGGCTTGACTTTCCAACAGGATAAACCTCAACATTTAGGGGTTCCAGTCATTTTTTTGAGGTAACGGTAACTTTGTATTCACAAAATATCACCATCCAAGAGATAATGGAGTGGGAACTTACATCTCCCAGAGTGGTGGGCACATCCCCTTGAGGGCAAAAAGATTTACAAATTCCCTATAAAGTCAACTAGATCTACTATCTCCCCTACCAAATCCTGTTTACACTAAAAAAACAGAAGACTGAGACACTTCATTTTGATCTTCTGTATACTGCTTCTTTGACCTTCAAAACATCTAGCATTTCTTTACTTCCATAGAGTCCGCCATATACATGCTAGAATAGTCTTCCATCGATCTTCATTTTTCCCTCTGCTTCCAATTCCTTTCCAGTTGTTCAGCAAATCCAGAGTTGTCTTTGGCATTACCCAGCTAACACCCAATATACATTAGAATATGTTCCACAGATTTACAATTGTTTTGCAGTGTAGGAATAGATGGTTGTTGACCTCTGCTGCCTGATCACACATAAAACACCTTGAGCAAATCAGTAAACCTCTTCTTTGTAACACCTTATGAGTTAGACAGGCTCTCCTGATCACCAGCCAAGCAAAACATGAAACTGTTAGGGATTTTGACCTTCCGAATTAGCTTCCAAGGCCGGATGACTGATTTAAGGTTCATGTTCTAATAACATGAGTTAACTGTGAAAATTCCTGTGAAGTTTCTAGATTGGCTTGTCTGGCCTCAAGGAAACACCTGAAAACGAGCTCAGCACCTGCAGCATATTGGCTACTCTATCAATTTCTCAATCATTCAGAGCTCTCATGATCATCAGGTTCCAACCTTGTTGGCTCCATACCTGTGAGACAGTGGCATATCTTTGTAAACTCAGTGTGCACAAATGGGGGAAGAGACTTGTCAAACTGTTTTCACCGAACCAAATTTCATTCCAGAAATCAGTGTTCATTCCATCACCCACACTGATGTAGACATTGTTATTGAATTGTGGCCAGTGGCCACAGCCTTCTAATGGTTTTCCATATACTGCAACCAAAAGTACCCATGACCTCTTCAGTTGTCCACTGGCTAAGCAGACCATACTTTTTTGTGATGAACCTTCTCCAAATGGTCACATCTTCTAAGCAAAATCTCCATAGCCATTTCTCTAATAACCAGCTGTTTTGAATGTTGAGGTTCTTTAAACCTAGGCCCCCTTGATTTCTGCTGAGTGTAAGTCCATCCCACTTCACCAAGTTGTAGCCTCTCTTTTCATTATCACCTTGCCAGATGAAAGTTCTTCTCAGTCGGTTGATTCTCTTTTCAATGCTCTTGGGAATTGGAAATAGGCTCATCATGTATGTAGGAAATCCATCCAATACAGATTTGAAAAGTGTCAATCTACCTCCCAGAGATAGATATTGGCTCTTCCATCTTGATAGCTTTTCATCACATCTTTCCATCACCTCATTCCATACCTCCAGCTCATTGTTCTTTACTCCCAATGGCATTCCAAGATTTTATTTTTATTTTTTTGATGATCATGATGTCCGGGCCAGCTTTCGCGCACCTCGACTAAATCCACGGGATACCTGCCACCTCCCACCAGCAACAAGTACCAAATAACTCTATCCACCAAGGCTAGAACAAATGGGAAGAATCGCCTAGTGTTTTTTGTCTCCGCTAGGATTTGAACCTCAGACCTCATAGTTTTTTAACCCACTTTATTGACCACTAGGTCACACCTTTGGGTGCGCATTGCAAGATATTTTGTGGGTAAAGAATATACCTGGCAGCCTAGATTCATAGCTAAACATTATAAATTGTCAACCTGGTTGATTGGGAAAATAGAACTTTGGGGAGAGTTGACATGGAGGCCAGAAATTCCTTGAAAAATTGTTAAAATTGCCCTTAGATGCCTAATCTATGCCACCTCTGCTTCACAAAAAACTAGAGCATCATCTGCATAGAAGAGATGTGTAACTTCCAATGCATCACCTCTCCCTGTTTGAGCATTGAATCCTTCAACCATCCATTTGCATTTGTTTTCCTGATTATGTGGTTCAGTCCCTCCCTGGCTAAAAGAAATAGAAAGGGTGACATAGGATCACCTTGTCTAAGACCCCTGTGGGACTGGAAAAAAACTCAAGTGTCACCATTTACAATGAGGGAGAATTTCACACTATCTAATCCGGTTGATCCATTAATTGTCAAATTCCATATCCTTAAGAATTTTGAGTAAGAAACTTCAATTGACATGGTCATAAGTCTTCTCAATGTCAAGCTTGCAAAGAATACCTGGATTCTTCTGCTTCACCCTCGAATCTACCAACTCATTAGCCAACAAAGTTGCATCCTAATTTGTTTTCCTCTCATGAAAGCCATTTAATGTTCATCCACCAAATTCCCTATAACATTTTCTTTTTTTTGGTCAAGAAGGATATTTATTTATATATATATAATAAAAGGTTTATACAAAAGCACTGGCTATTCAGCCAGGTTCAATAGGGAAAGGAGCTGGGTTATTTCCACCTTGAGTATCATTACAACTTTTAACTACCCTATCATAGGTAGTTCCTAGGATGTCATTCCAGATAGCTTTCGCTGCGTACACCAGAGGAACTGCAAAAATATGAGTGTTGTCAAAAAACTCATTCCTTGCTCCTCCTTTGGCCAGAGCATCTGCCACCATGATTCCCTCCCTATAACTGTGCTGCAGCACTGCTCCTCCTAGCTGCTCCATTAGACACCTACATTCATCAATAATTCGATTATAATGGAGATTTCCCTCTTTTAACATAATGATGACTTGTCTGGAGTCTATATTGATCTCAATAGGCGTGTAGTAGTTGTCCTTAGCAACTTTGAGGCCTTCCCTGAGAGCTAATAGCTCCATTTGGTTGTTAGTAGCAATTAAGAAGCTTTTTGTGAAACCAACAATCCAGTCACCATTGGAGTTTCTGATCACTTTACCGATACCCCCTCTCCCAGGGTTACCCAGGCAAGAGCCATCGGTGTTTAGCTTGAATCTGTCAGTTGGGGGAGGGTTCCATTTTATCTTAATGGAGGTCATGATGGACTTCCTATGTCTATTATTACTAAGGTGATGGAATTCCACAGCTTCATTATAAGCTTGTGTGAAATTAGGATTTTCAAACTTCTAGTTGAACAGGTTGTTATTCCTATTTTCCCAAATAGTCCATAAGCAGAGGGGGAGAATGGTGGCCCAGGGAATGGTGTTGTCGAAGTTCTCACTGCTTATAGTCTTCCAAGTACTTCCCCAATTCATAGGGGAGAAGGAGTCAATGCTGATGGGGATTGTGGAGGTGGTTTTGGAAGTGAGATTGTTCCAGAAATCTTTAGTGATTCTGCAATCAAAGAAGATGTGGTTAGGGTTCTCAACATGGTGGTTGAAGGAGCTGCAGTTGAGAGGAATGTTAAGGCCCATTTTAGAAAGGGTGTCATTGGTGGGGGTTCTGTTGTGATGGAGAAGCCATAGGAAATGCTTGATTTTGTTAGGAATTTGCAAGTTCCAGATACAGTTAAAGCATTTATCATTAATACCAACAGTGTTCTCCTTCTCGTTAGCAATGAAGATGTAAGCACTCTTGCTGGAGAATACATCATTGCCATTTAATCTCCAGATGAGAATATCTTTAGTGGCCCTCAAGTTGGGAAGGAAGGAACTCTGGATGGTCCGAGTGATGTGTCTAGGGATTTCAAAGGGTAAGGGGGAGAAGTTCCATCTGTTATTGGACCACACTTGAGAGAGGGTGGTGTTGAGATCAGATTCAGGGATAGGTCCTTGGATGCACTGGCTTAGAGGGGGGAAGTTAGGTATCAATCTGTCTTTCCAGAAGCTCACCTTTTCTCTATTGTGGACTACCCATTGGATGGCCTCTTTAAAGATCTCCCAACTTTTATGAATGTTGCTCAAAGCTCCAACTCCCCCACCCCTCCACCGATCCTCATCTCCAAACCTCTACCATCGAACCACAAGCCATCGTCATGGCTAGAGATGGGTTTGCAAAACCAAGCAGTCCTTCTGCTACTGGAATTGGACGGCAAGCCAACAAAGGTAATAATCCAGGATCCATCCTACCTTGCTCGGGTAGTGATGGAGGGACAGAACCAGGGGCTACTCCACTTTGGCCACAACATCTGGCTAACCACGTTAGCATCAGTGATCAGCCAATCATCAGAGGAGTCACTCACCTCAGAAACCATCTCTCTGAAGATAACAGAAGTGAGCCAAACCCTTCCCTTCTTTCCTCCTTCGAACCCGGAGCTACTGGCTCAGGGACCATCTTTTGTGAAAGGGAATGGGCCCCCAAAGCTTAGAGGCACAGACAACAACCTCCCTTCCAACTCTAGTTCAAGAGAAGGAAGAGAGAGCTGCCACTCTAGTAATGCTGAGGAAAATAACAGGGAGATTGCCTCCATGTGTTTACCAAAAACAGATGCCACCACCCTCGAAAAACCACTCACCATAGAACTCGCGGAACTACTACAAGAAATGGTAATAGTTCTGCTTCCTATGAGCCTCACAATGTTCGAGGCGGATATAATGCCAAGCCGTAGACAGAGGGGATTTTTGTTGCAAAAATCAAACCACTAGCAAGGAAGAGGAAGGAGATGGAAACCTCTGGGACATCCAGCCTGAGGGGAAAGGGCAAGGATGTAATAAGGGAACCCCCGGAAAAACAAAACAAAGCAATGATGAACTGCATCATATGGAATGCTAAGGGCGGCTAACAATGCTTGACACTCACAAGTCTGTCATGCTTGCTTTACTAAAGACTAGGATGGCTGATCACCTGAACCTTACTAAAGAGCTGGGCTTCACCAACCACAACCAGTCCTGTGCCATTGGCACCTCCGGAGGGATTGTCATCATGTGGCAGAGTGACCACATTAGCATCAATGACATCTCCATCTCTCCTCAATGCATCCATACTGCTATTAAGGTTAGTAACCCCCCTCCAATTGGTTCTTCTCTGCTATCTATGCCAGCAATCTTTTTAAGGATAGGAAAATTCTTTGGGATAATCTGGACTCCTTTGCTGACACTATTAACAATACTAATCATAATAGTTGGCTAGTAGGTGGAGATTTCAATGAAATCCTCAAGTCTAATGATAAATTTGGGGGTAATTGCATTAACAATAATAGGGCCTCTACTTTCTCGGACTGCATTAATTATTGCAACCTCACTGACCTTGGTTTCAAAGGTAGCAAGTATACTTGGACTAATAAAAGATATAGGAACATGCATAACCTCATCCTTGAAAGACTTGATAGATGCCTTGCTAATGATACCTGGATCCACCTTTTCCCTAATGCTACCATCACCCATCTCCCTAGAACCCATTCTGATCATTGTCCCCTTCTTCTCAGCCTCATTAGGAACATCCATGTCTCCAACAAGCCTTTCAGAGTGGAGACCATGTGGTGCTCCCACCCTGGATTCCTTGACATGGTCAAGAACTCCTTTGAGGGCAATGAGAACCTCACTGAAGCTATTATCTGCTTTGAGGACAGCATTAAGACTTGGAACAAAGAAGTCTTTGGCAACATCTTCAAAAAGAAAAGGAAGTTGCTTGCCAGGCTGACTGGAATCCAAATATGTGATAACTATGCCAATAGTTATTTCCTCTAAGACCTTGAAAGAACTCTCACTAATGAATTCAGCCAAATCCTTAGGCAAGAGAGTGATTTCTAGAAGCTTAAATCAAGAATTAACTAGCTCATTGAGGGGGACTCCAACACTAAGTTCTTCCATACCTCTACCATCAATAGGAGGAGAAGAAATAGAATTAATGCCCTCAAAGATGATCAGGGCAACTTGGTCCATGAGGTGAAGGGTGTCTTAGACTCTGTTCAAAAGTTCTACACAAAGCTCTTCACCACTGAACACTCCTCCAATCTCAAATGCCAAAGGAACCCCTCCTCCAATGGCTCCATTAGGACTGAAGACCACAACTTCATGCCATTCCCACGGTTGAGGAAATCAAGAAAGTTGTCTTCTCCTTTCACCCTACTAAAGCTCCTGGACCTGATGTACTTCACCTTATGATGTACCAAAAGTATTGGAGCACCATAGGACCCTTCTGTTGCAACACTTTCAACAATAGGGCAATGGATAAGAGAGTTAACTCTACTTACCTCTGCCTCATTCCCAAATGCTCCAGTGCCACTTCCCTTAAGAACTTCAGACCCATTGGCCTTTGTAACACCCAATATAAGATCATTACCATAATCATTGTCAACAGAGTCAAACCCCTCCTTCCTAGTATAATTGGCCAAAGCCGAGCTAGCTTCCTCTCTAATAGGAGAGCTTTTGATAATGCTATCATTGTCCAAGAATACATCAGCCACCTTACCAAAATGAAAGGCAAAAAAGGTAGCATGATTCTTAAAATTGATCTTGAGAAAGCATTTGACAGATTGGAATGGTCCTTCATTAGATATGCCCTCCGTTTCTTCAACTTCCCCGAGGGTCTAAGTAAGCTCATCATGTCTTGCATCTCCTCCCTTTCCATCTCTGTCCTTGTCAATGGGAAATACACCCCCTTTTCAGGCCTACTAGGGGAATCAGACAAGGTGACCCTATGTCCCCTTATATTTCATCCTGTGTATGAAACTACTCTCAAGGAGAATTGACCATGAGGTGTACATCCTTAACTGGACCCCCATTTTCATTAGCAGAGGTGGACCCATGATCTCCCACCTTTTCTTTGCTGATGACCTAAGTTTTATTGCTAGAGCTGACAACAAGAATTGCACCACCATTAAGAACACTCTATCTTCCTTTCGTTACCATTCTGGCCAGAAAATCGATACTGCCAAATCCAAGGTTATTTTTTCAAATAACTGCAGTCGGAAGGAAATAGAAACCTTGATTGCTCAATTGGCCATCCCTGCCAAATCCAATTTTGGGAAATACTTAGGTTTCCCCATCTTTCACAAGAAACCCATTATCAGGGACTTCCAATTATAGTTGACAACATCAACTCGAAGCTTGCTGGGTGGAAAACAAATTTCCTTACATGGCTGGCAACACCACCCTAGCTAAAGCCTCTTTCAGCAGTATTCCCAACCATGTTATGCAGTTCATCTCCTTTCCTAGCAAAATCCATCAGCTTATTGATAGAGCCCAAAGAAATTTTATCTAGGGAACTACTGACACTAGGAAAAGGATGCACCTTGTGGGCTGGAATACCATCACCAAGCCCAAAAAAGATGGTGGTCTTGGCATGCAAAGAGCTGCCACAAAAAATGACAATGCTTTGCATCCTAGCTCGGAGACTTGCCAATAACCCCAACTCCCTCTGGGCAAAGACCCTCAATGCTAAGTGTAACATGAATGGGCAAATGAATAAATCTTACAGCTCCAGAACCTGGATGGAAATCCTTGGTCTCAGTAGAGGATTGGGTAATGGAGGGCAACTGAGGATCTATAGAACATAAGAGCATGTCTAAGTCCCCTTTAGTGTGTTTGCCCGAGGTCATTAATGTTGAGGTAATGGAAGTGACGCCTTCCATCCCATTATCAATGCTAGCTTTTAAAATCCGGCTATGAATAGCCAGCATTTTTTTGGGGAAGCTTACTGGCGTTTGAGAACCAGAGGTAGGAGTGGAGCTCGCTTTCTAAAGAGCATCATTGCACTTTTTGTACTCAATATTTTGAGTATTATTGCTAATTTCATTATTATCGGGGAATTAATATTGGCAGGAGCTTTATTGGGTTGGGTTTTAGAAGACGCCCTTTGTCAAAGGCATAATAGGGAAAGGGTTTATTGAGGCCCAATTGAGCTTCAGCGTTGGGCCTCTTTTTATTTTTTCCCTCCTTATTAACATGGGCGTGAGGATTCGGCCCATTAAACTTGGGGTCCTGGTACCTCTTGGTCTCTAGGTTAGAGGCAGCAGTTGACTTACCCGCGCCGTCGTCAACATTTGTGTCGGTGGCTTTCTTTGCCAAAGAGTTATAAACAAAGGAGCGGGTTTCTAGAAACTTACCTGATTCGGCATTGAATAGCTTTACCTTGATGCGCTGTGGTGATTTCGAGTTACCGAGGGGGTTTTGTCGGTTGGCCCTGTTGCTTCTTGGGAATGGAACTGTTTTCCATTCCTCCTCCTTCTTGGTATTTTGGTCAAGCTGGGGTATGGTGTCAGTGTTGTTTGCTGGGGTTTTATGGGTGCAATTACTCGAAGTATGACCCTATCGTCCACAAACCTTTCAGAGGATCCCTTCCCTTTCGTAGCAAATGGGTTGCTTATGCTTCCCAATTGTCACAGTTGTTCGCACCAGAGTTTCTAGGGGGATCTGTACACAGATTCTTGCATATCTTCCCCTTAAGGTGGAAGAACTGCAGGTGTCCAAGTTTCCCCAGTTTTCTCCCAATCCTTTCTAGGATGGTGGTATCATAGAACTCAGTAGGTAGTTGGGGCAACCTAACCCAAATAGCAGTGTCCAGTATTTGAGTTTCGTTGGGCACGAAATTTAGCTCCCGGTTCCTAGTAGATAAGAAGTGTCCAGCAATGAACCATGGTCCCTCCTGGAGTGCTTTCCTTTTACTTTCCTCTGTTCCAATTTTAACAGTGTAGAAATCATACCCCAGATCTATTAGGATGAGGTTTTCTTTGGGTTTCCATAGATCTATAAGCTTGGTCCTCATATATTGGAACTACTTGGTCATCATTAAAGTGTTTGGAAAAAAATTCAACCCTATAACAATTTTCCACCTCTCAGTTATAAGCTTAGAGATAAATTTGTAAACTCCCCCTATCAGACTAATTGGTCTGAAATCTTCTAACTCCACTGCACCGGGTTTCTTTGGAATTAATGCTATGAAGGTAGCATTAAAAAAAAAATTCAAAGACACTATTTTGATGGAAGTTCTAAATAGTCTGCATAAGGTCTTCTTTCAAAATTTCTAAACATGCCTAGAAGAAATTCATAGTAAATCCAACTAGGCCAGGTGCTTTATCCCCATGACACTGCTTGACATACTTGACACCTTGTAGTACTTCTGCTTCTGTGAAGGGCCTTTGCAACTACTCTTTTTTCTCCATAGATATTTTTGGACAGTCCACAAACTCAAAGGAAGGTCTCCAAGATTTTGTTTCTGAGTAAAGCTTGGAATAGAAATCTATCATGGCCTCTTTAATGTCTTTAGATTCACGGATTTCCTACCTCTCCCACCACCAACCTGTCAATAGTTTTGTATATCCTATGAGTTGTTGCTAGTCTTTGGAAAATCTAGTGTTGTTATCCCACATCCCCTTGTTTCAGCCATAATACTTTGGACTTTTGCCTCCAACTAGCCTCTTCATGTTTATTATAGCCAAATCCTCCAATTCCACTAGTATTGTTCTTTTCATCATCTCATCTTCAGAAAGTTCCCTGTCATCTTGGGCCCTATCAATCTCAGCCAATTCATTTAGCAGGTTGTTCATCCTATTGGTTATCTCAGTAAAGGTTCTCTTACTCCATTCTTTCAGTTTTTGTTTTAGCATCTTTAATTTGATGCTAAAATTTGTAATCTGGACAAGCATCCACCACAAAACCATTACACCAGCCCGGTACCATATCATTGAACCCATCCTTCTTGAGCCACCCGAATTTAAAAATTAAAATAGGATTTTTTTGTTCCCAGACCCAATCAAGCATAATAGGACTGTGATCAGAGATTACTCTTGACTAGTATACTTTGTTTGATATTTTAAAAAGTCTCCTAATGCCCAGTGTTTTGGACGGGGAAAGGCGACAAAAGGCGACGAGGCTCTGCCTCGCCACGCGGCGAGGCAAGCAGCGAGGCGCTCGCCTTTTTGAAGTGCGGCGCCAATTAACACCAAAAAATGAAAATACTTAATTGCATATACAAATAATCAAAATCTCAATAGCAATAATATATTAGCAAATATTTCAATTCAAAAACTAAAAATAGATAGTAGATACTAAAATTTGAATGACTCAACAATCCATAAAACAAGCAATACTAAAACTCTAAAACTTTATTCTTCTTCAAGATTTTCATAATCTTCAAGCCCAACATGCATTTCATTATATTGCCCTTCATTTTAAAAAAAAAAAAAAAAAAAAAAGGCGTCGCCTTTCTCGCCATGGCGTCACCTTTCGAAGGTGGCATCGCCACGAAGGCAGATGGCGACATAGGCTCGCCTCGCCTTTCGCCATTGGCGACATGGCGAGCGCCATTCACAACACTACTAATGCCATAGAGTACAGGGATCTGTCTAGTCTTGTAGCACACTGGTGAATGGTGATAAACCCCGCCCAAGCCATGTAAATTTCCCTCCAATCAAGCAAGGGTCATGAAGCTCTAAATCCTCTATCCATCTGGAGAAATCAGACATCACATTTGTAATTCTATTGCACCTCTTCTCTCCACCATGTACGTAACTGTATTGAAATACCCACATGTGATCCAGGGGCCTTTACACAGTTCATTCATTGCTGCAATTTCTTCCCAACACTCTAGCTTCTCTCTTCTTTTATGAGGTGCATATACCCCAGTAAGATACCAGATAAAAGAGTTCTAGATAGATTCAAACTTGTCAGTAATAGAATAATTACCTACTTCCACCTTTCATACTCTACTATCCCACCTGACTAGGATCCCCCTTCAGCTTCCATCAACTTCCATGTAACCACATCTCGTCCATCTGTATGACCACAGTTGTTGAGCAATATCCTCGACCTCCTTGTTCACCTTTGTTTCCTGAAAACAGTACACATCCACCTTCCACTTCTGTAAACAGCTCTTACCAAGATTTATATTGGTAACGTTGTTATCCCTTTACATTTCATGTGACTAATTTGACTTTCATTTAAAGGTCAGGCAAAGAACTCTCCCTCCGTTTTTGACACCTTCCACCTTTTTGTTGAGACTGGACTGTAGACTTTTGAGCTCATTCTCTCCTATGCCCCTATTTCTATGCGTTTTGATGGCTTTTCCTTGGCCATTGTTTTCTAGTGTTTCTTTCCTCTCATCAATGCTCATGAGAAGTGCTAATGTCTCACTCTCAAAACCCTTGAAGGCTACCCCATGTGTTACTCAGTTCCAATATGTGAGCATTAACCCAATTCAATGCCTCTGTTTCAATCTCTTTTTGTTCAGCCAAATTTTGGATAGCTAGAGGTTCGACATCATGTATTTGTTATAGGTTCAACTCTGTTGCTCTCGTTTCTATCTGGCTTAAACCTCTGTTGCTCTCGTTTCTATCTGGCTTAAACCTGCAGACTTATCTTCTTTTGGCTGCCTGGATATGTTGTGGTTCTCTTTGTTCTGTATAATATCCCGTAATTGCATATGTGATGCCTCCCTTGTCGATGTCTCTTTCATCATGTTTTTGTTCACAAATAGTCTGATGATGTTTCCCAGAACTTGCTTTGCTTCCGGGAACTGTGTTGCTAATGTTTAAAGAGCACTCTAACCCTTTAAAAGGTCCCCCGTGCATATCACGTGTCTCCTCATTTATTTTAGGTGGAGTTTCAGCTGTTTCTTAGGCCCTTCAAAAAACTTACCCGATCCCCACCACTAGTAGGACTCCTCGAAGATTCCCACGTGTCTCTACAGAAGCACATGGCTCTGCTCCTGACCTTTCAAGCTGCTCTTGTCTAAAGGGCCATACACCTCTTTACCCTTTAGATTTTCAAAGATCTACTATGTAAAAGAGTTGAAGGAATTTTCTTCTCCGACTGCCACCTTCGCCGGAGCTTCTACCCAGATTTGCATTGTGAAGAAGATACCTCCACTTTCGATCTTTATTTCCTTCGGTATATTGCTACTATCTCCACGAATCTTGATTCTTCCCCATTTAAGGTGATTCCGCAACTTGGTTTCTTCCTCTGTCTCAACCCATCCTCCAGGCTCCACAATGGTCTCTTATGATTTTGAAGACTTTCTGAGCCCTAAGGTGAAGCGGTAGACTATGTTGCTCGGACTCTTCAAAAATGTCAACGGGTGCGTGTTGGTCCATCAAAAGTAGTATATTTTTGGAGAATCCGACACGGGTGCGGCATCAAAAGTGAAGAGTCTGCGCAACTTAGGCGGTAGACCTACTATTCTGACCCATGCTGAATAAGGTCTATCTAGACATCTTTCTCCTGTATGGCACCTAACATCGGGTTTCACCATTGCAGTTTGATAAGGATTTCATCCCGATCCAGCCCCCACCATAACTTGCTCCACCGTCAGTTTGGACACAAATTTGAACTTAAAAAACCCATTCCCCATCTCATATGTGTTTAAACCATGAGCTTGTTTCCATAGAGCTATACTAGACCACCTCCTGACTTCTGAAAGTGTTGTTGAAGCATTAAACTTTCCCACCAAACTCCTCTTTGGTACTTCATTGTGGATTTTTAAGGTTTCATTAATGCTAATAACACCCCCTCTCTTAACGCATATCCTACACCTGCTTCCTTCCGTTCTCTGCTTTACCATTTAGAGTTATGCTTTCCCATCTAAATCTTTTGATCGCCTCTGCATAAGGAATTTTGCTATCTACTAGCCTATATTCCTTAATGTTATTCATCATCCTATGGCTATTTATGAATCTCGCCACTTTTTCCGCAATGTCCATCCACCTAGAGTTAAACGTCAGTTTGGGATAATAAGAACTGATCTCCTTCTACCCCTTATTTTGATCAAGCTAATGTATCATCCAAACTTGTTGAAGTTACGAACACAAAAGATCTCGGAGAGCACCTCTGTTTACTTCCATCTACGTACTATATTTCCTTTAGTCTTGGACTCTTCTCTCAATGTTTGTACGATCCATTCCATCGACTTCTTGCTGAACGAGGTCCTAGTTACAGCGTTCCTACTCCTTTCAGTCCATTCGTACCAAACACCCGCAGTCCCAGAAATCTTTTCTACATCAAAGGATTTGAACCCTACCGCAAAATAGATAGTATTCTCATCTAACACGCTGGCGGTGAGAAGAGAAGGATGTTTAAAGGAGAGAGAAAAGAAAGACACTGGATTATTCTGGTGGTCGGAAGGACCACCAGAGGGAAGAGAGTAATCCTGAAAAAGAGGATTCAAAATGTCTCGGGAAAAGTGCCTTTGTTTAGTTTTATCCCTCAGAAAATGACATAACGAGGCTTATTGGCATATAAGTTGCACAGACACTAGGCTCCAAGTCACTCACACTAGATGCCACAATTGATCAGGCCATCTATTTAACAACTGATTCAAATAACTAACCATCAGTTGACCAGCAAGTATCAGCCAATCACATACATGGCAATGCCAAATGCCATCTCTGAACAAAGAGGAATAAATGAAGATCCCAGAACAATTAGCAATCATGATTTATCCCTAACTACTAATGCCCATTTCTCTCTACCCATATACCCCTGTTTCCCTTTCCCCTAATTAAATTAGGGGACAAAATTATCATTTTACTCTTAAGAAGAAAACAAGTTGTAGTACAACTCATCTATCATCATCCAGAAGCTCACTTCTTCATTATCCAGAAGCCCTTTCTTTTCTTTTTTTTTTTGATAAAGTGAAAGAACTATCCAGAAACCCTTTCTTGATGCTCCTTTTCCTCCCACCGTGTAAGCAATCGAGCTGACACCAAAAAGATTGGTTCTTTGTTGGATGCAACAAAACAAAAATAATTTCAAATTGAGTTTTATATCCAAGCCAAGTTAATTAGAATTTCTTTTGCTGCTGGCTAATTTTGATTAATTAAATCCTTGGAAAAGAGAACGTGAAAATGGATCAAGTAAGCCACATAACTCGAAAATCTCAGCATCTCTTCATGTCGAGGATGAACAAATGAAATCATCTTGTGCAACATGTTCTTCTCTTCATCTTCAAAACCATATTCAAGGCATCTCCAACACACAGTCTTTTCAATTGGACCTACGCATCACGAACAGAGATAGCTTAAAAAATAGCACTCAAAACTACAAATGCTCGGCCTAGCTTACGCTTTCGAGCTTCAATTGCTTTCCTATTCTCCAATTCCTTCTCCCCAACAAACCACTCCAATCTCAATTTATGCCTTCTAGTCAAATAAATTATCATGCCCCTGCCTTTGAGCCTTTGCAAGGGCAAGCTGCAAATTCCTATTTTAATTCCACAAAACAATGGAACGGTGGTATATATGACTTCAAGTGGTGGAAACGAAGCTGTACAGGTGAGTCCAAATGTAAGGGAGAGTCTATCTATTGTTTCTAACGTTCAAAAAATTTCTATTCAAGAACAACGAGCTTCTTGATGCTTTAGTGAGTTCTAATGTTGAAAATTTGACTTCTCTTGCTCCTACTAACACTATCAAGCAACTACAAGTTGGTGGAAATAGTACTTTCTCAGTTTCTCCCCAAATGAGTTATCTAACCTACAAGGTGAGGACATATTTGAGGAAGGTGAGGAGGAAGATATGTTGGATCAATGTTTTCTGATAATGTCGCTAGACAAAGAGTTAATTCTCCTAGGCAAGGTTGTAAAACAAAACTGGAAGAAAGAAGAACTGGGATGGTAAGGTGCATGAAGATTTTGTTCCACGATACTTACCAATGCGACTTGCAAAACAGAAGGTGACAATGTCAACAACTTCAACAAGATTCAATAAATCCAATAAGGTTTGATGAACCATCAAGTGCTATAGACAGATTTGAAGCAGAAGTCAATTATCAACTTCATCAAATTACTATAATTGAGCCATCCAATTTCCTTAATTGTTTCATGTGTAAAAGAAAATTGGAGCTTGATAACTCCTCCTTTTTTGCTTCCTATTTTATCACTATTTAAGTATACTCCAGTGTTTCGGACGGCGAAAGGCGACAAAAGGCGACAAGGCTCTGCCTCGCCACGCGGCGAGGCGAGCGGCGAGGCGCTCGCCTTTTTGAAGTGTGGCGCCAATTAGTACCAAAAAATTAAAATATTTAATTGCACATATAAATGATTAAAATCTCAATAGTAATAATATATTAGCAAATATTTCAATTCAAAAACTAAAAATAGATAGTAGATAGTAGATACTAAAAGTCTAAAACTTTAATGATAATTCAACAATCCATAAACAAGCAATACTAAAACTCTAAAAGTTTATTCTTCTTCGAGATTTTCATAATCTTCAAGTCCAACATGCATTTTGTTATATTGCCCCTCATCTTCTTCCTCCTCGGATTCTTCATCAACTAGTGTCCGAGTCTGACTTGAACTTGTAGCTTTTCCCTTGTCAAGTGACCTTGACCTTGAACTTGAAGACTTTAAAAGCCGTCGCCTTTTATCGCCGTCGCCTCGCCTCGCCTTATCGCCATGGCGTCGCCACATCGCCATGGCGTCGCCTTTTCAATCTACAGTCTCCATGGAGCCTGGAGGCGAGATGCCGTCGCCTCGCTTCGCCACGTCGCCATGGCGATAAGGCGATCGCCTTTAATAACACTGGTATACTCATTTGTAATATCATCACAGGGTATGCTATTAACTTTGTGATGATCATAGAACATTTAGTTCTTTCTAGCTCTTATTTTCTGCATGCTTTGTTTTATAATTGTGGTGTCCAAGCCAGCTGCGCACCTCGACTAATTCCACGGGATACTTGCCACCTCCCACCAGCAACAAGTATAAGGTAATTCTGTCCACCAAGGCTAGAAAAGATGGGAAGATATCACCTAGTGTTTTATCTCTGTTGGGAATTGAACCTGAGAGGCTGAGACCTCATGGTGTTCAACCCACTTCATTGACCACAACGCCACACCCTAGTAGCTTTTGGTGCCTCAATAGGATTAGTAAAGTAAGGTTTTCCCTCCATACTTGTACTCTCCTCTTTGAGGTTATTTTAAATTATTAATAAAATAAGCCATCAACCTGGTGGTATATATTAGCTTTTAAAAAAAAGGAGCTCGATTTATGAGAGCTCGTATGCGTTGAAACTTCTTGGTCATACCAGTCATTGGAATAGCAGGGGAAATGACAACTTGAAAAGGAAATGAAAGAGAGAAAGAGGGAATGACGGGTCAGATTGGAGCATTGGTGGGAAGCTCTACTTTTGATTAATGACAATAATGTATATCCACCCCATCAACAGACGGTATCTATGTTTATGTTACTCTACACCAAATAGTAGCCTGAGGGCCTACTTCAAATTCACAATAGTCGCGACCTTGGAGCATCAAATAGACTTGGAAAAGCTCTCTTTTATCCATTTGTCCAAATAGATTGTTGTTGTTGACAACTCGAAAACCGGAAAGGAATTTGAAAAAATTTCTGGTGATGGAATCATAATCTATATAATTAGAATTATGATTTAAGAGTACCACTGGAGCATCAAATAGACTTGGAAAAGCTCTCTTTTATCCATTTGGCCAAATAGATTGTGTTTACTTACCCAGTCATATCCCTTTAATATCCAATTAATAGCTTCGTATCCTTTTCTATTTCAATGCGAGAATTAGAAGTTCAGATATTTGCAGTGCTTAAGATTCGATAACTTAAGTTGTTCTTTAACATGAACTTCAGCCATCGTCTATATTTCACTAAATTTCTCTTTACCATAATTCTTTACCTTTCCTTTACTTCTTACCTTGTAAAAAATATAGAACTCAATTCAAGAAAATGAGGATAATTGAAAATATCCTCACCCAACGGTAAAATGCTAGTTTTACATAAGCAACAGGAAAAATGGACCAAATATTCTGCTTAAACAAAACCAGGCCAAACTTATTAACTTATATTGCAATCTCAAGACACCGTCGCACCCTGCTTTCTCTAAAAACAATACTTGTAAATCTAGAAGAGGAGAAACACTAGCAATTTACCTAAAACATAGATAACAGAATAACAATTTTTTAAAGAAAAAAGGTTACTATCCTTAATCTCAAATTAACAATGTATCTGTTCATAATCTAAAACAGAAGACAAACTTACTGATAACGCAAAGGGCAGAGCAGCTCAGAAGGCCGGTATGCTGCTTTGTATCTCATTTTGCTGCAGGAGTGGATGTAGTAACCCAGATAATAGTACTGGAGACTAGGACAATGTACTTGATTCTGTGTAACCCACCTTATTTCTTGAAGGGCTGAATACTTACCTAATGATAAGAAGGCAAGATCTGGATCCCAGAATAAATATTTACTTGACAAACACTTAGGGAGAATATCTACGACACCAACTGCAACTAGACGTCCATCAATCAGATACTGCTGATGGAAAGAACCAAAGCCACAAGGGGGGACAGTAAGGTCCCCCGACGGGGGAACGAATATTAAGGGTGTATCAACCAAAAATCTCATGTATGAGCTCTCAGCGACTTCATCAGGAGAATCTTTGTGCACTCTAATCTGGTACCTCCTATACAAGGAATATTCTTCTGGATCAAAACTGGACCTTTTAAGACGAACCTCAAACCTCCTCCTTTTGAGCTCGTCGTTTTCATGAGCTGTTGATGAGAAGCTCTCTTTACTACAGCTTCCTAATGAGGATTGCTTCGATTCATTATGGTTGCTGAGTACGGCATCTTTATCAACTCGTCTTTCGGAAGAATAAAAGTTTATATGTCCGTTGCAAGCTCTAACAAATAATCCCAATGATTCTTCTAGATAGTTTAGACAGGTAGCTAGTTTTGCAGCAATCACTTTTGGGGTATCAGCAGCTTCCCCTCTTTCCACAGTCCCCAATTCTGATGATTTTTCATGCTCAACATCTTTTCTTTGTCGCCTTAAAGTAGCTGCAATCTGGAATGAGATGCTGCTGGTAAATAACAGATCCTCTGACCCTTCAATGGATAACTTTCTTTTCGCAGGTGCAACCTTTTTTACAGAGGCTTTTGGAAACTGAAAACCAGAAGAAAGATCCCCACTTTCAATGCACACATGTACTGCATTATCTATCTGACTTTCCATATGGGGGATCAATGGTTCAGTTTTGTACTTTTCTTCAACATTACCTGTCAAGGACTTCATTGCTGCAAGGCTTCGACTTTGACTGGAGGTAGTGGTTTGTGAATCGCCTGAAGTATCGGTTGCATCCATTGAGTCATCTGAACTTTTATCTAATGTGCCATCCAGAAACCTAAACATTGAATTTTCTTCAAGCTGAATCATCTATAAAAGAATATCTCAAAATTGAATGCCAAAATAGCCAAAGATATTGCCTAATTTTTCATGTTTGTGGAGTCACAGATTCCACACTAGAATTAATGAACTTGATATTAACAACAATCAAACTCTAAATACAGTTATCTTTTGATTCTTCTAGTTTGGCATCTTCAACTTATCATCATTAGTGGTACCCAAACCATAATGCTTTGAATTGGCACAGTTTTAGACATTTCCTGGAGTTAATTAGAGGCGTTTCATTTATCAATGCTGTTATATTCGTAAGCACATAATTTAACTAGAATTAACTTATCAATCATAAAGAAAAGGCGGAAAATTAAGATACCTCTGCATTCGTTTCAGTACTCGACGTTGTTCTTTGGAAGAAACAAAATCACTTGCTTTGAGACGGATGGTGTAAGATGGACAGCATGTCTTTTCCATCTCAGGTTTGTATAAGAAACAGCCAGATCTTCTCCATCCTCTATCTAGAAGAGCTACGAAATGGAAAACCAATATACAACAATATAACAAAATAGATTAGGAAATTCATCAAATCCAAAGCATCTCTGCGACCAGAATCACATGAGAAAGACAGACTGTTGCTTCTATGAAAATATACATGGGAGAGTGCTAAGTTGCTCGGACTCTTCACTTTCGGTGCCGTACCCGTGTCGACACGACATGGGTGCGGGAGTGGGATCGGTACCCGATTTGGTCAACCGATTTTGGGTGCTTTGACCAAAATCGACGGAGAAATTCCGGACAGATTCAATGATTCTGTAATCAAAATAAAAGCTAAGGTGAAAATGAAGAAAATAGAATGTCTTGTATATAGAAATTTCTATGCCACTCCTTTTCCTTTTATCTCCTTCTAGGATTCTCCTCTCGATCAATATTTTCTCCTCAAGTTTTTTCACATAATATCTCATAATTTATATTTTATAACTCTGTTTTTAGATATTTGAATTATTTTAAGCCGAATCCCAGCACCCGAATCCATACCTGGATCCGTATCCCAAAATCTTAAAATTTAGATCATGAAGGATCCGACCTCTGGATCCGCACCCGTATCAAACACTCGCACCCGAGTCCGAGCAACTTAGGGAGAGTGTGCATTCTCAAGTCTATGTGCTACAAAGTCTCTTAAACAGCTTATGGAACTTAAACTACAGCATACAAATTCTAAATTCAAAAAGTACTGTAATATGGGGTATACATAACATAACGCAAAGCAGCATATGGTGTCATTCTATTCTTTCAGAAGGAAAACAAGTTACCTAATGGCCCAGAACTATATGTCCCACATAGTGTCAATGCCTTAGCTATCATTGAGGGAAAGGACATGGCAAACTAATAATATCAGGTAATACCATGTCTCAGGCAATTAGAGATAAAGGATTCGAATAAACAAGAAAAATCTGGGTGCTGCAGTATGAATGGCTGCTAATTGACTAACCTTGATAGTCATCAACTGTCAGACTGCGTGCCAATAATCCTGCAAATCAAGCATATAAATTTAGGGAATAGCTCCAATTCGAAGTTCTGGTATGTTCGTACACTTGTAGTGCAAATGTCCTCTTATCAGTTAATTTAGTGCTCCGTTGTACTGTAGTGCTGTAATTTATATTCAATTGATTCATTTTCTTTTAATGACATGACTTAATGAATATTGGCAAAGAGAAAACATCAATTTTGCTCTATTCTAAGTCCACTTCATTTCAATACTTAATCATTTGATTTTTTTCTTATAATGAAGAACTCCCCTGTTTGCTTCTGGCCGCAACTCCAGTTGGCGCACAGTATCAAAATTGCGGAAATCATGGGCTGCACTTCTACCCTTCTCCCAACTTAAATTCCAGGTTTTTTCTGCAGCAGATTTGAGCCCGTACATGTTCCTAAACCACACATCAAGTATTGTGTCCTTGATGGTGAACCAAAACTCTGGGGCTACTCAATCATTAGTCTTTCAGGAAAAATTAGGATTTCTCTAAAACTAGTGTTTCTCTAAGTTCCACACGTCCTAACACTGAGAAACAAATTACTAACCGAAGTAATAAAGCTCCTGGAAAACAAAAAACCTAATATATGTGTATCCGTATACGAGCCTTTGTTTCTCTCGTGTTCAAATCTTGTTAATTTACACGGATTTTGAGAGATTGTAGATCTTGAGATAACTTCACTCCATGTGAAAGTAAAATAATGTCTAAATTAAACAACAATTTGTCTAACTACAACTATACTCTTTCATTAATGTTTTGGGCCTTTAAATACGTCCAGAACAAGATAACTCCCATAATGAACACTCATGGTACTGATTCCAAGGATATAAAGGACATCAAAATCCTGTCCTCCGATCAAGTTTTCAATCATAACCCAATGGAATTGCATGGTCTTAGAACTCTTTTTTCACATTTGACATGGACGAGAGTAAGGAAATACAAACAAAAGAATTACCGTGAGAGATACTAGTGGGACCACCAGATTTACAGTAACCACATGAGCTTCTACGGCGACCAACATCAACAACCACAGAATCGCTTTCACCAGCGCTGCTATTACTGTTGTTGCTGCTGCTGGCTTCACTTCTCATCTTCTTCTTCTCAGACATTTTAGATCTTTATTCAATCACCCCAATTTCTAGGTTTTTTTTGGTGTGTCCCCGGTAGCAATTGCAAAGCTAAGCCAAGGAAACCGAATAATTCTGCTGTCCAATATAGAATTGATCTGCTAAATTTAAATTTAGAAGAAAAAAAACAGGGAACTTGTTTTGATTTGGTTCTCTGAATTGAATGAGGGAGAAGACAGATGTTATGGGGCAAATAAATGTTTAGCTGGAATTGCAACTGTAGAACAAGTCGTAATGGCCCCTTCGTAGGCATCCCATTAACACTTTGTTTGGATGGTATTTGTTTCATAATGTATATATTGTATTGGGTTATATTATATCATATTGTTTTAATGAATATAATGTTTAAATAAATTGTAGACTTAAACATCAAATGCACTTTGAACTTGTTCGAAAAAATCGATTACACACTCAAACTATTGTGGCGATCTATTACACACATGTATTATTTAAAAGAGAATTTATTTCCACCCTAACGCACATATAACCACCACATGATGGAAGGTGTATTACACTTGCGCCACATCATTGCCATGTCACTGCCACATAAGATGTTATGTCATATTTTTAAAAAAAATCTTTCCATGTCACTCAATTGCTTCTTCTTCACTATATAGCGCCAAAGCCACCATAAAACCACCATCATTGCTTCATACCATCACCAAATTCATATATTTCACCACCAAAATTAAAATAATCACCACAAATTTCATCACCAACAATCAAACTCACCATTAAAAAAAGCACACCATCATCATTGTCGCTATAAAAAATATAAAAAATCACTATAAAATTCAACACCCATAACCAAACTCAACATTGAAATCACATTCCACCATTGTTGCCATCAAAAGTTACAAAGAACCACCATAAATTTTACATCCATCACCAAATCCATATCAAAATTACACTACCACCAATAAATTTTAATACTTGCCAAATTAGAACAACCACCACCATTATCACTATCATTTTTTCTTCACTATCCACCACCAAATATCTACACAATATTATCGCAAAATTATCATCAGTTTTTACTCTTTAGATCAACGCCTTTTTCTTATTAGAATTTCATATAGTGAAAGAAATTAGATCAACAATAAAGAGATGATCACTCATTAAATTGGTGGAAGTTATTTCATTAAATTGAATCTGTTAAAAAAAATAAAATTCTCATTAAAAAACTCTTCGAAAATCTGTAATTTTTCAATAAAACAACAATTCTCCATCCAAAAGGCTATATTTTCTTAACTTGTGAAATGGATTAATTTAGCTTGTGTCATTTTTAAAAAATAAAATGGGTGTATTATTTTTCTTGAAAAAAAATAGAAGAAAGAATGAAGAATGAATCTTTAATAATGAAATACATATGAAGATTTTGAAATGATATTGAGAGAAAGGGAGTGAGGAAAATAAATTTTTTTATGAAGGTAAATGTTGAAAATGGTGGTTCATGGTGGGTGTTGGAGAATAGAGAGGAAAGAGATGATGAAGATACATTAAAGAAATTAAAAAAAATATAAAAAGGTGTGGAAGTTAAAAAAAAGAAAAACACAAAAAATCTTCAGTAAACGTGCCTTTTTTATTTATTTTTATTATTTGTGCCACATCAGCTTCTAGGGTGAAAATAAATTCACTTTTAAGTAGTATAGGCGTGTAATAGGTCGTCACAATAGTTTGAGTGTGTAATTGACTTTTCAAGACAAGTTCAAGGTGCATTTGATGCTTTTTCTCTAAATTGTATTGTTTTCTGTCATTACATAATCTCACACATCAATAACTTGAAGGATAAACCTATTGGAAAAGTAGGACATGGGGTAGGGCTACAATTAAAAATAGAATAAAGGATAAAATAGGATTATTAAATAACAAGTAAAGGTAAAATGAGAAAAACAATATAAGGTAATGACGTGATTTCACCAAATCGGTGCTTACATAAAATGGGACTTTTTATGGTTACCTAACCATGTAATCAAGTCATACCATACAATATATTTTAAGTAACAATCAAAACAAACATGGTATTAAATATTGATGGTAACAATACAATACAATGTCATGGGTAACAACCATCCAAACAAAGTGTAAGAAAAGAGCAATTGGTAATGGACTTATTTTCGTTTTATTTTTATTGTGTGTTTCATGTGCAGTTATTTCTTTTCTCCGTGAAATCCTCGAGAGGAGTCCAAGTATTTTTAATTGAACAATTTGTGTTATGAAATAATATATATCAAAAATAAGAAGAATAAGGTAGAGAGAAGACAGAACTTTTTATTTCTCTAGAAGGATTAATTACGATGAAGGAAGGAAAAATTAATTTGGTATTAAAGTTAGGGTTCCTAACTTTTCTCCAAAGAAATATACAAATTAGACATTCACTATAATATAAATATATTATAACACTCCTTTTGAATTTCTATTTGACAGATAATGTGTCTCGTTAAAACCTTACTAGAAAAAATTCAGTGAAAAATATTTTAGTGAAGGAAAAAAAAGTACACCTCACTAATAATACGCATTTTGGTTGCCTCAATAAAAATCTTACAAGAAAAATTCAGTGGGACAAAATCTCATAAGAAAAAAAGAGTACAACGCATATTAACTCTCCCAGATGAGAACATCAATCAAAAGTCTTGAATCTTCGCATTCTAATCTTGTGCACCATCTTCTCGAAAGTTGCAGTTGATAAAGACTTGGTAAATAAATTAGTCATATTATCACTCGAACGAATCTGTTGCACATTGATATTACAATTCTTTTGGAGCTCGTGTGTAAAAAAGCTTTGGTGAAATGTGTTTTGCTTTATCTCCTTTTATGAATCCTCCTTTTAATTGGGCTACACATGTTGCATTATCTTCATATAAGATCATGGATATTTTGTCACATTTTTAATCACACTTTTCTCGAATTAGATTGACCTCACCGCACACATTCTCTTCTAGCTTCACTAATAGCTATGATTTGACTGTTATATAAAATAACATGGTATGATAGTAACCCTTCATGAAAATAGATAATATTTATGTATCAAATCCTTATGTTGATTAGATAAATGACATGTATATTCAAAATCTAAATATTATTTGTTAGGATAAACACATTCATACGGGGACTTTCATTTGCAATATGCAAGTGATCTTATTTCAGTATCTCTATATATGAGTAAAATTATATTATGCTCTGTAATGACCCTCGAGGTCATTTTTTCTTTTTTGTGTATTTTTACCATTTTAACTCTTCCTGTAGCTTTTACACTGTTTTTGTGACTTGCTAGGATGGGTGGCACATCTTTCGAGGTGTTTAGTTGAGTTTTAGAAGAGTTACTCTGTTTTGGAACTCTTAAAGTTGGAATGGTTGGTTGACTTCGGTCAATATTCTTAGTAAACAGCTCAGATGAAAATTTCTTCAGCATCGTTAGCTTTGAAACATGAATTTTGGGCTAGTGAGATCTTTGGTTCAGGTCTCGAGGCTTTCGAACTCATTTTGGGTACTTGGATGGTTTTTATGTAAAATAAAAAAAAGTATCGACTTCGATCAATATTTCATCAAGACGACGTTCGCTGGTCATTTTGATGATTCCGTCAAGTCCAAAATATCATTTTTAGTTAGATAGCATTTGATTTATGTTCACGGGATTTTGAATGAATCCCGAGGGTCCATTCGGAGTTATTTTGGACTTGAAATGTTGTTGATTTCTGGTGCAGCTCCATTTCCTTCATTGCGTTCGTGATTAGGCCCTCGCGTTCGTAAAGGTCTTGCTTTTTTATCATTGCGTTCGCGAGGGGCCCTCTGCGTTTGCGATGAAGAGCCCACGGAAACCCGATATGAATCCTTTTTTGCATTTACAAGAGGGCCATCGCGATCACGATGGGTCTGCTGAGTGCGGTCCCATGATCTCAATGGGTTCCTTGCATTCGCGATGAAGGGGACCCCTAGCAGTATATAACTTTCAACTTTGATTTTTCCTTTTTTTTTAAATAAACTTGGGACTTATAAAAGCATCAACCTCATCCTAAAAGGACTTATTTAGCTTTGGTGGGTTGATTTACGTGGCTCACGACTTTGAGTCAAGAGGTCAAATGTTCAAAAAGGTCGTGATCTTTTAATTTTAGGAACTGTTCTTTGAAGGATTTTTATCCAAATTGCATCCGGGTAAGTTTCTTGTACTCCCCCGTATTATTTTCGCAACTATTTTGCATTTATTCATCTCTAATTTCGTCGAATTTGTAGCTAAATTCTTGAAAATTCATCCTTTGATCAAGTAGCTTTCTGGGTTATTTTGAGCCTCAAAATATTTTTCATTCACACTCAACTTTCGTGCATGAGTTTTTGATCATATAGGAAATATAGTTGTGAAGTTTATTTTTATTTTCATCGACGGGCCTCGGGATCAATTTTGACCTAATTTTTGACTCGAAATTTTGAAATACTAATATAGATGTTGTTAGTCTCGTATTGACATGTAGAATGTGTTTGTTATAGCATGATCGCAAACTGAGGCACTGTAAAAGAGAAAGGCTCTCGAGTGACAGTTCGTGATTGTCATTCAACCATGAGATAGATTACAGTTTTCCTTTTTAAGACTTAGCTCGGTTAGATAGTATATTTTATAAGTTTCATGATTGTTAGAGTAAATTTCTAGGTAGAATTAGGCTTTGATGATTTTCTGTATAATTGGCTATTCCTTGGATCTTAGAATAGTATTTCTTCTTAAGCTTTAGTTTACGTTGCCTGCTACCGTGTTAGGATTAGATTAAGGAATCTTTAGTTATTCTTAGAGAAGGTTTTCATGGTAGAGTAGCTTTTTTGGTTTAGTTTATTCTTTATCACTTTCTGTTTCGCATTTCTTCCTTATATTATGATATTGTGGGTCTGACACTGTGATTTTGGACTAGCTGAACTCCAGGTTAATACGATTGTGATGTGAGGGGTGATTTACCATATTTGATGTGAAATTATATACATTTATATACGAATTTGAGCTGACATGCATGAATTTATACATTCATATACATGGATTATGATACGAATCGAAGGAAACACTGATTTTCTGCTTAAAAGGGGAATCTTTATCACTTTTACTATGATTTTCGAAGTACAGAAAGACTTGTAACATTTTATCACTAATTTTTCGATTTCAAAAGAATATATCACTTTTTATTCGATCTGAGAGGCGGGTTTGGACCTTTTTCTATGTTTACTTTGTGTTGATGAGCCTAAGGGTGATCCGTGAAAAAACTCTAGATTTTTACTTTATTATGTTATGATGAGCCTAAGGGCGGCCGGTGAGATGACTTAGAATTTTACTTTTCACTGCATTGATCACCTATTACATTGCATCATTCCATACTACATTGAATCATTTATTTACCTATATTTGTGTATTCATTGTGTGTAGTATTTTTTTTATATTTTTTTTATCCTTTATGTGGCTAGCCTTATAGGTTGCTCCCGATAGCTAGTTTACTTTCACGTCGCTTATATTTTATATTATTCTTTGAGCTTGATCGATCTCTAATGACTACTGAGTACCCCATGTTTTGGTACTCATACTACACTTTTGCATTTTTTTCTGATGCATTGCCCAGTATGAGTCACCCCCGTTGATCCTCTGCTTGTTCGCGAATTGTTGCTATTCGAATCGTGGTGAGCTCTTGACATTCAGAGATTTTACTATTTTTCTTCTTGGACTTATTGTCCTTATTTTGTATTTTGATAGACAATTGTATTTTTGTATAGCCTTATTTCATATTTCTAGAGACTCTTATATCGATGACACCAGGTCCGACATTAGTATCTTGTATAGATCATCTTTTATATTTTTTTAGGGCCAGTGCTGTATATTTTATACTCGTTATGTATTTATCTATACTTTGTGACCCGTTTATCTCATTTTCACTTTTTCTATTACTTATTGTTAGTCTTTACTTTCAGTATTTGTCTTGGATTTTGACTTGCCTACTGGGGGGTTATGCTATATGCCATCATGGTCCAATTTTGGATCGTGACATGCTCATAGTTATACCAAGATATATACATGCATAAATTGCACGATATAGTACTTCAGGACCAATCTAATTTCTTTCGACAGGTAATCTATTGCTTTTGATAACTCTCCAAGAGTTTCAATTCAAGTCATCAACTTGCATAATAATATAAAAGATTCTAATTTTCATAAAGATACAAGGAAATAAAGTCATTTTTTTACCCAAGTCTATGAATATTCATTAAGGTGATTCTAGTACATCCACCTTGATTGATTTAATCTATTTAAGGATTATAAACAAGTTTTTCAAGAACTTATATATGTTTCAGGCATTTTGAATCCTCCAAGGATTTTCATATAAATTTTGTCAAGTGACAATATTTAATATTAAATACGTGACATCTTCTAGTATCTGGACTGTAAGTCAAATAAGCTTTTGCATCCTTTCATGTCACTTGATAAATATTTCTATATCCGCATGCTTTAATAAATGTAAAATTTAGATCCTCATAAATTTTTTAATAATATTGCGCTATATTGAATCAAAGATATCGTCGATGATATATCATATGTATCGATTCGCAATAAGACATAACTTATTGAGATCTCATCACTTCTATTATTTTTCTTAGGTACCTAAACCTCTCATGAGGTATCATAAAGTGTTATGTCATAGGCTCTTCAAGAGCACATTGACTCTTTATTATAATCATTTTCTCTTCTTCCCTTTTCAAGAATTATTGCATTTGAAATCGATTGATCTACCATGCCTAATGCATGCAGTAAACTTTGTCCTTCACCGACATTCAATAGGAGCATTTGCAACTAAATATAAAATTAATTTAAGGCAGCAAATACTTCTAGTATTTGACTTGAATTATCCTTTGAATGAGGATCATACTGATGATAATTCACAATAAATTTCATAGATGCTTATTCTCTCCCTCTTATGTTAGAAAAACTAACATATATCTCAATCTATTTTGGAGAATCCATCTTTGTGCATCATGGTATTTTCATTAATCATATACCGCACATAAAAAATTATTAGATGAAAAATATTGATTTTTGATCTTGAACCAAGTGAGACAGAAATTAATCATAATTTATTGATCTGATGCATACCAATGTTATTGTATGCAATATATCATAATTCAAACAAACACATAAAATTTTATTCTCATAAATAATGATTTGATTATTTATTTGAGGTATTTAATATCAAATCACCTTGAATATAAATTAACATTATCAAGATAAATTGTCTTAATAATATAATCTGAACGTTATGCTCTTAACTCAATTATTTTACATAAATAATTTTGTGAATATCAAATTGTAGGTTGACAATAAACGCACATGTGATCATCTTATAAATATATTTATTTAACATATCACATACAGATGAATGTGTCATATTCATATTTTATACTTTTCAGAATTTAGGGGATTCAATCGCAACATGAGTTAGTCTAACTAATTTACCATGAGAACAAACAACTTAACATTTTTTTGAAGAATCTTCTAGTTATTTAGTATATATGTAATACTCAATATGCACATCTTCGAGATGACAAAATCTTTCATGCCAATTGATACAATTATTTTATTAGTAAATTTCAAGTTTGTCATGACATATGTCTTTTGCTTTAGTAAACTTCTGTTTACTATGACATGAATTTTATATCAATAAGCTTCTAGTTTATTGTGACATGTGATCTCATCATGTTCGGATAATTTTTTATATACGTGTTTCTAACCATAATAATTTGGAGATATTCAATCTTTCAATTATTATACCTCTTCTGAGGTGAATCTTGATATCTTCACAACTAAGGATACATTCATATTTATAAGCTTTACTAAATATTGTCACATTCACTTCATAGAATGAATCTGTATTTATAACAATCAAAATTCTCATTTCCTGGAAATGGAACATAATCGTTCCTTAAGCATATCAAAGTATGATAGCTTAGAATCCCTTTCAAGATATCGCTACTTTATGAAAAAATTAAGACATACATATGATGTAAATAATTTTTCTCCAATATATCTTCAATTATAATCACAATAAGCCAATAAGAATATTACCACTTTTAATGGTCATATATTTCTTGAAAACTCTCATTCTTAGTCATCAGAGAATACAAGATTAATATTATAATTCACCTAATACTTTTATTTTTTGAGAAAAAATTTAAAGCATACATAATTTAAAACTAATTATGTTCCCTCAAATCAAACAAACCCAACGTTGCTATATAATTAGTAGAAAAAGATAAATAATATAAAAAAGAACAAACATTTTAGTAAGAATTTATCTGTGAACTTGCTGCCAAGTTTCAGCTTTCAAAGAACTAAAAAATTAATATAAAAAAATCATAACTTTGGAATGATTAAATAATAGATGTGAGATAGTCAACAACTTTAAGTTATATCTAATTTCTCAGTTGATTAGAGTCTCGTACTAATAATGTGTTATAAAATAATAAACTAAAAAAAACATAATATTATAGGAAAGGAGAGAAGAGGAGAGACTTTTTATTTCTCTCAAGGGATTAATTACAATGAAGAAAAAATCCTTTATTTATAGGAAAAAACTAACTTGATCCCAAAGTTAGGATTTTTAACTTTTCTCCAAAGAAACATAGAAAATAAACATTCACTATAATACAAATATATTTATAATAATTTATTTTTTATTTAGAATTTTTAATATATTTATTACTTCTTAAATGAGCTAGTACTCATCATGAAATAGTTTATTATGCTCATTTTATCAACTCTCATGTCTTATCATAAGTTACGTTTTCAGAAAGTAAATTTACTTGATGAAATGAGAGAATAAAAGGTGACTGTCAATTTAAAAGATTAGATAGAGTCTTTGAAAATTTAAAACTTCATGGACATGTTCCAATCCAGTGAAGTGCATTACTGATTAGACAAGGGCCTGACCATGTTGCTTTACATGTTTTGTGTGATACACAAGAAGAATCAGTGATAAAGTCTTTTAAATTTCTCAACTTTTGGATTAAATATCACAAGTTTTAAAAATTAATAAAAGAACACTGAAAGTTAGTTTATGCTGATAATTTTTTTTGGGAGTTTCAGGCTAAACTGAAAAGGATCAAGGTAGCTCTTGAAAAGGTAGAGTGAGAAAACATATCAAAATATATTTCAACATGTTACTACTATTGAAAATATGATAAGGGTCAAAGAACTACAACTAGAATTAAATCCTCAGACTGAATAGAAAAGCACTTCACAAAACTCAAGCAAAATTTAACAGATCCTACACTTGGATGAGGAGTATTGAAAATAAAAATCAAGTTTGAGATGGTTCAGTGAGAGTGATAGAATACACAGTTTTTCTAAAATTATATAAAAAAAGAAAAAATTACATATTATTGGAATATTCTCAAGGAGTATAGGTAACAACAACACAAACATAGGGGAGGTTGCACTGGAGTTCTTTCAAAATCAATTCTCTGAAATTGATTATACCTGAAATTTTGAAATGCTGAAACCATCCTTTCCAGAATTACACCAGAATGAAACTCTACAATGGCAATGATGCCTAAGGAAGAAGAGGTAAAGAAAGTTGTATTTGAATTATATAAGGATAAAATAAGTGGACTAGATGACTTTTCAGGTCACTTTTTCTAAGCTTGTTGGAATATTGTAGGGGAGGTTATTACTAAAATGGTTAAAGTCTTCTTTGGTGGCCAGGAGCTGCCTAGATTTATTACTCATACGAATTTTGTTTTAATCTCTAAGAAGGAAGATGTGACACAATTTTTAGATCTGAGACCTATTAGCCTAGGTACTTTTGCTAACAAGATTTTTTTCAAAGTACAACATTACAGGATTTGCACAGTGTTTTTACGTCTAATTTTCAAGAATCAGACAAGATTTTTGAAGAAAGAAACATTACAATTTTTTTTTTGTTGGCACAAAAAATAATCAAGGATATAAATAACAAGAACAAGCTACACAATGTGATGGTGAAGCTAAGCATGGCTAAGGCATATGTATAAGATCTTCTAAATTTTCTTGATCAAGGTACAAAGAAAGTTTGGCTTCTTAGAGATAATTATTGACATGATATGAAGATTGATCTCAAATTATTGATACTCTATTTTAATTATTGGTCAATCTCATGGCTTTTTCACTCATCTAGAATACTAAAATAAGGGGGATCCGCTTTTTCACTCATCTAGAGTACTAAAATAAGGGGGACCCTCTTTCTCCTACCTTATTCATAATTATTATAGAAGTACTATCTAAAGGACTTAATGTGCTACATGAAGATAGTGAATTTAATGGGCATGAGATGTAAAAATGAGTTTCAAATATTAACCATCTATCCTATGTTGATGATATAATCCTATTTTATTTTGCTGATTCACAAGACATGAAAAAGATGATAAAAGTCTTAAGAGAGTCTGAATATATTTCTAGGAAGCTTGTTAACAACATAAAAAGTTCTTTTTATGTACATAAAAAGGCTCCTCAGGCAGTCATAAATAGAATAAGAAGGAAATTAGAGTTACAATAAGTTCCTTTCCTTTTACATATCTGAGTTGTCATGTGTTCTATAGTAGAAAAAAGATTGCTTACAATGAAGATCAAATTAGAAAGGTGATGAAAAGGGTGATGTCTTGACAAACAAACTACTATCCTTTGGATGAAAGGCTATTCTAATTGTTATCCTACAGACTATGCATGTGTACCTATTATCAGTAATAAACCCATCAATGGGGTCACTAAATAGATTCATAAAATATTTACAAAGTCTTTTTAGATGAGTATTGCTGGAAGAAAAAAGAAACACTGAGTAGCGTGGGATAAGATGTGCCTACCTAAAGAGGAAGGAGGATTGGGGGTGCTAAACCATGGTGAAACTTTAGAATTTGAAGAATTTCGTGGAGTTTTTATATGACTGATAAATACTATAAGAAAGTTCACCCAATAATAGCTTATGGTCATGGAGTTTCTCATGTCTGAAAGAAATGATTGAAGTCAAAAAAAGATGTAACACCCTGTATATCCATGTCAAAGAAAGACTAATCAACACCAATGATTTTTTTTCAACCTCAAGAAAATAAGGTGGTAAGTGGCTAAATATATCAAAAAACCATTATTTGAAGGTATTTGAAGTATTTAAATTATTTTAGAGGTCAAAGAGAACCTTAGAACAAAAGTTCAAGTTGAAGGTTATATACTACAGTCAATTATTTCCAATAATCTCATACATGATTTGATTTTAAATGAGTATATCTACAAGGAATTAAAGGGTGTTCTACATATCAAATTAAATCTTTATGAGTCATATTTTCAATGAATTAAATCCTTTGCCATTTTGTGTATGAAACAAAGAGTTATGGCCTTTTTACTGAAGAGGTGTCGAGCAATCCACTGAAAACGTTTTTTGGAAAATTATGCGACCAAAGTGCGGTCAGTAGTTGTGCGGTCCGTACTCCGTGTAAGCACAATGTTCAAGATCTGGGCTTCTTTTTGTAATACCTTGTTCATTTGAATATTTAGATTAACTCATGCTTTTGGAATAAGATGAAGAGTGCTTAAATATATTAGAAAGGATTTGTTATAAGGTATTTTAATTTCACCATGATCGTATATTAAGTTTTGATGTCAAGCAAGTTATAAAATGAAATTCAGCAAAAGTTATTATAAATTTCTTTAAGGAATTCTCTTAAAATTTGGGTTAAATGTCTCAAAACTTTTCTCTTAATATACAAGGAGTTAGAAGTCTCCTAACCTACTAAATTGAAGGTCTCCGAGTCTAGTTCCAATGCACTAAACTGTTCATCTATACAATTTCAGAATAGAGAGATATATCTGTATTTTCGTGAGACTGCACAAGCAAGTATGTCAAAGCGGGTCCCCCTAGCCCCTAAGTTAGTGATCCTTTATATAACACCCCCTTCTTCATTATTTTTCCATATAAAACCACTAAAAACAAATAAAAGTTAGAGAACAAGATCCTAAATCCTGCATGGACTTTGATGTTTTCAACTTGGAAGTTTAATGAAAGTTGTTCTACATCGCGAGATCATTATCGTGGTATAGTTTTCTCATTTATTTTGAATCTATTTGTTGCTATAACAAAGAGGCAGTTTTTGGAGTGTATATTTCTCTACTGTTAGCATCCGTTTATTGGAAAGTAAGAGTTCTAAATCCTCGACTCATTCTTAATTTCAGCTTTAGAATTAATTCTGAGGAGGAACTTATTATTATTGGCATGTTTGTTGTGTTTCTTGCCGTATATTGATTATAACTCATTGTGGGTTCTTTTAATAGATTATTTAGCTTGGAATTTCAAGGCTTTTTGTCAAGGTAATCTTCCTCCTATGACCCTCTTCGTAATTCTATGTTCTAGTATCATTTTATAGATTTGCAGGCCACTAAGTGGTGTTTTGGATACTGTGGCTCCAGGCATCCCTTTTGACTTATTATATTTGGTTATTATTGTTGCATATTGATGGTGTTAAGATGTTGAAGGGATCGAGGGTTTGGTGTTCTCCTTATTGGAGTCGCGTATGATGGTTGTCAGATTAAACAAAGTGAAGTACACATTGTTATATTACCTCTGGAGCTCGCTGCTCTTGTGAGATGTTGATATCTTCTTGTTGTGGTTATTAGCTGTTCGATTGTAGAGATTATAATGTCATTTGTTGATTTATAGTGGGCTGGTCATTGTGACAACCTTAATACCTTATCAATGGGCTATGGCTCATTCTTGCAGCCTTATTGATTCTAGCAATTATTGCGTTATGATAGGTTGGTCGAGCTTCATAGCGATACCTTAGAGGCTTAGGTTGAAAGGTATGTTAAGGCTTCTGTCACGCCCCGAGGCTAGCCCCTAGACGTAACACAGGACCTAGGATCACAAGTGACTCCATGCTAATCCTGAATCTGGCATATCAAAAGCATACTGAAATAATTCTAAACAAACGGAAGCATAACCGAATAAATCATAAGTGAGAGGAATAATGATTCTAAAAATATGTGAAATGATAGTCTGTCTAAAAATCAACTGAACTACATAAGCTGAAGTCTGACTCTATGTATGAAAGCCTCTAATACTGATGAGCTGCTGGGACAAGCCTCCAGCTAACTCCAAGTACTGAAAATAAGGACAAATTGACTAACTCAAAAATCATGTAAAAGATATATCCTCGGATGATGAGGACTCACCACTGACTGTCGCTGATATGGCACCGGGCGAGCTAATCACGAGGCTGAAGCTGAGAACCTGAACCTGCATCATGATAGGATGCAACACGTAGAGTATGCGTCAGTACTTTGAATGTACTGAGCATGGGGGATATGCAAGGCTGACTGAAATGTAAATATGCTAAGATACTGAAAAGTTGTAAACAAAACTAAACTGTAGTACATAGGCCTAAAATATAATCATTCATAAACAACTGAAATGCAAGAGTCATCTGAAAACATACTAAAAGCTGAGAGTAAACATAACTGAGGGCCTAATTCATATTACTGAAACTAATATTGTGGGAGAGTCTATTAACCGACATACACCACGTGAGCTAAACGTGGAGTCTAATGTATATGCCCCATCGATAGGACCCAATATACCTTGCCAGGGCATAAAGGCATGGCTAATGTGATCACTATGTCTGAGGCCCAACTGAGGGGCTTAATAACCTACGACGGCACATAGTTCTGGGACTTGAGGGTACGCTGAACCCTAGTCCAACTCGGTGCTAAGTACTACTCCCAAACTAAACACTAATAGCTCATTAAAACTGAAGTTCTGAATTAACTAAACTGGTTTGAAATCACTAGTTTTTCTGAAATACTGTAGTAACCTGAAAACTGACTGAATTCTTGTGTTTGACTCAAAACTAGTAATCTAGGATAAATTTTGAGGAAAACTATTACTTTAGAAAATACTAAAACTTAGGGCTAAATTTCTTGATTTCTCAAATCATGGTGAAAACTCACGCAAATCATTAAAACATATTTCAATATATATAAAACAAGATATAAATCATGTGAGAATCATAAGAACTAAATTCTAGAAGGATTTGCATAATTGGGTAAGAACCCTAGTTCTTAAACCTTGAATGTTGAAGAAAGACTAGCATTTTAGGCATAACGGTGAACTAAACCCTTAATAAATACCCACATACCTTGTCGAAGAAGATGCCTGAAGAGAATCTGAAGTTTGAAGCTCGGATGAGAAAGCCCTAGGTCTGGATAGGGAGAAGAATCGCTTCTATTCTTTTCTTTCTGAGACTTGAGCAGTTGAATGAGAAAAACTTATTTAATTTGGGTTAAGACTTAATAAAATAAGCCTAAGACTATTTATAGTCAGAGCTAATTTAAGAAGGAAAGGTCTAAAATACCCTTGAGAAAGTAAATTAAAAACTTCTGAAAAATTCATGATCTGGGTTCCACGGCCCGTGGAAGCTTCCACTACTCGTGGAACCCTATCGTAATTGATGGGAAATTTGTCTAGCTGCGGGTCTGAGTTCCACGACTCGTGGAACCATCCACGGTTCATGGAACACTATCGTGGTTCTTGAGGAATTGATGACCCTCAGGTTTGAGTTCCACGAGCCCATTCCATGACCCATGATCCTATTCACGGTCCGTGGACTTGGTTCATGGTTTGGGTTCTGAGGGACTATTCTACAAGACTGATTCCATGGATAGGAACCACGGTCCGTGGACTATTCCACGACCCGTGGAACCGATCCGTGGTTCCTAATATGGCATGGACAATACAAATTTTTATGTTTTCTGGGCTAGTTCTAGGCTTAGGATTTCTAGGGTGTTACAATATCTCCCTCTTGGGATCATTCGTCCTCAAATGAAGACTACAACAAGCTAAGTTTTGAGGGAAGGAGCTGCAATCCCTACCACTGAGTATTAGAAGCTGATTTTTAGCTGAAATAGGTTCTAAGTACATGAAAGAGTGCTGAAATTCATGAATAGCTGATGGAACATGATACTGAGACTGAAATATTCATAAGAATAAGCTGAGAAACTGGAGAGGAACTATTACCTCAAGCTGAAGCTGGATCAGAAGGGAAGAGGTGTGGTACTTGGTCATCATGGCTTCTTCTGCTTCCCAAGTAGCTCCCTCAACTGACTAGTTCCTCCAAAGAACTTTTACTGAAGCGACTTCCGTATTTCTCAGCCTCTAAACTTGACGATCAAGAATCTGAACTAGGACCTCTTCGTAAGAGAGACTGTCCCTCACACCCACGCTTTCTAAAGGCGCAACTAAAACTGGATCACCGATGCATTTCTTCAACAAGTATACATGGAAAACTGGGTGCACCGATGCTAAGTCTGCGGGTAACTCCAACTCATAAGCCACCTTGCCAACTCTCTTTAGTATCCTCTAAGAGCCTACATATCGGGGGCTAAGCTTCCCCTTCTTACTGAATCTCATCACACCCTTTATGGGTGACACTTTCAGAAAACTCAATCATCAACCTCAAACTCTAGCTCCCTTCTTCTCACATCTGCATAAGATTTTTGACGACTTTGAGCCGCCTTCAACCTTTCTATAATAAGCTGAACCTTCCCCATAGTCTCATGGACTGAATCTAGCCCTATCAAAGATGCTTCACCTAACTCAAACCAGCCTATAGGTGATCTACACCTTCGCCTATAGAGTGCCTCATACGGAGCCATTTAAATGCTAGAATGAAAAGTGTTATTATAGGCGAACTCTATAAGAGGTAAGTGATCATCCCAATTACCTTTGAAGTCAATTACACAAGCTCTTAACATATCCTCTAAAGTCTAATGGTACGCTCTGCCTGTCCATCTGTCTGCGGGTGAAAAGCTGTGCTAAGATTAACCTGAGTACCAAGACCCTTCTGGAATGATCTCCAAAACTGAGATGTGAATTGAGTACCCCTATCTGAGATAATGGATAGGGGAACTCCATGCAACCTGACTATCTCATGGATGTAGAGTCTGGCGTAGTCCTCTGCTAAATCAATAGTCTTGACAACTAAGAAGTGGGCTGACTTAGTCACCCTGTCTACAATCAACCAAAGAGAATCATGCTGTCTGCGAGTACGAGGTAAACCTGTAATGAAGTCCATATTGATCACCTCCCAATTCCAAGTGGGAATGTCTATTTCCTGAGTCATACCACCTGGTCACTAATGTTCTACCTTCAATTGCTGATAGTTGGGACACTTAGCCACAAAATCAGCAATGTCCTTCTTCATACCATTCCACCAATAAACTTCCCATAGGTCACGGTACATCTTGGTAGCACCAGGATGGATGGAATACCTGGAGCTATGAGCCTCTGTCAAAATTTACTGCCTCAAGTCACCTGCATTAGGAACATAGCCGACCCTGATAATGAAGTACACCATCTCCCCCTTCGGAGAAAACCTCTACTCTCTGCTGCTGGACAACACCTTTTAGCTGAAGTAAGATGGGATCACTGTCTTACTTTTCCTTCACCTCAGCTACCAATGAAAACTCTGACCCATTCTAAACAATGACACCACCTTCTGACGAATCTGTGAGGCGAACCCCTAAACAAGAAAGCCTGTAAACATCCTTGGCTAATTCCTTCTTTCCTTCCTCAACCTGTGACACACTACCCATAGATAACCTGCTAAGTGCATCAGCTACTATATTAGATTTACCCAGATGGTAAAGCACACTCATATTATAGTCCTTGAGAAGCTCTAGTCACCTTCTCTGACAAAGATTCAGTTCTTTCTGAGTGAACACATACTGAAGGCTCTTGTCGTCAGTAAACACATCTACATGGACACCATACAAGTAGTTTCTCCAAATCTTCAAGGAAAAGACCATTGTTGCTAACTTAAGATCATGAGTCGGGTAGTTCTTCTCATGAGTCTTAAGCTGTCTGGAGGCATATGTAATGACCTTACCATGCTGCATCAAAACATAACCTAGGCCAACTCTGGATGCATCACAATATACTCCAAAGCCATCTGTACCCTCTGGTAGAGTTAGAACTGGGGATGTGGTCAACCTAGTTTTCAACTTTTGAATGTTCCTCTCACACTCATCTGACCACTGGAACTTGACTTTCTTCTGAGTTAGCCTAGTCAATGGAGAAGCTATGGACGAAAACCCCTCAATAAATTTCCTATAGTAACCAGCCAGATCCAAAAAGCTCCTAATGTCTGTCGGAGAAGTGGGTCTAGGCCAATTCTTTACCTCCTCTATCTTCTGAGAATCCACTCGGATGCCCTCCTTAGATACCACATGACCTAGAAAAGCGATTGACTGCAACCAAAACTCACACTTACTGAATTTGGCAAACAACTGACGATCCTTGAGAGTTTGTGCACCACTCTCAAATGATTAGCATGCTCCCTCTCACTCCGCGAGTAGACTAGAATATCATATATGAAGACAATAACGAACATGTCCATATACTGCTTGAACACCCTGTTCATAAATTCCATAAAAGCTGCAGGAGCATTCGTTAGTCCAAAAGACATAACCACAAATTCGTAGTGACCATACCAAGTTCTGAAGGCTGTCTTCGGAATGTCACACTCTCTAACTCGGAGCTGATGATAACCGAATCTGAGGTTAATCTTGGAGAAGTAGCTGGCACCCTGAAACTGGTCGAACAAGTCATCAATCCTGGGTATGGGATACTTATTCTTGATTGTGACCTTGTTGAACTGACGGTAGTTTATACACATCCTGAGAGAACCATCTTTCTTATGCATGAAGAGAACTGGAGCACCCTATGGAGAGATGCTGGGTCTAATGAAGCCCTTATCTAGGAGGTCTTTGAGCTGTTCCTTCAACTCCTTAAGCTCAGCTGGAGCCATTCTATAAGGAGGAATAGATATGGGCTGCGTATCTAGAAGAAGGTCTATCCCAAAGTCGATCTCCCGCTCAGGAGGGACTCCGGGCAGATCTTCAGGCAATACCTCTGGAGACTCATTAACTACTGGAACTGATTGAAAAGGTGGGGTTTTGGACTCAGAATCCTTAACCCAAACTATATGGTAGATATACCCTTTGAGATTATTTTCCTAGCTTTGAGGTAAGATATGAAATGACCTTTTGATGTTGGAGGACTACCATGTCATTCTAAGACAGGGTCATTTGGAAACTGGAATTTAACGACTCTGGTTCTGCAACCAACTGAGGCATAACAGGCATGTATCCAATCCATGCCGAGAATAACATCGAAGTCGATCATATCTAACTCTAATAAATCTGTCGAGGTGACTATATGAAGGAATGAAACTGGGCAATCTCTATACACCCTCTTAGCTAGGACTGACTCACCAACTGGAGTGGAGACTGGAATGGGTTCTAAGTGTTTATCAGGACTGACTCCAAATTTACATGCAACATAAGGGGTCACGAAAGATAGGGAAGCTCCTGGATCTAACAAGGCAAAAACATCAAGAGAGAAGACTGATAACATACCAGTGACTACATCTGGTAAACTCTTCTAATCCTAGCATGAAGACATGGCATAGAGACAGTTCTGACGCTGACTGGCACCTGTGCCAGAAGCAGTACCCTGCTGAGCGGTGCGACATGCTAGAGCTGCTGAAGTGGTAGACTGAGCTCTATTACCTCCTTGTCCTTGCCTGGTGGAAGGGCACTCCTTCAACCTATGGCCAAGCTGACCACACCCAAAACACCCCTCTCTGCTAGCAAAACACTCACCTGGATGATTTTTACCACACTTGGGGTAGGCTGGAAAAGTGCGGTTACCTGAAACACTGCCCTGAGATTTAAAGCCCGATGCTCGCCTTTTCTGATCCTGTCGAGGCCTGGGAGATGGAGCACTAGCTGATGAAGGTGCTGGGGCTACCGACCTCTGCTAGAACTGTGAGCGATTCTCACCGCCCGACCTCTGCTAAGAATATTCATAGTGTCCTAGCTTTCTTATTATCCTTAGCCATCTTCTTAAGCTTATCTTCCTCAACCTGCTGAGCATGGGTCATCAGTCTAGAGATATCCATATCTCCTAATAACATAGCATTCCTGCACTCCATTTTCACCAAGTCGGATACCCCATACAAGAACTTGCCAATTTGTTCCCTCGGATCGGCCACCATAGATGGGGCATACCTGGAGAGCTGAGTGAACTTCAACCCAGATTCCTGGACCGACATCGATCCCTACCTCAGATTCATAAACTCTTGGGCCCTAGCCTCTCTTAACTCCTTTGGGAAGAACCTGTTTAGAAAAGCTCTAGTAAAACAATCCCATGTTGCAGGAGCTTCATTTACACCCGTGCTGTCTTTCCACTGGGTGAAAAAAATATGAGCCACATCCTTGAGTTTATAGGATGCTAACTCAACGCTATCAGTACCAGTCACTTGCATTACCTCAAGAATCTTCTTGATCTCATCAATGAAATTCTGTGGGTCTTCACCAACCTTTGACCCTAGAAACTCTGGCGGATTCATGCGATCAAAATCTCATGAGCTCCGCTGATCCACCATTTTGGTTTGCAGGAACTGGGGCCTACTAATTAGCCTGATTGGCTACAGTCTGAGCCAACAACTGGATCGCATTACGAAACTTTGCATTCATAACCTCATGGTTCGGGGCTGGAGGATTAGCGTTAGCATTGCGGGCGTTAGCTCTGCGAGGAGGCATGATCTGAAATGCAATACGAATGGATTAGAGAGGAGAAACTGGAATAAATTTCATCGCACAATAAAGACAATGACAGAAGTGTAGTTTTTCTTAAAATACCTCATAGCCTCTCCCTCATAAGTGTGGCGCGCTTCACACTCATGAAAGTGTAACACCCCAGGATCTGAACTAGCTACTGGACTGTACTCAGCAGGGAAATTTTAGAAAAATTCAAGTTTCCAGGAACCACAATTAAGATTATGGACCGTAGTTTTGAAAGACGGTCCATCATCTCGATCGTTGTTCCTTTTTTTCCAGAGGACCCCCAGTTCGTGGTCAAGGAACCCCGAGTTAGATCACAGACCATAGTTTAGAACCACGGTCCGTCCTGTCACTCTTGGTTCCCCTTAATCATAGGGACATTACATGAGTCAGACTACGGACCGTACTTCAAAACAATGGTCCGTCCTTTGACTCGTGGAATCCGCGGACCAGAAGACCCTTAGCTAGAGTCCCAGGAACCTTGAACCACATGATGAACTGTTATTTAGAACCAAAGTCTATCCTATGGATTCATGGTTCCCTCAGATTAGATAACCCCCAATAACCCTGGATAGGACCACGACCCAGTTGACGGTAAGTCATCCAGGACTACAGTCCGTCAACCAAGTCGTGATCCCTGAGTCGCGATTTTTAGCAGAGTTCTTTTAAATTTCCCAGGGGTATTCCAGACTTTTTCTTTCTCTTTTAAGGCATAAGCTATGATGTTTTAGGTTATTCTAAGCCTAATTAATTAGTCAAAAGCTACCTAAATCATCTATTCTCTAAAATGATCAAACTTAGAAAGAAAAGGAGAAAAAGAGGCGACAATTTTCTCTCAAGAACAAGCAGGAGGTCTTGTTAAGGCTCAGCCCTAAACCCAAAGATTTCCTCTATGGATTCTTCTCCAGGTATATGGGATTTCACTAGTAGGTTCCTTTCACCCATTAGGTCCCTAGAATTCAGTCAGTTTCTTCAGTTTCTCCATGCTATATTCAGACCTAGGGTTCCTAAATCTTAGGGATTATTGTAATTTAGCTGCTACAGTTTTCATAGTATTTATTACATATTTCTTGGAGAATTAGTATAGTTTCATGTGTAGAACTCAGAAACCCTAGCTTGTGTCAATTTCAGTATTTCATAAATTATGCTTGCTAGGTAGCTTAGATAGACAATCATGCTTCAAAATTCGAATGCCATATCTTTCAGTATTTGTACGTTGCATTCTCAAATGATTATCACTATTTGAGCTATCCAGCATCTCAACTTGCATTTTTATTGCTTATATTAAGTTGGGAGTAGACTTAGTACCGAGTGGATGAGGGGGTAAAGGCTTAGCTGTTAGATTTGGCTGAGACCTTTAGAAGTAGTCCCCAAGTACCAGAACTACGGCGCCACCATAGGTCAGAAAGGGGTAAGCTGTTATATTAGGCTGGTCATTTTTGTCCCTTGTGGACATCAGTTTAGTGGATCCATGTCAGAGTTGTTTATACCCTTGTCAAGGTATGAACACCCTTCCATCCAGGGTTATAGGTTGGCCCCATAGTTAGCTCAGCTTGGGGTATGTCGGTTAATAGTATCTCCCACAGTTAGATTCATATTGCATTGACCATATACTCAGTATCTCTTTCAATATTCAGTTCAACATATTACATGCATGTTAGTACTTGGTCATTGTATTCAACTTAGTTTTCAGTTTATGCTTCAATATATATATATTTCGATGTTCAGTTATTATGTTGTTCAGCTTAGCCCATATCTTACATGCTCAGTACATTCAAAGTACTGACGTATACTTTTGTACTACATCATTTTATGATGTAGGTTCAGGCGCCCAGTATCCAGACCGCGCTTAGTTTGACTTCCAGTCCTTACTTAGTAACTTCATTGGTGAGTCCTCATAGTTAGAGGATGATAGACGTGCTTTACTTAGCAGTCTTTACTTTTCAGTTTTAGATTATTAGAGTTAGCTGGGGGCATGTCCCAACAACTCGTATCAGTTAGAGGCTTTCAGACATAGATTAGATTCATCTTGAGTAGTTAGTGTTGTTTTCAATCATCACTATACTCTTTATATATTTTATATTCATACATGTTTTGGGCTTTTCCCACTTCATATATTAAACTGTTTTTCATCTTTCGCACAATATACGCTTTTAACTTGAAATTATATAGATATGCCATGCCATGGGTTAGCTTGGGGTCAGTTGTGACACTGAACATCGTGTTGCATCTAGGGGGTAGCCTTAGGGCATGACAAACTTGGTATTAGAGCATCAGGTTCAAGTGTCCTAGGGTTTCTGAAAGCTGCGTTGAGTAGAGTCCTTTTCATGGGTGTGAAACGCGCCACACTCATGGGGGAGAAGCTATGAGATGTCATTAAGAACAACTTCCCTTCTTTCTTTCCAGCTCGTGCTATAGAGTATGAACTCTATTTAATTTACTTCTAACTCCTGCTCTTCGCATTTCAGAAAATGCCTCCCAGAAGAGCTAACGCTAGGAATCAACTAGCACCAGCAGACCCATTGAGAGCATGTCACACATGCTGAATTCAGGGCTCCTTTCCAAGTGCTTACTTAGGCCATGACCGCTAAGGTGAATCAGCAGGCTTTGGCACCATCTCCCCCTCAGACCAACTCTACTGCAGCTAGAATCCAAGACTTCACTTGGATGAACCCTCCAGAATTTTATAGGTCTAAATCAGAAGAAAATCCACAAGAGTTTCTTGATGACATCCAGAAGGTAACACACATTATGGGTGTCACTCCGGTCGAGAGTGAAGACTTAGCCCCCTACCAATTGAAGGGAGTGGCTTATACATGGTATCAATAGTGGAAGGAGTCTCGTTGTGCTAATGCAGGTCCAGTGGATTGGAAACAGTTCAAGACTGCATTTATGGACAGGTTCTTCCCACTTGCGCTCAGGGAAGCCAGGGTCCAAGAGTTCATCAACTTGAAGTAAAATGATATGAGTGTGAAGGAGTATGCACTCAAGTTTACTCAGTTGTCTAAGTATGCTCCAACAATAGTAGCTGACTCCAGAGCCCTCATGAGTAAGTTCGTATCCGATGTGTCCGATGAAGTGGTGAAGGAGTGCAAGACTGCTATGCTGATTCAGGAGATGGATTTCTCCAGATTGGTTACTTATGCTCAGCAGATCGAGGAGGAGAAGATCAAGGAAAGGGGAGGAGATAGTAAGAGGGCTAGGACAAGTGACTTTAGCTACTCTCAACAGAGTTCAGAGGGTGGTAACTGCTCTCAATTTCGTCAAAAAACTTCAGCTCCAGCTCCATCTTTTGCCAATGCCCCAGTACTTAAATTCAAGAAGGATCGATGGGATAGAGCATCTGGATCTAAGTCCCAAGGTACAGTTACTAGCTGGGGCACCTATTCAGTGTGTAAGAGGTATGGTAGGAACCACCAGGGTGAGTGCATGGAAGGTAGTGGGAATTGCTTTAGGTGTGGTAAGCCAGGCCACATGATGAGAAATTATCCAGCAGCTTCTCAAAAGGGCAAGGATGTTTGCCCACAGAATCAGGCCAGCTCTGCAACAACTCCAGCAGGTCACCCTACTCAGCAGGGTTCCTCGACTAGTACAATTGGTGGTCAGTACCAGAATAAGTTGTATGCTCTTCAGGCTCAGCAAGACCAGGAAGATTCTCCTGATGTGGTCACGGGTGCGTTACAAGTCTTCCATTTAAATGTTTATGCATTGTCAGATCCAAGGGATATGCTTTCTTTTGTAACTCCATATATAGTAGTCAATTTTGGGGTCAGTCCAGAAATTCTCCCAGAACCCTTTTCAGTCTCTACTCTAGTTGGTGACCCGGTTATAGCTAGACAGGTACACAGAAATTGCCCTGTCACAGTCTCCCAGAAAGTCACCTCAGTAGATCTTGTAGAGTTAGAAATGATTGATTTTGATATCATTCTAGGTATGGATTGGTTACACTCATGTTATGCTTCAGTCGATTGTTGAACTAGGATCGTTCACTTTGAGTTTCCAAATGAGCCAGCCTTAGAATGGAAGGGTAGTAGCTCAGTACCTGTAGGTCGATTCATCTCTTACCTTATGGCCAGAAAAATGATTTTCAAAGGATATATCTACAATCTTGTTTGGGTTAAGGATTCAAACTTTGAAACCCCAACTCTTGAGTCAGTCCCAATAGTGAATGAGTTTCCAGAAGTGTTCCCAGAAGATCTTCCCGAAGTTCCTCCTGAACGGGAAATTGACTTCGGAATAGATCTCCTTCCAGATACCCAGCCTATTTTGATTCCTCCTTATAGAATGGCTCTATCTGAGCTTAAGAAATTGAAAGAATAGTAGAAATACCTTCTACATAAGGGCTTCATCAAACCCAACATCTCACCATGGGGTGCTCTAGTGCTCTTTGTGCGCAAGAAAGATGGTTCTCTTAGGATGTGCATCGACTACCGTCAGTTAAACAAAGTCACAATCAAGAATAAATATCCCATCCGCAGGATTGATGACTTGTTCAACCAACTTCAGGGTGCTAGTTGTTTTTCTAAGATAGACCTCAGATCCGGCTATCATCAGCTCTGAGTCAGAGATAATGACATATCGAAGAAAACCTTCAGGTCTCGGTATGGTCACTATGAATTTGTAGTATGTCTTTTGGACTAACCAATGCTCCTGCAACTTTTATGGACTTAATGAAAAGGGTGTTCAAACAGTATTTGGACTTGTTCGTCATTATCTTCATTGCTGATATCCTTATTTATTCTCGAAATAAGGAGGAATATATGAATCATCTGAGGTTTATTCTGCAGACTCTCAAAGATCGCCAGTTATTCACTATTTTCAGCAAATGTGAATTCTGGTTACAGTCTATCACTTTCCTTGGTCATGTGGTATCCAATGAAGGGATCCGAGTGGATTCTCAGAAAATTGAGGCAGTAAAGCACTGGCCCAAACCCACCTCTCTGACTGATATCAGAAGTTTCTTGGGTTTGGCCGGTTACTACAGGAGGTTTGTTGAAGGATTTTTCATCCTTAGCTGCCCTATTGACCAAGTTGACTCAGAAAAAGGTCAAGTTCTAGTGGTTAGATAAGTGTGCGAAAAGCTTCTTAGAACTGAAGACCAGGTTGACTACAACTCCCATTTTGAATCTACCAGAGGGTTCAGACGGCAATGTGATTTATTGTGATGCATCTAGGGTTGAGCTAGGTTGCGTCTTGATGCAGCAGGGTAAGGTCATAGCTTATGCTTATAGACAGCTTAAGGTCCATGAGAAGAACTACCTGACTCATGACCTCGAGCTTGCAGTTGTTGTATTTGCCCTAAAGATTTGGAGACACTACTTGTATGGTGTTCATGTTGATGTGTTCATAGATCATAAGAGCCTCCAGTATGTGTTCACCCAAAAATAGTTGAATCTTCGTCAGAAGAGATGGCTTGAGTTCCTCAAAGACTATGATATGAACGTGCTCTACCATCCGGGTAAGGCCAATATAGTGGCTGATGCCCTCAGTAGACTGTCCATGGGTAGTGTGTCACATGTTAAGGAAGACAAGAAAAAATTAGCCAACGATGTTCATAGGCTTGCTCACTTAGGAGTTTGCCTCATGGACACGACAAATGGTGGTGTGATAGTCCAAAATGGGTCAGAATCTTCATTGGTAGCAGAGGTTAAAGAGAAACAGGATAGTGATCCCATATTGCTTTGGTTGAAAAGTGCAGTTCATCAGTAGAGAGTAGAGGTTTTCTCCCAAAGGGGAGATGGTGTACTTCACTACAAGGGTCATTTATACGTACCGAATGTGGGTGAGTTGAGGCAACATATCCTTATAGAAACCCATAATTCTAGATATTCTATTCATCTTGGTGCCACTAAGATGTACCGTGATCTATGAGAAGTCTATTGGTGGAACGACATGAAGAGGGATATTGCAGATTTTGTGGCTAAGTGTCCCAACTGTCAGCAGGTTAAAGTAGAACATCAGAAACCAGGAGGTGTGACTCAGGAGATTAGCATTCCTACTTGGAAGTGGGAAGTAATCAACATGGATTTCATTACGGGTTTACCTCGTACTCGAAGACAACATGACTCCATTTGGGTGATAGTGGACAAAGTCACTAAGTCAGCTTACTTCTTGGCTATCAAGACTACAGATTCAGTGGCAGACTATGCCAGACTCTACATCAGCGAGACAGTCAAGTTACATGGGGTTCCCTTGTCTATCATCTCAGATAGGGGTCCTCAGTTTACATCTCATTTCTGGAGAACATGTCAAAAAGGTCTTGGTACTCAGGTGAGTCTTAGTACAATGTTTCATCTGCAGACAGATGGTCAGGCAAAGCGTACCATTCAAACCTTAGAGGATATGTTGAGTGCTTGCATGATCGATTTCAAGGGAAGTTGGGATGATCACCTACCTCTCATAGACTTTGCCTATACAATAGTTTCCACTGTAGTATTCAAATGACCCCTTATGAGGCACTTTATGGGCATAGATGCAATTCACCGGTTGTTTGGTTTGAAGTAGGTAAAGCAGCCTTGGTTAGGCCAGATTAAGTTCATGAGGCTATGGAGAAAGTTTAGCTTATCAGAGATAGACTAAAGACAACTCAGAGCCATCAGAAGTCTTATGCAGATGTGAGAAGAAGGGACTTAGAGTTTGAGATCGATAATTAGGTCATCCTGAAATTGTCATCCATGAAGGGGGTGATGAGATTTAGCAAGACAGGGAAGCTCGGTCCTTACAGAATCTTGAAAAGGATTGGTAATGTGGCTTATGAGTTAGAGTTGCAAGCAGAACTTGCAGCAGTTCATCCAGTCTTTCACATTTCCTTATTAAAGAAGTGTGTGGGTGATCCAAAATCGATAGTACCTTTAAAGGGTGTGGCTGTGTAGGATAGCCTCACCTATGAGAGGTTCCAGTTGAGATTCTTGACCGTCGAGGTTCGTAGGTTGAGAAATAAGGAAGTCGCTTTAGTAAAAGTTTTATGGAGGAATCAGTCCGTAGAGGGAGCTACTTGGGAAGAAAAAACAGCCATGATGTCCAAGTACCCCCACCTCTTCCCTTTCGACTCAGTTTCAGCTTGAGGTAATAGTTCCTCTCCAGTTCCTCAGTTTATTCCTATGTATTTCAGTCCCCGTATCATGTTCCCTCAGTTATTCTTGCATTTCAACATATTTGCATATCCATGGAACTCAGTTCAGTTAGATATCAGTTTTTAGTACTCATTTGGTAGGGATTGCAACTCTTTCCCTCCAAACTCAGCTTGTTTAATCTTCATTCAAGGACGAATGATCCCAAAGGGGAGATATTGTAACACCCCAGGATCTACACTAGCTACTTGACTATACTCAGCAGGGAAATTTTAGAAAAAATCAAGTTTCCAGGAACCATGATTAAGATTATGGACCGTAGTTTGGAACGACGGACCGTCATCTCAACCGTAGTTCTATTTTCTAGAGGACCCCCAGTTCGTGGTCTAGGAACCATGAGTCAGATCACAGACCATAGTTTAGAACCATGGTCCATCCTGTCACTCATGGTTCCCCTTAATCAGAGGACCATCATTTCAAGCCCAGAAACCACCAGTCAGACTACGGACCATACTTCAGAATAATGGTCCGTCCTTTGACTCGTGGAATCTGCATACCAGAAGACCCTTAGCTAGAGTCCCAGGAACCACGAACCACACGATGAACATCATTCAGAACCACAGTCCATCCTGTAGAGTCATGGTTCCCTCAGATCAGAGAACCCCCAAGACCCCTGGACAGGACCATGACCCAGTTTACGGTCCATCTTCCAGGACTATAGTCCATCAACCAAGCTGTGATCCCTGAGTCGCGATTTTTAGCAGAGTTCTTTTAAATTTCCCAGGGGTATTCTAGACTTTTCCTTTCTCTTTTAAGGACTAAGCTATAATGTTTTGGGTTATTATAAGCCTTATTAATTAGTAAAAAGCTACCTAAATCATCTATACTCTAAAATCATCAAACTTAGAAAGAAAAGAAGAAACAGGCGACAATTTTCTCTCAAGAACAAGCAGGAGGTCTTCTTCAAGCTCAGACCTAAACCTAAACATTTCCTCCATAGATTCTTCTCCGGGTATATGGGATTTCACTAGTGGGTTTCTTTCACCCATTAGGTACCTAGAATTCAGGCAGTTTCTCCATGCTATATTCAAACCTAGGGTTCCTAAATCTTAGGGATTCATTGTAATATAGCTGCTATAGTTTTCGTAGTATTAATTACATGTTTCTTGGAGAATTAGTATCGTTTCATGTATAGAACTCAGAAACCCTAGCTTGTGTCAATTTTAGTATTTCATAAATTATGCTTGCTAGGCAGCTTAGACAGACAATCATGCTTCAGAATTTGAATGCCATATCTTTCAGTATTTGTATGTTGCATTCTCAGATGATTATCAGTAGTTGAGCTATCCAGCATCTCAGCTTGCATTTTTATTACTTACATTCAGTTGGGAGTAGGCTTAGTACCGAGTGGACGAGGGGGTGAAGGCTTAGCTATCATATTAGACCGAGACCTTTAGTAGCAGTCCCCAAGTACTAGAACTACAATGCCACCGTAGGTCAGAAAGGGGTCAGCTGTCAGATTAGGCTGGTCACCTTTATCCCTTGTGGACATCAGTTTAGTGGATCCATGTCAGACTTGTTTGTACCCTTGAGAAGGTATGAACACCCTTCCATCCAGGGTTATAGGTTGGCCCCATAGTTACCTCAGCTTGGGGTATGTCGGTTAATAGTATCTCCCACAGTTAGATTCATATTGCATTGACCATATACTCAGTATCTCTTTCAATATTCAGTTCAACATATTACATGCATGTTAGTACTTGGTCATTGTATCCAACTTAGTTTTCAGTTTATGCTTCAGTATATATATATTTCGATGTTCAGTTATTATGTTGTTCAGCTTAGCCCATATCTTACATGCTCAGTACATTCAAAGTACTGACGTATACTTTTGTACTACATCATTTTATGATGTAGGTTCAGGCGCCCAGTATCCAGACCGCGCTTAGTTTGACTTCCAGTCCTTACTTAGTAACTTCATTGGTGAGTCCTCATAGTTAGAGGATGATAGACGTGCTTTACTTAGCAGTCTTTACTTTTCAGTTTTAGATTATTAGAGTTAGTTGGGGGCATGTCCCAACAACTCATATCAGTTAGAGGCTTTCAGACATAGATTAGATTCATCTTGAGTAGTTAGTGTTGTTTTCAATCATCACTATACTCTTTATATATTTTATATTCATACATGTTTTGGGTTTTTCCCACTTCATATATTAAACTGTTTTTCATCTTTCGCACAATATACGCTTTTAACTTGAAATTATATAGATATGCCATGCCATGGGTTAGCTTGGGGTCACTTGTGACACTGAGCATCATGTTGCGTCTAGGGGGTAGCCTCGGGGCGTGACAAAAAGAGACTCTACTTAGTGCGGCTTTTAGACACCATAGGACTCTTGAACCTGATGCTCTGATACTAAGTTTGTCACTCCCTGAGGTTAGCCCCTAGATGTAACACGAGATCTAGAATTACAAATGACCCCAAGCTAACCCTGAATCTAGCATATAACAAGCATACTGAAATAATTCTAAACAAATGAAAGCATAACTAAATAAATTATAAGTGAGAGGAATAATGATTCTAAAAATATCTGAAATGATAGTCTGTCTGAAAATCAACTAAACTACATAAGCTAAAGTCTGACTCTATGTCTGAAAGCCTCTAATACTGATGAGCTGCTGGGACAAGCCCCCAGCTAACTCCAAGGACTAAAAATAAGGACAAACTGACTAACTCAAAAAACATGTAAAAGATATGTCCTGGGATGATGAGGACTCACCTTTGACTGTCGCTGATATGGCACCGAGCGAGCTAATCACAAGGCTAAAGCTGAGAACCTGAACCGTCATCATGATAGAATGCAACACATAGAGTATGCGTCAATACTTTGAATGTACTGAGCATGGGGGATATTCAAGGCTGACTGAAATGTAAATATGCTAAGATACTGAAAAGATGTAAGATAAACTAAACTGTAGTACATAGGCCCAAAATATAATCATGCATAAACAATTGAAATGCAAGAGTAATCTAAAAACATACTGAAAGATGAAAGTAAACATAACTGAGGGCCTAATGCACATTACTGAAACTAATACTGTGGGAGAGTCTATTAACCGACATACACCATGTGAGCTAAACATGTAGTTCGATGTATATGCTCCATCGAGTGGACCCAATATACCTTGCCAGGTCATAAAGACATGGCTAATGTGATCACTATGTCTGAGGCCCAACTGAGGGGCTAAATAACCTATGGTGGCACGTAGTTCTGAGACTTGAGGGTACACTGAACCCTAGTCCAACTTGGTGCTAAGTACTACTCCCAAACTAAAGACTAATAGCTCATTAAAATTGAAGTTCTGAATTAACTAAACTGGTCTGAAATCACTAGTTTTTATGAAATATTGTAGTAACCTGAAAACTTACTGAATTCTTGTTTTTAACTCAAAACTAGTAGTCTAGGATAAATTTTGAGAAAACTATTACTTTAGAAAATACTAAAACTTAGGGATAAATTTATTGATTTCTCAAATCATGGTGAAAAGTCACGCAAATCATTAAAATATATTTCAATTCATATAAAATAGGATATAAATCATGTGAAATCATAGGAACTAAATTCTAGAAGGATTTGCATAATTGGGTAAGAACCCTAGTTCTTAAACTTTGAATGTTGAAGAAAGACTAGAATTTCGGGCATAAGGGTGAACCAAACCCTTACTAAATACTCACATACCTGATGGAAGAAGATACCTGAAGAGAATCTAAAGTTTAAAGCTCGGATGAGAAAGCCCTTGGTCTGGATGGGGAGAAGAATCGCTTCTGTTTTTTTCTTTCTGAGACTTGAGCAGTTGAATGAGAAAACCTAATTTAATTTGGGTTAAGACTTAAGAAAATAAGCCTAAGACTATTTATAGTCAGATCTAATTTAAGATGGAAAGGTCTAAAATACCCTTGAGAAAGTAAATTAAAAACTACTGGAAAATTCACGATCTGGGTTGCACAGACAGGTTCCACGATTCGTGAAAGCTTCCATGACTCGTAGAACCCTGTCGTGGTTCCTACACATTTTGTCTAGCTGCGGGTCTGAGTTCCACGACTTGGGTTCATGACCCGTGGAACCATCCACAGTTCGTGGAACCCTATCCTGGTTCCTAAGGAATTGATGACCCTCAAGTATGAGTTCCATGAGCCTATTCTATGACCCGTGATCCTGTTCACGATCCGTGGACTTGGTTCATGGTTTAGGTTCTGAGGGACTGGTCTGCAGGACTGAAATCAAAGATGGGAACCATGGTCTGTGGACTATTCCATGACCCGTGGAACCGGTTCGTGGTTCCTGATCTGGCATGGACCGTACAAAACTTTATATTTATTGGGCTAGTTCCAGGGTTATCATTTCTAGAGTGTTACAAATTTATTTTTTCTTTTTAGCATGTCCCTGAAGCCAAGCTTTTTATAGCCTGTATAATATCATTATTTGACTTATGGCCTTATAGTATTGAGTTTGCTACCACAACATAATATAGTGACTATCATCTTAGTGGCCTAGAAAAGCATGTTATGATAGTATTGAGGTCACCTATGATTACAATAATCCTGCCCTTTTTGTTAAGTCTTTACACTTCAATTTCAGTTTTCACTTTCCCTTACATGCTTGGTACATTATTTTGTACTGACATCCCATTGCCTGGGGGAACTTTATTCATGCCTGTAGGTCCTGAGAAATGACCTGACAGACTCGCCAGGTAGAATAATTCAGTTTTCAGCGGATTGGTTGACTCCTTTCCTTTCAAGGGTCGCTAGAGTCTCAGAGGTTTGCCTTTTTTGCTATTTATAAATTTTGGGTAGTTTGGGGCCCTGTTCTACCAGGTATTACATTTATAAAGGCTTGCATACTTGTCTATTGGATTGCATAGCTATGATAGTGAACATTTTGGCCTTGTATGTTTATAAGTTGTAGCTTGTTGGGTAGTTGGGCCTTGTTATTGTTGTTGGCAGTTTAGCGGCCAGTTGGCCTAACTGATATTGTATATACCTATTTTTAGCTTTTTCTTATAGAGTTCCTAGTGGCCTTGGAGGCCCGCATAGGTTCATTCTTTCCTTGATATCATGGCATCCTTGATGGCCCAAACAGGACTTATGTGCTACCTGCTTATTACTTTACATGAACTATTAGGAGTAGCTATTTTTTTGTAGTATTGTTGATAGGGGCCTTGCTGGATGAGGATTGATTTTTTAAGCTGAGATATACTTGTTCATTTTCTGGATTGTGTGTGACTTCTATGCGCCACTGGCAAATGGTTCTGCGGGGTTGACTTTTGCCTAAGTTTTGGCATCAGGTGCCAGATGCACCCCCTCAGTTTTAGGTGTGACAAGTATCGGAGCAAAGTCACATCCTAGGGAGTGCCCAAGTCATGTCTAGTAGAGTCTTGCTTATAAATATGTTATGCACCACATTCTATAAGCAAGAAGCTACATACATTGTTCAGGAAAGTTACCCTTCTTTTGCTCACATTGTGCTATATAGTTGAGTAATAAGGGTTGAGTTCTTAGGCTTACGATTGTTATTGGAAAAAATGCCCAAATTACACCTCTTTAAAGAAGCATAAAGTGGTCGATGTTCAAATATAGAACCCAACGAAGATTGGGGTCGATCCCACAAGGAATATGGTAGGACTATGGTCAACTATATTTATTCGCGCTATTAGCCGTTTATTTCCTTAATGTTTTTTTAAAGTAACAAGTAGTAATTGTAACTTAGATTTGAACAAGTAACAAAGTAACAATTTTCAAGTATTGTAATTAATAAGAGAAGTGACTAGGGTAGTATTCCTCATGAGTTTATTACGCAGTAAGGCATTGTACCAGAAATCTAGTCTAGTGCTATGCATGCAAGATCGGTAAGTTAGATTCTCCTAAGTGGATGGTTGCCAACATAGAAGAATATCACCACGCAACTTGGTCAGTCTACGGGTGTTTGCTTTTCTAACCCTTACCAGTGATCCCAGATTAGCTTTCCCTGGGCAAGTTCAAGCTAATTAGGTGAGGGTTGGTAGCCTCAAATCTCCGTTGTGTAATTTCCTTTCCCATTCATTACCCCTTTGGTCAAGCAAGAAGGAATAAGGCGAGTTCTAATGTTTGCAACCGTTAAAAAGCAATCAAAGTGAGGGGAAGAACAATACATGCATGAACACCATTCTAGGATTACTAAGTACTTTGCCTACTTTGTTAATCCTTCATGGTTCCCACAATCCTAGTTGTTGATTTAGCTACTCATGGTTGTAAGAGAACAATTAGATTTAGATGAAGAGATCATGATTATAACTTACAATAATAAGTAAAGAAAATCAGGATCTTGAATTCTCAAGAACACTTCAATAATCAAGAACAAAAACTTGAATTCTCAAAGATGAAATAATATTTTCAACAACGTCTTATGATGTCCCAAAATTGCATAATAATTTCATAACAACCGAAATAAAACCCTAGGGAAGGTATTTATAGACAACAAAGACCAAATCCTAACAGAACTAGAAGAGCTAGAATGCGACACTTATGACGGCAGGCCCCATATGCCATCATGGGTGCCACAAGCGTCGTGGTCTTCCCGTCGGGTCTTCTATCCTTGGTGCAATATTGTTCTACTATATTTCCATTGGCTAGGCTGATGGGCTCTCATGGTTCCCACGGGCGTCGTGCGCAACCCGTCGACCAATTTCTCTGTCAAGCCATATGCTCTAGTCTATTTCGACGGGCGTGTGTGACATCCTATCGCAGCTCTCACGGACGTGTGTGACGTCCTATCGCAGCTCTCACAGGCGTCGTGGAAGGGTGTCTGACTTAAATTCTTGCCTTAGCTCTTCTAGTCCATTTCCACGAGCAAGTGTGATGGCCCATGGTGACTTCGACGCCTGTCCTAGTTGGTCATGGGATGGGATTTTGCCTTTAACTCTTGTTGCTTTATTCTGACGATCCTTCCCACGGGCCGTGGTGGATCCCACGTTCGTGGGGCATGACTTTTAGCCCAGAAACAACACCTTTTTTTTTGTCTTTTCAATACTTTTCCCTGCACATGTAACAAACGAGCATCATATCTAACAAAACACACTTAATAACTCCCAATATCCTCAGTTTTAAACGTCAAAATTGCCGTGAAATCCTGGCACATCAACACCCTCAACTTAGAATGTTTACTTGTCCTCAAGCAACAAAACAAAAATAAAATAAAACGACGCTTAAGCAAAAGAAACCTTGGAACTACAGTAGCCAAGTGGTTCAACCATTTTATTTCGCTGAATCAATACCCACTACTTGTCAGTACAAAAACCAGTGCATATATACAAGCTATGAAGATAACACAAAATGGATCCATGGATGACAACATGATATAAATGAAAAAGGTAGCATACATATAAGACATTCATCTGATAAGTCAGCAATCATAGTCTACTCTAGTGACCTTACAACAAAGAAGTCCTGCTCACACAAAATTTCATTCAATAAACAACGACTGGGAACACACTCACTCTCGTAGAGAATTTCAAGTTGTACATGCACAATACCATAGGCTTGCTCTTATTTTCTATGCCTTGATTTTCGAACAGTTGGATTAAGATCACTATAGGAATTTGTTAGGCTTGTAATGCAGGTTTAAGGATAGGTATGGTATATTTGGGTAATAGTGACTATGCCCTCCTTGACACTACACTTACTCTTATTCTTCCACTTTTTAGACCAAAGTTTTTTTCTCCCGTATTCCACTCTTTTGTTTTCATATCACTCAAGCATCGGGTTTGGTTTTTATTTCACTTTTTCACTTTTTCTCTTCTTTTTTCTTTCTTTTTTTTATTTGTAGCACACAAACCACACCCGTTATCTTCTTTTTCAATACTAACCTGATTTTTTCATACCCCATTCTTTCTACTTTACCCCTATGGTAGCCACTATCAACTTAGGCAAATTTAACCTGAGTTAAGGTACACAATGTCCAAGGAGGGACCAGGGCTAAAACAAAGGTTTACAGGAAACAGGGACGGTGAACAGGCTAACAACAAAAAAGGATCAGTTCAGGCTCAAAATTAGGGATCAAAGGGGATCATTTTTCATTTGGTAGGTCATTTGGATTAAGTGGACTTCAATCAAAAATGGCCTATGATCATCTCCTAACCAAACTATTCTAATACCAAGGCAAGACTAATCAGGAAAGTTCTAGATCGATACATACAACAAGAATGGATACAAATTAGCTCACTCGCACATGGCACAGACTTTAGACTAATGATTAGCTAACTATCAGTTCATGCACTAGCTTAAGATACTTATCAAATTCATATACATGCTGTCACTCACAGATCCATCAAGGTCAGTCTTAACAAGCTTATTCCACAAAAAATTGGAGGGGTCTCCATTTTCACAAACATTCCCAAAACTAAGACCAGAGACTGCATTAAGTTCCTGTTTTCCTTTCACAAAAACACATCCTATTCTAAACATGTTGATTCAACAAAAATTAAAAATCCTTAGGGAAAGAACACAACAAGAAAATGCCAAGGACATGGGTATATTATATATACCCTCATGGGTTGACTCTAATGCAGTGCCTGATTTAACGTCGCGGCACAATGCGAGTGTTTTGGCTACTCAGACTTTGCCAAAACACTCTATCAAAACACACACAAAAGACCAAGCTACCCCCACCCCATCAAAAAAAGTTGTGCATTATTCGTAATGCACTAAAAATATTCAAAATTAGAGAGGCTAGGCATACTTGTGGCGCCTAAGCGCGGTCATCCTATGTAGTAGTCAGGCTCGCTAGATTGGTACCCACTTCTTTCTCACTAACAAAGGCTGCCTTAGCAGCCTTCTTAACACCAACAGCTGCCCGAGCAGTTTCATCAATAGTCACTCCCACAATAGGGTCTAAAGAAGGTACTTTCATGGTGCCTACAACACCACTCCCTGAGCCACCAGTACCAATAGCATCAAGTTAAATCTGGTGCTCGGCTTGGGATTCTTTGTAAACCTTTGCTTCCTCTTTCTTTCTTTTTTTCTTAGCTCTTTTATCTTTAAGAGCTAATGATTTTGGGCTTAATGGAGCATCATCACCCTCTTCTCAAACCTTCTTATCTTTTCTTCTCCTCTTTCTCTTTGGGTTTGAAGGGCTAGCCGGTTCCTCTTCTTCTCTATCATCAGCTTTCTGTCAAAGCTCTGGATCTGCATAGTCCTACAAATTTATCATTGGTGCAATTGTCATGACTATGGGGGCACTGGAATATATAGTAGCTAGATGTCCCATCAGCTCATCAACATCTATCCGCAGGGATGCAATATCCTCTTTCATATATGTGAGCTCAGCCATACTCATTTCATCCAGCTTATCATTGATCCTCTCTTCCATTGAATTTATTCGGTGATGCACATCAGCAAATGGTGCTATGGATCTCTGTATAGAGGCATCAACAATCAACTGGAACTATTCAATAAGCTTCTTCATCTACTCTTGTAGCTATATGGTGGTCAAAATAGTGTTGGAAAAATTCTGGATGAAAGGCATAGAGAGAGGTCAGCTTTGACAATGGAGGTGCAACAAATGTAGAAGGAGCCCTAGCAGTCTCCAGAATAGAGATGTCAACCCTACAAGGAGTTAACAACTGTGTACTGCGAGGGCGTCTTGAAGTAACCGCAGCTTCTTCCCTCATTGATGGAGTCTCCTCATTCAGACTACCCTTTGGAGTAGGCAAAGAAGTAAGGTAGGGCACAACCTCCGGTGATACCACAAAAGCATCATGGATAGTAGTGGGTTCAGCTGATTCAGAAGTACTGCCTAGACCCAATGTTTTGCTCTCATCTTTGGACCACTCGGGATAATGGGTTTGAATAGCACGCTCACCACAATTAATACCAAAATACCTAGGGACACTAGCATCCCCACACAACTCAATCAGGAGGTACATGAAAGGGTATGAAGAACTAATTTTTGTCACCCTATCCCATATTTCCTCGCCTATGTTCTTCCTGATGTTGAGCTTGTATTTTGACAAAAGGCTAGCCACCAAGAATGCTCTATCTACAGTCAACTGATTATCTCCCCCTGTTGGCATAAGCTGAAATCACACAGTAGCCCACCAAAATTTTTCTTCGAAGCTCAGAGATGCTTTGTTGATCTATGGTTTGTCCTAATAGAGCCACTTTGGGGTTCTGATCTTTTTAAGAACCTTGGCCAACCACTTATTATGCTCATCTTTGCTTTTGTACCAGTGGTCATATTCTGACATATTGGAGGGTGCAATATACTCAAGCTCGTAAAGAAATATGTTGATAGTTTAGGCCAACATGTTTATCGGGACACCTTGCACAGGGACGCTCCCAAGAGCGAGCAAGTGTGATGCTTTCTGACCTTTTCACATTCCCACCTAGAAAGCTCTTAGAGTTTAAGATCTTTTGATGTGAGAGCTAGAGTCATCTCGGGAGCTGTAGGAGTAGGTGGGGTTGTATTCTTTTCAGGAGTTATGCTCTCTGTATCAGACCTAAAACCAATATCCGCATCCTTGCCGGAACCTGACTGCAAACCATCCTCAGAGCCGGACTCGGTTTCCTTACCACTAGAAACCTGGATAGCCGGTCCTGTCCTTCCTTTGCCAGTGGAGGAGCAGTGTCACTCTCTTTGGCTGAACTAGAAGATTTGGATGCTGATTCTTCCCCCTCTTCAGACTGGGGGGGGGAAGTGTGTTCCAATTCTGCTCCTTCTGGGGTGCATCACCTCCTTCTTCTTCAGACTGAGAAGAAGATGATATCACTAGTTTCCACTTTGTCAACCAGGCAAGGGGGAGGTTGTCTGTGTCGCTCTTCTCGCCTTTAAACTCAGATTAGTCTTTTAGGTGAGTGGTGATGGATTTCTCCTTAGCTTTTTGGGCTCCCCCTTATCGTAGTGGATTTGGTGGTGCCATGTAGTACCTGCAGGTGAACTACGTGAATCGAACCAAAAATGAAAAATAAAATAAAATAAAAGTTAGAATTTTTTTGAAACATTTTCAGCCTCCCACGGGCGTGGGAGGTCCAATGTCCCATTAAGTAGGGCGTCGGAATGAGATAGAAGCCTGTAAGGTGTAATTCTCCCTCCCATGGTGGACTACCATGGGTATGGGAGGTCCAATGACCTGTGGGAGAGGGTGTCAGGATGAGACAATAAATTTTTAAGGACATTTTATCCTCCTACGAAAGCTTTCCACAGGCGTGGGAGATCTGACGTCCCGTTGGGGTTGTGCGTTGGAATAGGACAGTGGCTTTTTAAGGCCTTGTTCCAATCCTATGCCCATCGTGGCTCTGACATCCCATCATGCGTGCCCATGGGATCAAGTCAGCACAATTTTCTCCCCTTTAAGACATGAATCGTCTCTCTTAAGAACCCAAAAACTCCAAATTTTGATTTTTTTTCACATATACCATTTACACAATCACCAAACCCTAGTTCCCTTATATAGAACTCAACACACACACAAATACACACTATGCGCGATTCATATCTGGGGTTCCCTAAAATTCATACATGAATCATTATGTTCCTACATATATAAGAACCCATAGAAATCAAATAATTATCAAGAAAAAGTTTAAAACCATTAGAGTGAGAAGGAACTTACTCTTGGTTTACAAAGAAAATCTCTTGAAGTTCAGATTTTTGAGCACTTGTGAATGTTGCCTAGGGTGCGTTGTGATCACTTTTATGTGATTGGGAATGTGGAGGAGTGATAATTGATGATACGGGAAGTTGGGAGAGACGTGAGAGTGTGAGAGAGTTTGTAGAGGGAGTTGTATGTGTTTGACCTCAATTGAATGAGGTCAAATACTCTTAAATCACGGGTAAAGGGGAAAGGGAGTCCAGGCCGGGTCGTTAATTTTTTTAAAATTCATTAACCCTTTGACCGGCCCAGATGATGAGAAATTACGATGCCCATGGGGCACACAATGGCCTTTCATAGTTTAACTTACCTGGGCGTTGGAGGCCCATTTCCCACAGCCATCAGGGATATGACGGCCTATCGAGGCTGCAACGGCCCATTATGATAGGCCATAGGAATGGGCCAATGAGTTTTTCATTGATATTCCTATTTGCACGCGCATTTTCCATGGGTGTGGGACCTGTGACATCCCGTTAGAGATGCATGTGGGACCCCTTTTCTGCAGATCTTCCTTTATTCAGTTTCACCAACTCCTGCACACTTAAACACACATTATTTCTTGGGTTGCCTCCTATGTAGAACCTGATTTAACGTGGCGGCACAAGGCAAGTTACGTGACTACTCAGACTTCATCAAGTTTCCTTCATAGATTGCCTCCCATGCAGCGCCTGATTTAACATCGCGGCACAATGCAGGTTACTTGGTTAATCAGACTTCACCAAGTTCCCATGCTTTTACCATCTTGATTTCTTCAGCATCTCCCAAATAGGCTTTGACACGCTGACCATTTTCCTTGAACCACTTGCCGTCACAACTCTCAAGATCTATAGCACCATATTGGGATACTTGCACCACTCGAAGTGGCCCCATCCATTTAGACTTAAGCTTGCCTGGAAATAAGCACAGTTTTGAATTATAGAGAAGAACCAGATCACCCGGCTGCAGAATCTCTCTTCTCAATCTTTTGGTCATGGTACATCTTCATATTCTCCTTGTATAGTGCTGAACTTTCATATGTATTAAGACAAAACTCATCAAGTTCATTCAACTGACCAAGCTGCTGATATGATGCGACACACCAATCCAAATTTAGTGTTTTAAGCGCCCATATGGCCTTATGCTCAAGCTCCACCGAAAGATGATATGCCTTAACAAACATAAGCTTATAAGGTGACATACCTATAGGAGTCTTGTAGGCTGTACGATATGCCCATAGGGCATCATCAAGCTTCTTAGACCAATCTATTCTATGCACATTCATCTGTCTTTACAAGGATGGACTTGATTTCATGATTTGAGACCTCTACTTGCCCACTCATCTGCGGATGATAAGGTGTCACTACACTGTGTTTCACCCTATATATTTCAAGTAGAGCCTGGAATAGCTTATTGCAAAAATGATACCCTCCATAGCTGATAATCGCCCGCGGTGTGCCAAATCTAGAGAAGATATTTCACTTCAAGAATGCTATGACACTCTTTCCTTCATTGTTGGGAAGTGATCCGCCTCCACCCACTTTGACACATAGTCAACAACAACCAATATATACCTCATCCCATTCGACATCACAAAAAGACCCATGGAATCAATTCCCCATATATCAAATAATTCAATCACTAGGATAGGAGTAAGAGAGAGCTCATGCTTCCTTGATATACCTTCTTCCTTTTGGCATCGATTGAAGGCACTCACATACTCATGAGCATCCTTATGGAGGGTAGGCCAATAATAGCTACATTATAGGATCTTGTGGGCTGTCCGGGTGCCACCATGATGTCCCCCTACAAGAGATGAATGACACACCTCAAGTATATCTTCCATCTCTGATTCAACTATGCATCTACAAATTGTGGTTTCACCATATACTCGAGACAAATAAGGCTCTTCCCAGAAAAACTTCTTCACATCAGACATGAACTTCTTTCACTGATGGACAGTCAGGTCCGGAGGAACTATATCACTTGCTAAGTAATTAGCAATGTCCATATACTATGGGATCAAATCCAGTGAAACATCCAAAACTTGCTCATCTGGGAAGGCATCATCAATCTCTAGCTCATCTTTCAGTTGCAACATAGCCTCATCCTCCAGTCTAGACAAGTGATCAACCACCTGATTTTCAGTACCTTTACGGTCCTTGACTTCAAAGTCAAATTCTTACAACAACAGCACCCAACGAATCAACCAGACTTTGCATCCTTCTTCTCCATAAGATACCTGAGAGCTGAATGGTCTGTGTGGACAATCACCTTGGTGCCAAGAAAATAAGATCTGAACTTTTCAAATGCAAACACCTCAGCTAGCAACTCATGTTCTGTCACAGTATAGTTCTTTAGGGTGGGATTTAGTGCTTTATGAGCATATTAAATCGGGTGAAGAATCTTCTCACGTCTCTGGCCTAAGACTGCTCTTAGCGCTACTTGATCTTAGGCGTATTTATAAACCTAAGTGTCATTATCTATGCATGTTTAGCTTAGTTTTGAGGATAACTTGATGTACTAATAAGGTATTTAGTGTGTAAAGGGTGTACTTTGTGGATAACGTGCTTGTCTATAGTGTTTGGGTTGCATTTGGAACAAATAATAAGTTAAAAAATCAAATAGAGTTTAGATGAGGAAACTAGCTTTGCTAGCTTGAGCTATGCCTATTCTAGTTTACTTTAATGAGCTTTATTGTGTCGTATGGACTTATGTGTGTTGTGAGATCTTGTAGGAGACCTTTGTAGGAGTTATGAAAGCTAGTTAAAGCCGACAAACCAGCTACAATCCATGGGAAATCAAAGCAAGGTGGAAAGAGTTCGTGGGAGCAAAAAAGGGACATCAAAAGCACCACTACCGTGCCACGGAGGCTAGCCTCCGCTATGGGTGGCATGACATGGAGGTGGGCAGCCTTGAAGATTCCAAACACCAGTGGAGGTCCGGGTTTAGGCTATGCCACAGCCTTAGTTTGGGGTGTTGATCAGCGTGACATGCTGCCTAGTCCCCGCGATGGGCAGCGTGCCACGGACCTTGTTCCCGGTGAGTGTATTTTGTCTCACACTATAAATAGGACACTTGGTTTCAAGTGTAAACATCTTTGGATTGCAAAAACCAAAGGATGAGGCTACTTTAGGGTTCTTATTTTCTTCTTTTTCTTTACTAAATTCTTGTATGAACTACATTAATTTTGTAATCAAGAATTAGACTATGAGTGCTAAACACCCTCTTTCTAGGGTTGAGGCTACACCATGATTGCTTGATTGTGGTTATTTAGCTGGTTTATTATTTATCATGTCTTATGGTTGTTCTTACGTTCTTACTTTAACTATTCTAAAGCGTCATGAACTTTAGGATACATCTAAGCCTCAAAATGAATTGACCATAGGAGTTAAGAGACAAAATGAAGAACGTAGGAGGCGTGGATCATATCTTTTGTTGTTAGTTAGCAATTGTGAAGTATGATTTCTGGTTAGGATAGAAATATACCTAAACGCCCCACTTGGTTATCAAAATGGGAAGATAGATGAATGCATCCAAGTTAAAGACTCACATTCCTGCTCAACGATGTAGTTGTGAGATTAATTTGGATAGATGACTTAGAGTATGACCATTATCAGGTTATAATATCAAACCCGTAGATCAACAATCACGATAAACACCAACACCGGCTATAAATCATAGTTAAGCATGATTGTATAGTAACTTCCTCAACCTTAGATTTCTCCATATATTGTTTACAATCTAAAGTTTCATATCGTCGTTAATTCTAGTATTTTAGTTATAAAACAAAGTTCAACTCTTGGTTACAAATCGCATTTGTTCAGCATCAATAGTATTAATTAAGATTAGATTATTTGCTAAGCACAAGTCCCTGTGGGATCGTTATTTGGCTCGCAAGAATGACTTTATTACTTGCACGACCACTTACACTTACGTGTACGCTTGGGACACAATAAGTTTTTGGCGCTGTTGCCGGGGACTTGAAAATTAGCAACCGTCTGATTTTTGTTTTTACTATTTTGTTCTATAAGTGCTAACAACTTGATCTTAGCTACTAAACTTGCAGGTATGGGTTATAATCTTGGGCAAGCTGGCAAGGGATAAGGAACTAGTTGACCCACTTCCTGAACCTGAGCAACACATTCACCAAGCGTTGAGAGAAGCAGCACTTCTCGAGTAAAACCGACAAGTTTAACCGGCTAAGGCTATTCCTGCAGTTATGGCAGAGGAACCACCACTAGCTCATAGGACAGTGCACGAAGTGGCAATCCCACTCACAACTAATGTGACCTTCTACATTCAGAAGCCAACCATAGGAGGCAAATTTGAACTGAAGCAAAATATGGTGCAATTGTTGCACACAAGCGGGCAATTTACAGGCTTGTCACATGAGGATCCACAGGTTCATCTATAAAACTTTTTGGATATTAGTGACACTTTCATCCCCACGAGAGTCTCCATAGACTATGTGAGACTCACGCTTTTCCCATTCTCACTATTGGGAGAAGGAAAGAAATGGTTGAAGGCAGAACCTTCAAATTTGATCACAACATAGGATGATTTAGCAAAGAAGTTCCTCATTCGATTCTTCCCATCAGGCAAAATTGCAAAGTTGAGGAGTGAGATTCTAAGCTTTAAGCAGAAACCAGACGAGAATCTCTATCATGCATAGGAGAGATTCAAGTCTCTTCTTAGGGATTGCCCACATCACCAGCAGATGAATGAGGTGTTAGCTCACACCTTTATAGAAAGTCTTGACCATAACACAAAATTTTTGATAGATTCAGCGACAGGTGGTCAAGATTTAGAGAAGACATATGACAAGCTATATACTCTCCTCAACCGTATCACACAAAGGAATCAAAAGTGGAATGGTGACATGTCCAGAAATAAGGTAAAGAAGGCTGCAAGTATGATTGAGTTAGATAGTGTCACCACTTTAGCAACACAGTTTTCCAGTTTTTAGACTCAAATAATGGCTCAGTTCAATAAGTTGAGTGTGACTCAACCTCAGGCTCAAGTTAATGCAGTGCAGCAGGTTCAGACTTGGTGCAAAACTTGCAGTTTGAGTGGTCATTCGGAAGACTTATGTGGAGCAAATCCAGAGTCAATAAACTTTGTAGGTAATACACAGAAAGGAAATTTAAAATATGGGAATGCCTACAACCAAAATTGGCAAGGTCAGCCCAACTACTCTTGGGGCAGTAATCAGGCTCAACCGCAGTAAGTTACGTAGAATAACACTCAAGCCATCAATATTGAGTACATGTTGAAGAAGATCATGGCTAATCAAGAACAGATTGCTGTGGAGCAAACAAAGATGGAGGTTGACATAAAAAATCAGCAATTAGCCACGAAGACATTGGAAGTGCAAATGGGACAGCTAGCTCAGGCACAAAATATGAGGCCTCAAAGGGGTTTGCCTAGTGATACAGAATATCCAAAGCAAGTGATGGCAATCACCTTGAGGAGTGGTAGAGATTTGACTGATGCACCCCAAAGAAAAATCATGAGGTGCAAGAAGAGTTGATCACTTCCAAGCAGACAGAGAAGCAGGCTGATTTGAAAGAAGCTAGCAAAAAGTGGAAGTCTGAGTACCCTAATGAGAAGTCGATTGAGCAGCCTCACAACAGACCACCACTACCATTCCCACAGAGGCTTAAGAAAGCAATAGAGGATTCCTATTTTAAGAAGTTCTTTGACATGTTCAAAGAACTTCACATTAACCTTTCTTTGTTAGATGTTTTGCAGGGAATGCCTAAGTATGCAAAATACTTGAAGGATGTAGTGGAAACCAAGTGAAAGTTGGCAGACATTGAGAATGTGGCACTGACCGAAGAGTGCAGTTCTGTGGTCATGGGCAAGATGCCCAAAAAGTTCAAGGACCCTGGGAGTTTCACCCTCCCGATACAAATCGGTGAAAGTGATGTGGTCCAAGCCTTGAGTGATTTGGGGGCAAGCATAAATTTGATGCCCTTATCATTTTTTAAAACTCTGGGGTTGGGGAAGCCAAGGACTTCCTCAGTTGTGCTACAGATGGTGGACAGAGGCTGAGTGGTCCCCGAAGGAATCATAGAGGATGTTCTAATCAAGGTTGCTAAGTTCATTATTCTTGCTGACTTTATTGTTCTTGATTATGAGGCAGATGAAAGGGTACCAATCATATTAGGACGTCTATTCTTGGCTACCGGTGGAGCGCTGATTGATGTAAGAGAGGGCACGCTCAAGATAAGGCTGAATAATGAAGAGGTGACCTTTAGAGTGTACACAACATTCACACATCCTCACACTGTAAGGATCTATGCATGATGACAACTATGGAGGTGGATGAGTGTGGGGTGGAGAAAAGCGTACCTTTGATTACCTCTTTAGACTCTCTTATGGAGCTTCCAAATTTGCCACAAGAGCCTGAATCTCAAGGACCCAAATGAAATGTTGAGAAGGTGAATGCAAGAAAGGCCCCAGACCTCGAACATTAGCACCCAAGAGGTCTGAAAAGAAGAAGATGATGGGCCCCAAGTAGGAGAAAGAGGATGAGAGAATGGATATGAGAGTTGGGATCTGAGTCATGCCGCGACGATAAATCAGGCGCTACTTGGGAGACAACCCAAGTTAAGGTAGGATTTTTATTCTTTTTAGTTTTTCTTTAGTATCACTTTTGGTGTTGTTTTTGTGTTGTGTCAACAGGTTGAGGGAAAGCCTGAGTATATGAGATCTGCACTAAGGATCATGGAAAACACTAAGTGTGGGTCCTCCGGACCCCATTAATGAAAATAATGCTACTAGCTAGGCCTAGAGGCCTCACGGAGTATTTCTTTCTCTACTTTTAATTTATACTTTGGGGACAAAGTATGGTTTTTAAGTGTGGGTGGGAATCTTCTGATTTGTTTAGGGTGAAGTGCGCTGTAGGGTGTCTATTTTTATTTATGTGCAAGTTCTTGATTAAATTGAAAAAATTACAAAAAGATTTTATCTTTGTTTGTTTTGTTTTTTCTTTGGTCTGTTTAGTAGAAGAACACTTCACTCACCCCTCGGGTTTTCTTTTTGGTTCTTTTCTGGGGGGAAGCCCTTTGAACCCAGTATCCTTTTTGATTTTTAGGAGTAGATTAATTTTTTTTGTTTTTAGAAATAATTAGAGATGCTCTTGCTAGGTGCTACATATGATTACTTGTTGCAAGTTGGTGTTGAATTCTATGGCATGATCTAAAAATTTGAATGACTACTGTGAGACACCTAAGGCTCTTTTATTTGACTCTTGTGTGATGTTGGCTTAAATGTGAATTCATATGATTGCTTGGTTAAGAGTCTATAGGTAGCCTACTTGATTTGAACATGTGCCATGTGTGAGTGAGGATTTTGTTATTCCATGATTGCATTTTGGTGTCGAGAACTTGCCCCGTGTGTTTGCAAAGCAAAATAAAGAATGTTGAGTTCAGGAGATGATATAGGCATTTCTTTGATAACCATGTTTTATGCCCTCTTTATCTACCCTTGTATATTACCTTAGCTAGCCCTGTTGAGCCTTTATTGTAACACCCCGTACCTTTCAAAACCTATGTGACTAAGTAAATATCGACGAAGGTATTTGAGCTCGAGATTGTGAAGGGGTACTTTGGCCTAGAATTTGAAATGGTCAAATGTATATAAGTGTTAAGTTAAATTATAAGGAGGAGGGTTTTGAAATTGAGATAAAACAAGTGAGGTACTTGCTCGACTTATCTAAGCTCTTAGGTGACAAGTAGGTGCATCACCTACCTACGCTAACGAACTAAGTTCCGAGGGCCGATTACGGGCAGCAACACCATGGATTATTAGACCTAATGGTAGCCCAAATGAAGGTTAAAGTTGGCCCATCAAAGCACAACCAAATCTGGCCCAAACAACTACAAAAGGTAGCCACCAATATTGACCACATTTTGACCCAAGAGAAGCCCAAAATCAGCCCCAAAACTTAACCCTTTTGAGGCCCAAGCAAAGGGTAATTTTGGCCCAAGTTTCTTGACCTATTTTGGCCCAAATATACTTCAAAAAAGTCGGCCAAAAGGGTCCCTTTATATAGGCCATTTGCTGATCAATGTTGATCACAAAAAGCTGGAAAATTCTCTCTTATCTCATTTCCTTTTGGCAGCCCTTCTCTCCCTTTAGGGTTCTAAGAAGACCAAGATTAATTGAAACTTAAGGTGAGTTCAACAACTTGTTATCTTGGTATTAATCTACTACATATAGCTAGGATATCCTATGGTAAGAAAGACATGAACTATGGCAGCCCTTTCTTATGATTTAACACATGGAAATTGTGTAACAATTAAGAGATTTCTTCTTCTCGTGTTGGTGTATGTGTAGGGGGTACTTAAGCTTTTAAAGCATCAATAAAAAGAGGATAAAAACACACCTTCAAGTGTGGTAAGTACTCTGCCCATAATAATATTTTTGGATTGAAGTTCGGATGAACAATTGTTGTTGAATTGTTGTTAAGAACTCACGGGATGGCGATCGGAAGCCGTGGGTTCAATGTGTTGCTATTGTATTTCGGCATGGTGGGTTGTGTAGGGGATGTTTGATGTGTTTTGTATTATTGGAGGCAGTAGGTTGGTGTGTGTGTGATGGGTATTGGATAAGGGGAGGAAGGTGTGACGATACACCTTTAATTAATGCAAAATACGTAAATCTGCACGGGAAATGTTTAGCTACTGTTTTGGGAGTGTTGCAGCAGGTTTAAGAGCTAATATTAGCTTCATTATACCCTTGTGTTGTAGATTAACTTAATAAGGGAAAGTCCAAGTTGTGGTAAGCGCAATCTTCGGAAGGAACGGGGTATGTTAAGGCTTCTTTATTCCTTATCGGCATGAATCTAGAAATAGAACTCTAAATTTCCGAAAGAAGGAATTTGAGTATTTTGTTGTAAGAGAGCTGATTTGGTAACTCAACAAGTCTTAAGGAACTAATTTATACATTATGGTGATTCAAGTCGCCTTCTTATAAAAATCTGATTCTTTTTGCCCGAAATGTAAGTTATCCTTTTGTCAAGTTTCTTCTTTGTATTGTGATCTCTAATCAAGCTTTAGAAAGTATACAAGGAAAGTTAGAAAGTCAAATCCCAATTTATATGTGTTTGGTATGTTGATTCCAACACCTAGTAAGCCAAGGCTAAAGAAGTTATCTAAATGAACCTTCATAAATAACAAGAATAGCTTGAAGGTCAATCTAGTAATACACTTATTATGTGTGGTTTGCGTGTTAGTGTGCGCCGAGGCGCTACTGCCATATTGAGGCTATTAAATATAGGGTGCGCCGAGGTGCTGTTGTGGTTCAGTGTGGGTTATAAAGAGTGAGTTGCAGCATGAGTTAATGCATGTGTTGTTTTCTAAAAAGAATAAAGGAGAAAGAGCTTAACGAGTCTTACCAATTACAGTTTACAAGTTTCATATTTTATCTTGTTCAGATTTACTACTTGAGACTTGCTTTTATGCTTCAACCTTACATGCCAGTACATTATTGTCGTACTGACGCCCCATTGCGTGGGGGCGCTGCATTCATGCCTGCAGGTTCAGACAGAAACCCAGATAGACCTCTTCAGTAGGAGTTGCGGAGTTCAGCCATTTTGGTAAGCTCCATTCTTCCTGGAGCTGACGAGTCAGAGGTCTAGCTTATATTTTGACCAGGTTATGTATATGTACAACTTATGGGTAGTCCAGGTCCCTGTCCTGGATATGAGATATTTTACTTACTCCTAGAGGCTTGTAGACGTGTATATGTACATCAGTGTTGGGTATGGCCTTGTCGGCGTTGTTATTAGTTATCTACTATGATAATAGCCTGATAGGCCTTGAGTTGCTTAACTACTATTGAGCTTTTAGTGTTTCAAATTGCTATTCTTAGAGACCTTGTCGGTCTCAGACCCCCAGCAGGTTCAATAGAGATACACTCTATTTTGGCACCCTCGGCCTTTTGGGGCTCCGGGTGTCGGTCATGCCTCCCCTGGTTTGGGGCGTGACAAACTTGGTATCAGAGCACGTCGAATCCCAGGGAGTCTACAAGCCGTGTCTAGTAGAGTCTTGTTTATGGGTGTGTTGTGCACCATACTTATAATCATGAGGCTACGGGACACTTAGGAAATGTTATTCTTCTTTGATTTGCTAGATCGTGCAATAGAGCGAGGTCATAAGATGTTTGAAGTCTAATTCATGTTTTTCTCTTCCTTGTTTACAGAAATGCCTGTGACTAGACAAATGAGTAGCCGACGGGTTGGCACGGATACGGGGGAAGGTACTAGTCGTTCCCCGCCTATCCGATTGGATAGATTTGAGGCTCAAAGTGAATCACCGATACTAGAGATCCCAGTTTATCAAGTACCTGATGAGACTAGAGGGGATCCAGTACCCATGACCCCACCTGCTCCAGTGGCATCTGAGATAGCTAGAGATGAACCAGCACATGTAGCTCCTCCACCTGAAGCAGAGGACCAGGACATCAGGAGTGCTGTTCGATTATTGACCCAGATGGTAGCCACACAACAACAACAAATTGGGGCATCAACAAGTGCTAGGTCAGGTGGCTCAGAAAGTTCTAGGGCTCGAGAGTTTATCAGCCTAAGTCCTCCTATATTTACAGGCTCTGACCCACGTGAGGATCCTTAGGAGTTTATTGATCAGACTTATCGAGTACTTCGAGTCAGGCATGCAACAGTAGTGGAGGCAGTGGAGTTTGCATCTTTCAGGTTACGAGATGTGGCCATTTTATGGTTCGAGGCTTGGGATCGGTCTAGGGGATCAAATGCACCACCAGCTGAATGGGAGGAATTTTCAGAGGCCTTCCTAGCTCACTATCTTCCACAGGAGGTTCGAGAGGCCAGACTTGATCAATTTCTAGCCCTTAGGCAGGGCAATATGAATGTTCGACAGTACAGCCTCAGGTTTAATTCATTAGCCAGGTACGCCCCCAATATTGTGAGTACGATGCGAGCTAGAGTTCATCGATATGTGCGTGGCCTTAAGGATGAATTGATTAACGGATTAACAATAGCATCCACACAAGAGGATATGAATATTTCTAAGATACAGGCTATATCTCAGACTGCAGAGGATCTTGAAGTACAAATTGGAGATAACCAAAGCCGAGAAAGGGATCAGAATAAGAGGGCTAGATCTATTGGGTCCTATGTAGAGCTACGAGGTAATGTTAGGCCACATTTTAATAGGTGATCACCCCACCCTACTAGTGGTGCCCTATATCAGTTGCAAAGGCAGAGGTATGATCGTTTTTCTCAACTGGACCAGGCCACAGTTCTGGTGCATCCAGTTCCTATCGCCAGGGGAATTCAGGTCAGATGAGGCCACCTTTGCCACCTTGTGTTCAGTGCGGTAGGAAGCATCCTGGGATATGTCGCCTGGGTTCAGATACTTGTTATTCATGTGGGCATCCTGGTCACTTTATGCGAGACTATCCGAGTAGAGGTAGGAGTGAGATATCCCAGCCGACAGGGTCGATGGCAGCTTCTTCATCTACTATTCGTCCCCCAAGGACAGGACAACAGGCTACACCAGGTCGTGGTAGAGGTAGGGGAGGAGGAGGAGCATCCAATTCAGGCAGTGGTCAGAATCGCACTTATGCTCTAGCCGGTCGCCAGGACTTGGAATCGTCACCTGATGTTGTTACAAGTACATTGACTATTTTTACTCATGTTGTTTATGCACTTATAGATCCTGGCTCTACTCTTTCATATGTTACCCCGCTCGTTGCTGGTAAGTTGGGGGTAGGCCCTGATTTATTGCCTAGACCATTTGTTGTATCTACGCCAGTTGGTGAATCTATTATAGCTAGACGAGTTTATCGAGATTGTGCAGTGTGGATTTATGACCATCTCACTTCAGCTGATCTAATCGAATTAGATATGATTGACTTCGATGTCATTATGGGCATGGATTGGGTAGCTGCATGTTATGCTAATATCGATTGTAGAAATAAGGTTGTCAAATTCCATTTTTCGGAAGAAACAATCCTGGAGTGGAAAGGTAATGCTGCCACGCCAAGGGGAAGGTTTATTTCCTACCTTAAAGCCCAGAAAATGATTTCTAAAGGCTATATTTATCATTTAGTCCGAGTACAAAGTATAGAAGAAGGACCAGTGACTCTTCAATCGGTTCCCGTGGTGAGTCAATTTCTAGATGTATTCCCGGATGAGCTTCCAGGAATCCCTCCAGAAAGAGAAATTGAGTTTGCCATTGACCTACTCCCAGATACTCAGCCAATATCAATTCCCCCTTACAGGATGGCTCCTGCAGAATTAAGAGAGTTAAAGGAACAATTAAAGGATCTACTCGAAAAGGTTTCATTAGGCCTAGTACATCGCCATGGGGCGCACCAGTTTTGTTTGTTCGTAAGAAGGATGGGTCCTTGAGAATGTGTATCGATTACCGACAACTGAACAAAGTTACAATCAAGAATAAGTATCCGCTTCAAAGGATTGATGACCTTTTTGATTAGTTGCAAGGCGCCAAATGTTTTTCAAAGATTGACTTGCGGTCGGGGTATCACCAGTTACGTGTTAAAGGGGTAGATGTTCCAAAAACAGCCTTTAGGACAAGGTATGGCCACTTTGAATTTCTAGTAATGTCTTTTGGGCTTACTAATGCCCCATCAGCTTTTATGGACCTAATGAATCGGGTATTCAAGCCATTCCTAGATGTATTCGTTATCGTATTTATTGACGATATCCTGATTTACTCGTGGTCCAAAGCCGAACATGCTGATCATTTACGTGCAGTATTGCAAACACTTCAGAATCATAAATTATATGCGAAGTTCTCCAAATGTGAGTTTTGGTTGACTTCAGTGGCTTTTCTTGGCCATATAATTACAGACAAAGGTATTAGAGTTGACGGCCAAAAGATTGAAGCAGTAAAGAATTGGCCGAGGCCCTTGAATGCTACAGAGATCCATAGTTTTTTGGGCTTAGCAGGTTATTACCGAAGGTTTGTAGAAGGGTTTTCTTCTATATCTGTACCATTGACAAAGTTGACTCATAAAGCTGCCAAGTTCCAGTGGTCTGATGCATGTGAGCAGAGTTTTCAGGAGTTGAAGGACAGGCTTACTTCAGCACCTGTCTTAACTCTGCCAGAGGGCACAGAAGGTTATGTTGTTTATTGTGATGCTTCAAGGATTGGGTTGGGTTGCGTTTTAATGCAACATGGTAAAGGTATTGCCTATGCCTCGAGACAACTAAGAAAGCACGAACAAAATTACCCTACTCACGATCTTGAATTGGCAGCAGTTATATTTGCCTTGAAAATTTGGCGCCATTACTTGTTTGGAGTCCATGTAGACGTGTTTTCGGACCACAAAAATCTACAGTATTTATTCAAACAGAAGGATTTAAACCTAAGGCAAAGAAGGTGGCTAGAGTTACTAAAGGATTATGACGTAGATATTTTGTACCATCCAGGGAAGGCCAATGTAGTGGCCGATGCACTTAGCCGCAAATCCAGGGGAAGCTTGAGCCACGTGGAAAATAGAAAGATTGAGATGACAAGAGAACTACATCAGTTAGCTAATTTGCAGGTTCGACTACTAGACCAAGGTAATGGGGGAGTTGTTATTCAAAGCACAGCGGAATCCTCACTTATGACAGAGGTAAAGGAAAGACAATATAATGATCCAGAATTAGTAAGATGGAGGGAGGAAATTCCACAACAGAAGCAACCACTAATAGAGCTTAAGGAGGATGGGGTTCTGAGATATCAAGGTCGTCTATGTGTACCTAACGTCGGGGAGCTTCGAGAGAAAATTTTGGCAGAAGTTCACTATTCCCGCTATTCAATCCATCCAGGAGCGACGAAGATGTATCATGATCTTCGACAGATTTATTGGTGGAATAATATGAAGAGAAATATTGCAGAGTTTATAGCCCAATGCCCGAATTGTCAACAGGTAAAAATTGAACACCAGAGACCTGGAGGTCTAACTCAAAGTATAGTGATACCTACCTGGAAATGGGAGGTGATCAACATGGACTTTATTACAGGCTTACCCCGTACTTATCGGAAGTATGATTCCATATGGGTGATTGTAGATGGACTTACAAAATCAGCTCACTTTTTGCCAGTCAGGACAACTTATACTGCTGAAGATTATGCCAAGTTGTATATTAGTGAAATAGTTCGACTTCATGGTGTCCCAATTTCCATCATTTCAGATAGGGGTGCTCAGTTTACAGCAAATTTTTGGAGGTCTTTCCAGAGAGGCTTAGGTACTCAAATAAGTCTCAGTACAACTTTTCATCCACAGACAGATGGACAAGCTGAACGCACTATTCAAACACTCGAAGATATGCTAAGAGCTTGTGTACTAGATTTTAAAGGGAGTTGGGATGACCATTTGCCACTAATTGAGTTTGCTTATAATAATAGCTTCCATGCAAGCATTCAAATGGCTCCTTATGAGGCTTTATACGGGCGAAAGTGTCGATCACCAATTGGATGGTTTGAAATTGGAGAAGCAGGATTATTAGGGCCAGACCTAGTTAATCAGGCAATGGAGAAGGTGAAGCTAATTCGAGAAAGATTACTAACAGCCCAGAGTAGGCAAAAATCATATGCAGATGTGCGACGTCGGGATTTGGAATTTAATATTAGTGATTGGGTTTTCCTAAAGGTTTTGCCTATGAAAGGCGTTATGCGATTTGGTAAAAAGGGAAAGCTTAGTCCAAGATATATTGGACCATACAGGATCATTCGGAGGGTAGGAAAAGTGGCATATGAGCTAGATTTACCCACAGAATTAGAGACAGTCCATCCTGTATTTCATGTATCGATGCTACGAAGGTGCATTGGAGATCCTTCACGTATTATGACTATTAAAGATGTTCAACTTTCTGAAGACTTATCCTATAAGGAAGTACCAATTTCTATCCTAGATCGTCAAGTTAGGAAGCTCAGAACCAAAGAAGTAGCCTCAGTAAAGGTGTTGTGGAGAAATAATAATATTGAAGAAATGACGTGGGAAGCCGAGGAAGAAATGAGGAAAAAACATCGCCAGTTATTTATGACTTGAAGATAGTACATAGGTAAGTCATATTCTTATATTCTTGATACTCTTCCTACTATGCAAATATGATCAGGTGTGAACATGTGAAAATGATTACATTTAATTGTATATAGTTGTATAGCCCTGTGAGGCATTGTGCTGGACTTTTGCTGAGTTTCAGGTTTTTGGATAGTCCTAATTATAAAGGAAACTCTGCCGAAATTTCAAAGAAATCCTAAGGGACTAGAGCTCTATACGCATTACCCTCATTCGAGGACGAATGATTCTAAGGGGGAAGGATGTAACACCCCGTACCTTTCAAAACCTATGTGACTAAGTAAATATCGAAGAAGGTATTTGAGCTCGAATTGTGAAGGGGTACTTTGGCCTAGAATTTGAAATGGTCAAATGTATATAAGTGTTAAGTTAAGTTATAAGGAGGAGGGTTTTGAAAATGAGATAAAACAAGTGAGGTACTTGCTCGACTTATCTAAGCTCTTAGGTGACAAGTAGGTGCATCACCTACCTACGCTAACGAACTAAGTTCCGAGGGCCGATTACGGGCAGCAACACCATGGATTATTAGACCTAATGGTAGCCCAAATGAAGCTTAAAGTTGGCCCATCAAAGCACAACCAAATCTGGCCCAAACAACTACAAAAGGTAGCCACCAATATTGACCACATTTTGACCCAAGAGAAGCCCAAAATCAGCCCCAAAACTTAACCCTTTTGAGGCCCAAGCAAAGGGTAATTTTGGCCCAAGTTTCTTGACCCATTTTGGCCCAAATATACTCAAAAAAAAGTCGGCCAAAAAGGTCCCTTTATATAGGCCATTTGCTGATTAATGTTGATCACAAAAAGCTGGAAAATTCTCTCTTATCTCATTTCCTTTTGGCAGCCCTTCTCTCCCTTTAGGGTTCTAAGAAGACCAAGATTAATTGAAGCTTAAGGTGAGTTAAACAACTTGTTATATTGGTATTAATCTACTACATATAGCTAGGATATCCTATGGTAAGAAAGACATGAACTATGGCAGCCCCTTTCTTATGATTTAACACATGGAAATTGTGTAACAATTAAGAGATTTCTTCTTCTCTTGTTGGTGTATGTGTAGGGGGTACTTAAGCTTTTAAAGCATCAATAAAAAGAGGATAAAAACACACCTTCAAGTGTGGTAAGTACTCTGCCCATAATAATATTTTTGGATTGAAGTTCGGATGGACAATTGTTGTTGAATTGTTGTTAAGAACTCACGGGACGGCGATCGGAAGCCGTGGGTTCAATGTGTTGCTATTGTATTTCGGCATGGTGGGTTGTGTAGGGGATGTTTGATGTGTTTTGTATTATTGGAGGCAGTAGGTTGGTGTGTGTGTGATGTGTATTGGATAAGGGGAGGAAGGTGTGACGATACACCTTTAATTAATGCAAAATACGTAAATCTGCCCGGGAAATGTTTAGCTACTGTTTTGGGAGTGTTGCAGCAGGTTTAAGAGCTAATATTAGCTTCATTATACCCTTGTGTTGTAGATTAACTTAATAAGGGAAAGTCCAAGTTGTGGTAAGCGCAATCTTCGGAAGGAACGAGGTATGTTAAGGCTTCTTTATTCCTTATCGGCATGAATCTAGAAATAGAACTCTAAATCTCCGAAAGAAGGAATTTGAGTATTTTGTTGTAAGAGAGCTGATTTGGTAACTCAACAAGTCTTAAGGAACTAATTTATACATTATGGTGATTCAAGTCGCCTTCTTATAAAAATCTGATTCTTTTTGCACGAAATGTAAGTTATCCTTTTGTCAAGTTTCTTCTTTGTATTGTGATCTCTAATCAAGCTTTAGAAAGTATACAAGGAAAGTTAGAAAGTCAAATCCCCATTTATATGTGTTTGGTATGTTGATTCCAACACCTAGTAAGCCAAGGCTAAAGAAGTTATCTAAATGAACCTTCATAAATAACAAGAATAGCTTTGAAGGTCAATCTAGTAATACACTTATTATGTGTGGTTTGCGTGTTAGTGTGCACCGAGGTGCTACTGCCATATTGAGGCTATTATATACATAGTGTGCACCGAGGTGCTACTGCCATATTGAGGCCATTATACACACATAGTGTGCACCGAGGTGCTACTGCCATATTGAGGCCATTATATACATAGTGTGCGCCGAGGCGCTACTGCCATATTGAGGCTATTAAATATAGGGTGCGCCGAGGCGCTGTTGTGGTTCAGTGTGGGTTATAAAGAGTGAGTTGCAGCGTGAGTTAATGCATGTGTTGTGTTCTAAAAAGAATAAAGGAGAAAGAGCTTAACGAGTCTTACCAATTACAGTTTACAAGTTTCATATTTTATCTTGTTCAGATTTACTACTTGCGACTTGCTTTTATGCTTCTACCTTACATGCCAGTACATTATTGTCGTACTGACGCCCCATTGCCTGGGGGCGCTGCATTCATGCCTGCAGGTCCAGACAGAAACCCAGATAGACCTCTTCAGTAGGAGTTGCGGAGTTCAGCCATTTTGGTAAGCTCCATTCTTCCTGGAGCTGACGAGTCAGAGGTCTAGCTTATATTTTGACCAGGTTATGTATATGTACAGCTTATGGGTAGTCCAGGGCCCTGTCCTGGATATGAGATATTTTACTTACTCCTAGAGGCTTGTAGACGTGTATATGTACATCAGTGTTGGGTATGGCCTTGTCGGCCTTGTTATTAGTTATCTACTATGATAATAGCCTTGTCGGCCTTGAGTTGCTTAACTACTATTGAGCTTTCAGTGTTTCAAATTGTAATTCTTAGAGACCTTGTCAGTCTCAGACCCCCAGCAGGTTCAACAGAGATACACTCTATTTTGGCACCCTCGGCCTTTTGGGGCTCCGGGTGTCGGTCATGCTTCCCATGGTTTGGGGCGTGACAATTTTGATCTGCATGACTATCTCCACAAAAGTGATCCATGACACGTGAACTATTCCATGGTCTATAAAAGGATCCACGAGCCGGGAACCAAAGTCGTGGAGCCAGACCAGAGGCCAGCCATTTCTCTGAGAACCACAATTGGGTTCTATAGACCATTGAAGGATCTATAAGTCGTGAACCCCAGTCGTGGAACCCAATTCCAGTAGCTCAAATTTCAGATCCAAGATCCAAGACAGGATTCCACGAGCCGTAGAAGTTTCCACGAGTCATGGAACCCATTCGTGGAACCTGAGTCATGAATTTTAGCAGTTTTCTTTTAAAATTTCCAAGGGAATTCCCGACTTTTCCTACCTCTTTTAAAGCCTAAACTACATCATTTTGGTTATTCTAACCCTAATTAATTAACTTAAACTACCTAAATCACCTATTCTCCAAAAAAACTAATCAGACGTAGAAAGAAAAGGAGAAAAAGAGGCGACAATTTTCTCTCAACAACAAGCAGGAGGTCTTCTGCAACCTCATCCCTAAACCCAAAGATTTCCTCAATAGATTCTTCTCTAGGTATGTGGGATTTCATCAATGGGTTTCTTTCACCCATTGAGTCCCTAATTTCAGCCAGTTCTTCAGTTCTCCATGAATTAGTCCAGACCTAGGGTTCCTATTTCTTAAGGATTCATTGTAATTCAGATTCTATTGCTTACATGATATTATATTCATGGTTCTTAGAGAGTTAGTATAGTCACATGTTTAGTACTCAGAAACCCTAGCTTGTGTTAATCTCAAAATGCCTAAATTATACTTGCTAGGTAGATAATTCAGACCATCATGCTTTAATTTTAAATGCCATCAGTTCATATAAAGTTGTTGCATTCTCAGATGTTTATCAGTATTCGAGCTATCCAGTATTTCATCTAGCATTTCATTGCTTACTTTTCTATTGGGAGCAGACTCAGTACCGAGCGGGTGATGAGATAAAGGCTTAGCTGTCAGATCATGCTAAGACCTTTAGAAGAAGTCCCCCAATCCCAAAACTACGGTGCCACCACAGGAGTAAAGAGGGGTTAGCTATCTGGTTAGGCTGCATACCTCTGTCCCATGTGGACATCAGTTTATTGGATCCACATCTGCTTTGTTCGTACTCTTGACACGGTATGAATACCCTTCCATCTAGGGTTACAGGTTGGCCCCATAGTTAGCTCAGCTTGGGGTATATCGGTTAATAGTATCTCCCACAATCAGACTAATATTGCATTGACCATGTACTAAGTATATATTTCAGTTATTCAGCTCAGCGTATTGTATTATATGTTCATGTTAGTACTTGGTCATTTTATCAAGCTTATTATCTAGATTATGCTTCAGTATGTATTTCCATGTTCAGTTTTATGTTGTTCAGCTTAGCTCATATCCCGCATTCTTAGTACATTCAAAGTACTAACGTATAATTTTGTGCTACATCATTTTATGATGTAGGTTCAGGTGCTCAACATCCAGACCACGCTTAGATCAATTCACAGTCCTCACTTAGTAGCTTCATTGGTGAGTCCTCATGGCTCGAGGACGATATACATGCTTTACCTTTAAGTTTTTGCTCTTCAGTTTTAGATTTTTAGGGTTAGCTGGGGGCATGTCCCAACAACTCATATCAGTTAGAGGCTTTCAGACATAGATTAGATTCAGCTCTTGAGTTGTTAGTGTTGTTTTCTATCATCACTATACTATATATCTATATTTATATTTAGACATGTTTTGGGCTCTTTCCCACTTCAGATATTAAATTATTTTCAGCTTCCGCACTGTATATGTTTTTAACCAAAATTGTCTAGACATGCCTCAGGGTATGACAAACTTGGTATCAGAGCATAAAGTTCAAGAGTCCTAAGGTGTCTGAAAGTCGCACTAAGTAGAGTCTCTTTCATGAGTGTGAAGCATGCCACACTTATGAGGGAGAGACTACAAAGTGTTTTTAGAAAAACCTCATTTCTTTCATTATCTTTATGGTGCGATGAAGTCTAGTTTAGTTTCTCCTATCTAATCTGTTCGTTATGCATTTCAGATCATGCCACCTCACAGAGCTAACACCCGCAATGCTAAGGCTAATCCTCTAGCCCTAAACCATGAGGTTACGAATACAGAGTTCCATAATGCAATCCAACTCTTGGCTCAGACCGTAGCCAATCAGGCTAATCAGCAGGCCCCAGTTACTGCAAACCCCACTAGTGGATCAACAGCAGCCCGAGATTGAGATTTTGTTAGCATGAATCTGCCAAAGTTTCTTGGGTCAAGGTTTGGTGAAGACCCATAAAATTTCATTGACGAGATAAAGAAGATTCTTGAGGTAATGCAAGTGACTGATACATATAGCGTTGAGTTAGAATCCTATCAACTCAAGGATATGGCTCACATTTGGTTCACTCAGTGAAAAGACAACAGGGTTGTAAATGTAGCTCCTGCGACATGGGATTATTTTACTGGAACTTTTATGGATAGGTTCTTTTCGAGAGAGTTGAGAGAGGCTAAGGCCCAAGAGTTTATGAATCTGAGATAGGGATTGATATCGGTCCAGGAATATTGGTTGAAGTTCACTCAGCTTTCTAGGTATGCCCCATCTATGGTGGCCGATCCGAGGGCACAAATGGGCAAGTTCTTGTATGGGGTATCTAACTTGATGTAAATAGAGTGCAAAAATACTATGTTATTAGGAGAAATAGATATCTCTAGACTTATGACCCATGCTCAGCATGTTGAGATAGATAAGCTTACGGAGATGGCTCTGAATAGTATGAAGGCTAGCACAGGCAACTATGAATATTCTCAGCAGTGGTCAGGCGGTGGAAATCCTTCACAGTTTCATCAGAGGTATTCAGCCCCAGCGCCTTCATCAGCCAGTGCTCTATCTCCTAGGCCTCGACATGATCAGAAAAAGTGAGCACCAGGCTCTAAGTCTCATGACAGTGTTTCAGGTAACCGCACTTTTCTATCATTACCCAAGTGTGGTAAAAATCATCCAGGTAAGTGTCTTACTGGCAGAGAGGGGTATTGTGGGTGTGGTTAGCTCGGCCATAAGTTGAAGGAGTGCCTTTCTTCCAGGCAAGGACAAGGAAGTAATAGATCTCAGTCTACCACTTAAGCAGCTCCAGCAGGTCGCACAACTCAATAGAGTACTACTTCTGACACAAGTGGCGGTTAGTATCAGAACCATCTCTATGCCATGTCCTCACGCCAGGATCAGGAGAGTTCACCAGATGTAGTCACTGGTATGTTATCAGTCTTCTCTCTTGATGTTTATGCCTTGTTATATCCAGGGGCTTCCCTATCTTTTGTGACCCCGTATGTTGCATGTAAATTTTGAGTCAGTCCATAAATCCTCCCAGAACCCATTCCAGTCTCTACTCTAGTTGGTGAATTAGTCCTGGCTAACAGGGTGTATAGAAATTTCCCAATCTCAATCCTTCATAGAACCACCTCTGCAGATTTAGTAGAGTTAGATATGACCGACTTGGATATCATTCTTGGCATGGATTGGCTACATGCCTATTATGCCTGAGTCTACTGCAGAACTAGAGTGGTGAAATTCTAGTTTACAAATGAGCCCATCTTAGAATGACAGGGTAGTCCTCCTTCATCAAAAGGTTGCTTCATATTCTACCTCAAAGCTAGTAAGATAATCTCAAAGGGTTACATGTACCATATAGTTCGGGTTAAGGATTCTGAGTCCAAAACTCCACCTTTCAAGTCAATTCCAGTAGTTAATGAGTTTCTAGAGGTGTTTCCTGAATATCTGCCTGGAGTCTCTCCTGAGCGGAAGATTGACTTTGGGATAGACCTTCTTCTAGATACGCAGCCCATAACTATTCCTCCACAAAAAATGGCTCCAGTTGAGCTTAAGGAGTTGAAAGAACATCTTAAGGACCTCCTAGATAAAGGTTTCATCAGACCTAACATTTCTCTATGGGGTGCCCCAGTTCTCTTCGTGCATAAGAAAGACATTTCTCTCAGGATGTGCATAGACTACCACCAGTTGAACAAAGTCACAATCAAGAATAAATATCCCATCCCCATGATTGTTGACTTGTTCGACCAGCTTCAGAGTGCTAGTTGCTTCTCTAAGATAGACCTCAGATTCCGCTATCATCAGCTTAGAGTCAGAGATAGTGACATCCCAAAAATAGCCTTTAGGACTCGGTATGGTCACTATGAATTTGAAGTTATGTCTTTTGTACTAATCAATGCTCCTGCAGCTTTCATGGACTTAATGAACAGGGTGTTCAGACAGTATTTGGACTTGTTCGTTATTGTCTTCATTGATGATATACTCGTTTATTCTCAAAATAAGAAGGAGCATGTGAATCATCTGAGGGTCATTCTATAGACTCTCAAAGACAACCAGTTATTTGCCAAGTTTACTAAGTGTGAGTTCTGGTTGAAATCAATTGTTTTTCTTAGTCATGTGGTGTCTAGCGAAGGAATCTGAGTTGATTCTCAGAAGATTGAGGCAGTAAAGAACTGGTCCAGACCCACTTCTCCAATAGACATCAAGAGTTTCTTGGGTTTGGCTGGTTATTATAGGAGGTTTCTTGAAGGATTTTCATTCATAGCTACCCCATTGACCAAGGTGACTCAGAAAAAGGTCAAGTTTCAGTGGTCAGATTAGTGTGAGAAGAGCTTCCTAGAATTGAAGACTAGGTTGACTACAACTCCCATTTTGACTCTAACAGAGGGTTCATATGGCTTCGTGGTTTATTGTGATGCATCCAGGGTTGGCCTGGGCTGTGTTTTGATGCAGCAGGGTAAGGTCGTATCTTATGCCTCCAGACAACTTAATATTCATGAGAAGAACTACATGACTAATGACCTTGAGCTTGCAGCTGTTGTATTTGACTAAAGATGAGGAGACACTACTTGTATGGTTTTCATGTTGATGTGTTCACAGATCATAAGAGACTATAGTATGTGTTCACCCTGAAAGAGTTGAATATTCGTCAGAGGAGATGGCTTGAGTTCCTCAAAGACTGAGATATGAATGTGCTCTACCACCCGGGTAAGGCCAATGTAGTGGCTGATGCCCTCAGCAAACTATCCATGGATGGTGTGCCACATATTGAGAAAGAGAAGAAAGAACTAGGTAGAGATGTTCACAGGCTTGCTCGTTTAGGAGTTTGCCTTATGGACACGATATATGGTGGTGTGATAGTCCCGAATGGGTCAGAATCTTTATTGGTAGTGGAGGTTAAAGAGAAACAAGACAGTGATCCCATATTGCTTCAGTTGAAAGGTGCAGTTCATCAGCAAATGGTGGAGTTTTTCTCCTAAGGAGAAAATTGTGTGCTCCGCTACTAGGGTTGTTTATGTGTACCTAACGTGGGTGAGTTAAGGTAGAAGATCCTTACAGAAGCCCCTAATTCTAGATATTCTACTCATCCAGGTTCTACTAAGATGTATCGTGATCTATGGGAAGTCTATTGGTGGAACGACATGAAGAAGGACATTATAGATTTTGTGGTTCTATCCCAACTGTCAGCAGGTTAAAGTAGAACATCAAAAACTAGGAGGTGTGACTCAGGAGATTTTCATTCCTACTTTGAAGTGGGAACTTATCAACATGGATTTCATTATGGGTTTACCTTGTACTCGCAGACAGCATGGCTCCATTTGGGTGATAGTGGATATAGTCACTAAGTCATCTCAATTCTTAGCTATCAAGACTACAGATTCAACAGAGGACTATGCCAGACTCTACATCAGCGAGATAGTCAGGTTACATGGGGCTTCCTTGTCTATCATCTCAGAAATGGGTCCTCAATTTACATCTCATTTCTGGAGATCATTTCAGAAAGGTCTTGGCACTCAGGTGAATCTTAGTATAACATTTCATCCGCAGATGGATGGTCAGGTAGAGCATACCATTAAGACCTTAGAGAACATGTTGAGAGCTTGCGTGATCGATTTCAAAGGTAGTTAGGATAATCACCTACCTATAGAGTTCGGCTATAATAACAGTTTCCACTCCAGTATTCAAATGGCCCCATATAAGGTACTCTATGGGCATAGATGTAGGTCTCTGGTTGGTTGGTTCAAAGTAGGTGAAGCATCCTTGGTTGGGTCTAATTTTGTTAATGAGGCTATGGAGAAAGTTTAGCTAATCAGAGAGAGACTAAAAATAGCTCAGAGTCATCAAAAGTTATATGCAGATGTGAGAAGAAGGGACTTAGAGTTCGACATCGATGATTGGGTTTTCTTGAAAGTGTCACCCATGAAGGGTGTGATGAGATTTGGCAAGAAAGGGAAGCTCAATCCCCGATATATAGGTCCTTACAGAATCTTGAAAAGGATTGGTAATGTGGCTTATGAATTAGAATTGCCAGTAGAGCTAGCAATAGTTCATCCAGTTTTTACCATTTCCTTGTTAAAGAAGTGTGTTGGTGATCCAATAGCGATACTACCTTTAGAGAATGTGGCTTTGAAGGATAGACTTACCTATGACGAGGTTCCACTTGAGATTCTTGACCGTCAGGTTCGTAGGTTGAGAAATAAGAAAGTCACTTCAGTGAAGGTTTTTGTGGAGAAATCAGTCTATAGAGGGAGCTATATGGGAAGCAGAAACATCCATGATAACCAAGTACCCTCACCTCCTTCCCTACGATTCAGTTTCCGCTTGAGGTAATAGTTCCTCTCTAGTTTCTCAGTTTACTCTCATGTATTTCAGTCTCAGTATAATATTCTCTCAGCTATTCTTGCATTTCAGCATATTTGCATACTCATGGGACTCAGTTCAATAAGATATCAGTATCTAGGACCCGTTTGGTAGAGATTACAGCTCTTTCCCTCCAAACTCAGATTGTTTAGTCTTCATTCGAGGATGAATGATCCCAAGGGGGAGATATTGTAACACCCCAGAACTTTCAAGCCTAGACTCAGATCAGGAAACCAGAAAAAAATATTTTTTCCAACTGTCAGCCAGAATCACGAGTTGGACCCACGACCCGTGGAAGCTTCCACGAGTCATGGATTGAACCCGTGGAATCAGATCTGAGGCCCAAAGGTATCTATGAGAACCACAACTGGGTTCTACAGACCATGGAAGGATCCACGAGCCTTGAACCCAAGTCATGGAACCAGACCAGAGGCCAGCCATTTCTATGAGAACCACGATTGGGTTTACGGACCGTGGAAGGATCCAGAGTCGTGAACCCAAGTCGTGGAACCCAATTCCAGTAGCCCAAATTTCAGGTCCAGGAACTATGAAAGGATTCCACAAGCTGTAAAATTTTTGACAAGTCATGGAACCTATCCATGGAACCTGAGTTGCGAATTTCAGCAATTTTCTTTTAAAATTTCTTCGGGAATTCTAAACTTTTCCTACCTCTTTTAAAGCCTAAGCCACATTGTTTTGGTTATTCTAAGCCTAATTAATTAACCAAAATCTACCTAAATCACCTATTCTACTAAAAAACTCATCAGACTTATAAAGAAAAGGAGAAAAAGAGGCGACAGTTTTCTCTCAAGAACAAGCAAGAGGTCTTCTTCAAGCTCAGCCCTAAACCCAAAGATTTCCTCCATAGATTCTTCTCCAGGTATGTGGTATTTTATCAATGGGTTCCTTTCACCCATTGAGTCCCTAGTTTCAGCCAGTTCTTCAGTTCTCCATGATTTTTTCCAGATCTAGGGTTCCTATTTCGTAGGGATTCATTGTAATTCAGATTCTACTGTTTACATGATATTATATTCATGGTTCTTGGAGAGTTAGTATAGTCACATGTTTAGGACTCAAAAACCCTAGCTTTTGTTAATCTCAGCATGCCTAAATTATACTTGCTAAGTAGATAATTCAGACTATCATGTTTTAGATTTTGAATGCCATTAGTTCAGATAAAGTTGTTGCATTCTCAGATGTTTATCAATATTTGAGCTGTCAAGTATTTTAGTTTGCATTTTATTCCTTACTTTTTTAGTAGGACTAGACTTAGTACCAAGCGGATAACGGGATGAAGCTTATCTATCAGATCAGGATAAGATCGTTAGTAGCAGTCCCTCAATCCCAGAACTACGGCATGACCATAGGAGTAAAGAGGGGTCAGTTGTCAGGTTAGGCATCATACCTCTGTCCCTTGTGGTCATCAGTTTAGTAGATCCACGTCAGCTTTGTTCGTACCCATGGCATGATATGAACACCCTTCCATCCAGGTTACATGTTGGCCTCATAGTTAGCTCAATTTGAGGTATATCGGTTAATAGTATTTCCGATAGTCAGACTCATATTGCATTGACCATGTACTCAGTATATGTTTTAGTCATTCAACTCAGCGTATTGTATTATATGTTAATGTCAGTACTTGGTCATTGTATCCAGTTTATTATCTAGATTATGCTTTAGTATGTATTTCCATGTTTAGTTTTATGTTGTTTAGCTTAGCCCATATCCTGCATGCTCAGTACTTTTGAAGTACTGACGCATACTTTTGTGCTACATCATTTCATGATATAGGTTCAGGCGCTCAACATCTAGACCGTGCTTAGATTGATTCCCAATTCTCACTCAGCAGCTTCATTGGTTAGTCCTCTTGGCTCGAGAATGATAAACATGCTTTACCTTTCAGTCTTTACTTTTCATATTCAGCTTTTTAGGGTAAGTTGGGGGCATGTCCCAGCAACTCATATCACTTAGAGGTTTTTATACATAGATTAGATTCAGCTATTGAGTTGTTAGTGTTGTTTTTTTTCATCACTATACTCTATATATATTTTTATATTCAGACATGTTTTGGGCTCTTTCTCACTTCAGATATTAAACTATTTTCAGCTTTCGCACAGTATATGTTTTTAACTGAAATTATCTAGATATGCTAGACCATGGGTTAGCTTGGGGTCACTTGTGACACTAAGCACCGTGTTACATCTAAAGGGTAGCCTCGAGACATAAAAAACTTTGTATCAGAGAATAAGGATCAAGAGTCCTAAGGTGTCTGAAAGCCGCACTAAGTAGAATATCTTTCATGGGTATGAAGCATGCCACGCTTATGAGGGAGAGACTACAAGGTGTTTTAAGAAAAAAACTCACTTCTTTCATTATCTTTATCATGCAATGAAGTTTGGTTCAATTTTTCCTCTCTAATCTATTCGTTATGCATTTCAGATCATGCCTCCTCGCATAGGTAATGCCTACAATGCTAACGCTAATCCTACAGCCCAAAAGCATGAGGTTAAAAATTTAGAGTTTTGTAATGCAATACAGTTGTTGGCTCAGACCATAGCCAATAAGGCTAATCAGGAGGCCCCAGTTCCTGCAAACCCCACTGGTGGATCAGCAGTAGCCTGAGTTCAAGATTTTGTTCGCATGAATCTGCCAGAGTTTCTTAGGTCAAGGGTTGGTGAAGACCCACAAAATTTGATGGACGAGATCAAGAAGATTGTTGAGGTAATGCAAGTGACTGGTACTGATAGAGTTGAGTTAGTATCCTATTAACTCAAGGATGTGGATCATATTAGGTTCACTCAGACAACAAGGGTGTAAATACATCTCCTGCGACATGAGATTATTTTACTGGAGCTTTTCTGGATAGGTTCTTCCTAAGAGATTTGACAGAGGCTAAGGCCTAAAAGTTTATGAATCTAAGACAAGGATCAATGTCGGTCCAGGAATATGGGTTGAAGTTCACTCCGCTTTCCAGGTATGCCCCATCAATGGTGGCCGATCCGAGGGCACAAATGGGCAAGTTCTTATATGGGGTATCTGACTTGGTGAAAACAGAGTGCAAAAATGCTATGTTATTATGGGATATGGATAACTCTAGACTGATGACCCATGCTCAGCAGTTTGAGAAAGATAAGCTTAAGGAGATGGCTAAGGATAGTAAGAAGGCTAGGAGAGGCAACTATAAATATTCTCAGCAGAGGTCGGGCGGTGGAAATGACTAACAGTTTCAGCAGAGGTCTTCAACCCTAGAGCTTTCATCAACTAGTGCTCCATCTCGCAAGCGTCGACAGGATTATAAAAATCAAGCACCAGGCTCTAAGTCTCAGAGCAGTGTTTTAGGTAACCGCACTTTTCCAGCTTGCCCCAAGTGTGGTAAAATTATCGAGTGTCTTGCGATCATAGAGGGTTGTTTTAGGTGTGGTCAACTCGGCCATAGGTTGAAAGAGTGACCTTCCACCAGGAAGGGACAGGGAGGTAATAGAGCTCAGTCTACCACTTTAGTAGCTCCAGCAGGTCGCACAACTAAGCAGAGTGCTACTTCCGGCATAGGTGGCGGTCAGCATCAGAACCGTCTCTATGCCATGTCTTTACTCTAGGATCAAGAGAAATCACTAGATGTAGTCACTGGTATGTTATCAGTCTTCTCTATTGATATTTATGGCATATTAGATTCGAGGGCTTCCCTATCTTTTGTGACCCTGTATGTTGTATTTAAATTTGGAGTCTGTCCATAAATCCTCCCAAAACCCATTCCACTCTCTACTCCTGTTGGTGAATCAGTCCTAGCTAATAGGGTGTACAAAAATTGCCCAGTCTCGATCCTTTGTAGTACCACCTCAGCAGATTTAGTAGAGTTAGATATGATTGACTTTAATGTCATTCTTGGCATGGATTGGCTACATGCCTGTTATGGCTCAGTCGACTGCAGAACTAGAGTGGTGAAATTCGTGTTTCCAAATGAGCCTGTCTTAGAATGGCAGGGTAGTCCTCCTTCATCAAAAGGTCGCTTCATATCCTACCTCAAATCTAGGAAGATGATCTCAAAGGGTTACATCTACCATATAGTTCATGTTAAGGATTTCGAGTCTGAAACCCCACCTTTCCAGTCATTTCCAGTAGTTCATGAGTTTCTAGAGGTGTTTCTTGAAGATCTGCCTGGAGTCCCTCCTGAGCGGGAGATCGACTTTGGAATAGACCTTCTTCCAGATACGTAGCCCATATCTATTTCTCCGTATAAAATGGCTCCAGCTGAGCTTAAGGAGTTGGAAGAACAACTTAAGGACCTCCTAGATAAAGGTTTCATCAAAACTAGCATCTCTCTATGGGGTGCCCCAGTTCTCTTCGTGCATAAGAAAGATGATTCTCTCGAGATGTGCATAAAGGTTTCAAAGTACTAACGCATACTTTTGTGCTACATCATTTCATGATGTAGGTTCAGGCGCTCAGCATCCAGATCGCGCTTATATCAATTTCCAGTCCTCACTTAGTAGCTTCATTGGTGAGTCCTCATGGCTCGAGGATTATAGAAATACTATACCTTTCAGTCATTACTTTTTAGTTTTAAAGTTTTAGGGTTAGCTGGGGGCATGTCCCAGTAACTCATATCAGTTAGAGGCTTTCATACATAGATTAGATTCAACTATTGAGTTGTTAGTGTTATTTTCTGTCATCATTATACTCTATATATATTTTTTTATATTCAGACATGTTTTGGGCTCTTTTCCACCTCAGATATTAAATTATGTTCAGCTTCCGCACTGTATATGTTTTTAACTAAAATTGTCTAGATATGCCTCAGGGTATGACAAACTTGGTATCAGAGCATAAAGTTCAAGAGTTCTAAGGTGTCTGAAAGTCGTAAGAGTCCCTAAGTCTCTTTCATGGATCCACAAAACTAATTCCCATAAAGGCTAAGGTGTCAAGCCTCATCTGACGGATGACATTTTAGAACCTATGGTAGCGCCATAATTCTAGGACTTAGGGACTTTTACTAAAGGTCTCAGTCCTAACTTCGAGGTGATCCTTCATCCCTTTGTCTACTCAGTGGTAAGGTCTACTCCCAACTGAATTATAGGTATATATATATCAATTGATGTACTGGAAGCTCAAAATACTGACTTACTGAGAATGCAACATAATACTGAGATTGAAGGCATTTAAATCATAAAATTTTGAATAACTGAGCACCAAATTATTAATGCATGAAAACAGGAACTGATTGGGTTATATTAACCCACCATCCTAAGAAATTGAGTTACTCTTAACAATTCTAGTACTTAAATAAAATATATGATTCAAGAGCGTAATTCAAATTCATCGGTTAGACCACCTACTAAGGGTTCAAGAATTCTAAGTATATCACGATGCTAGATTTCAAGAGAACATGTAATGATATTCATTCATAACAATGGAAACTGATATATAAGAAGTTCATGAATTCAGGAACCCTAGGTCCTAAAGATTAAACTAAAACTGGAGAACTGAGTTAATTTAAGGACTCAATGGGTAAAAGGATACCCATTGATGAATTCCCACATACCTGGAAGTAAAATCTATGGAGAATCCTTGGGTTTAGGAGCCTGAAGTTAGAGAAACCTTCTCCTAGCTTTTAGGAGGAAGGAATGCTTCTTCTTCTCTATTTTGCTAAGTATCGACTTAATTCTGAGCGAAAGAGGGATATAGGTAGTTTTAGAATTAGTAAATGGCGAAGGCTAGTTAAAATGACATATTTTATCCTCTAAAAGAAAAGGAAAGGTCTGGAATACACCTGTGATTCAAAAATAAAAATAGCTAAAAAAATCGCGAGTTGAGTTTCATGGGTGGGAACCACGGGCCGTAGATAGTTCCATGAGCCATGGAACCCTGTCTTGGTTCTTGGGTTGTTTTTACCAGCTGTCGGTATGATTTCCACGACCCCAATCCATGACTCGTAGATCATTCCACGGTCCATGGAAGCCAGTTATGGTTCTCATAGGAACTGTTGACCCTAGGGTCTTATTCCACAGATGGAAACCATAGCCCGTAGTTCCATCCACAGTCTGTGGATCCCTCTCGTGGATCAGGCCCTAAGATTTTGATCTGCATGACTATCTCCACAAAAGTGTTCCACGACACGTGAACTATTCCATGGTCTATGAAAGTTGTTTGTTGTTCCTGTTTTTCCACTTGACAGTTCAGACTTTGGATTTTTTGGGGTGCTAAAATATCCCCCCCTTGGGACCATTCATCCTCGAATTAAGACTAAACAAGCTGAGGTTTGAGGGAAAGATCTGCAATCCATTCCAACTGAATTCTAAAAGCTAATTTCTAACTGAATTGAGTTCTAATGATATGAAAGCATGCTAAAAATGCAAGGATAGATGAGGGAAGATGAAACTGAAAGGAAAATGCACATGAGGAAACTGAGATACTGGAGATGACTATTACCCCAAGCTAGAGCTGATTTAGAGAAAAAGAGGTGAGGGTACTTGGTCATCGTGGATGCTTTTGCTTCCTAAGTAGCTCCCTCCACGGATCGGTTTCTCAAAAAGACTTTCACTGAAGTGACCTCTTTATTTCTCAACCTGCAAATATGACGGTCAAGAACCTAGACTGAGACCTCCTAATAGGGGACACTATCTTTCACACCCCCACTCTCCAATGGCCCAACAAGAGCTAGGTCACCAATGCACTTCTTCAACAAAGATATATAAAAAATTGGGTGCATTGATGATAAGTCTGTGGGTAATTCTAACTCATAGGCCACGTTGCCAATTCTCCTCAAATTCTTGTAAGGGCCTACATATCAGGGACTAAGCTTCTCTTTCTTACCAAATCTTATCACACCCTTCATGGGTCACACCATTAGAAAAACCCAATCATCAATCTCAAACTCTAGGTCCCTTCTCATCACTTCTGCAAAGGACTTCTGATGACTCTGAGTAGTCCTCAACCTTACCCTAATAAGCTGGACATTTTTTAGAGCCTCATAAACTAAATTTGGCCCAATCAAAGCTTCTTCACCTACCTCAAACTAGCCAACTGGTGATCTGCACCTTCGCCCATAAAGTGCCTCATACAGGGCCATCTGAATACTAGAATGGAAGTTGTTATTGTAGGTAAATTCTATAAGAGCTAAGTAATCAACCCAACTACCTTTGAAATCGATCGTACAATCCCACAACATATCCTCTAAGGTCTGAATTATACGTTCTGCCTGACTGTCCATCTACGGATAAAATACCATGCTAAGATTTACCTGAGTACCAAGACCTTTCTGAAATAATCTCCAGAACTGAGATGTAAACTGAGTACCCCTATCTTAGATGATAGATAATGGAACCCCATGCAACCTGACTACCTCACAGATGTAGAGTCCAGCATAATTCTCTATGGAATTTATAGTCTTCACAGCCAATAAGTGAGCTGACTTAGTCACCCTGTCCACTATCCTCCAAATGGAGTCATGCTGCCAGTGAGTACGAGGTAAGCCTGTAATCAAGTCCATATTGATCAGTTCCCACTTTTAAGTAGAAATGTTAATATCCTAAGTCACACATCCCAATCTCTGAAATTCTATTTTCATTTGCTGATTCATAAGTTGGTAATCTACCAACTTATTGAGTCTTTATTCATGAATTATTGCCATATTTTTATGAGATTTAGAGGTACTTATGGCCTTTATTAATGAAAATGCAGGTACTCTTGGTCAAAAGTAGAAAATAAAGAAATTAAACCCAAAGATCTTAAAAAGAGTTAAAGTTTGAAGGTGATCAAAAACAAGGAAGATTCTGTCGAGAGGTGCGAACTGCAAAATGGCATGTGTGGTTCGCACCTCCCCTTGCACTTCACTATATCAGCAACTTGAAACCTCTAAGAGTACTCTCTTTGGGTCTAATTCCTTTATTCTCTACTTTTGACCAAGAGTACCTATATTTTCATCAATAAAGGCAATAAGACAAAAATCATACGTCATGTCGCACAACGTGTCGCACCATGCTCGAAGAGCATTTTTGTCAACTTTCAAGTGACGCATTGGGAAGCTTCTAAAACCCTTTTTGGGGTGTATACCAGATATCATTGAATAATTTTTGAGTTTTTGAATAGTTTTTGAAGAGAGTACTCTTTCTCTTCATCTTCCATACTTGAATTCACCATTTTTGTACCAAATTAGGCTTGGATTTTGATATTGGCTTAATTATTAATGGAATTATGAGTTACCCAATTGGTATATTCTCTTATTTCCTTAGCATGAGTAGCTAATCCCTTTTTCTAAGGGTATGTGTCTGATGGGTGTTTGAATTTGGGTATGGGTCTTGTTTAATTGAGCTTATAATTGATGAATTGATATGGGTCTATAGAATTCCTCAAGTTTTAATTATAAAATTTATGGTTGTAAACATTAATTAAGTTTTCTTAATTGTGTTCTTTCTTGAAAGAGGGGTTCATAATTCGAATAAGAATTCAATAGTGAGAATTTGAGGTTTCCACTTTAGATTGGGGCTAAAAATAGCTTAATCGACGGAAACTCTAATCTAAGAGTCTAAGCTAGAAATAGTGTGACTTTCCCAAGAAATTGAATTGGTTGGTTTGTGTTTAAACCTTTGGTGATTGAACAAAGACCTTGGGAAATATATTTAGAGGATCGAGAGATTACTAAATATGGCTAAAACCAATGCTACCCGTATCATGAATGGAGAATCTGATAAATTAATCAAGTTCCTTAACCCTTTCAAGAATCCTATCGAAAGCATACCTATTGGCCAATGTTTCTTTGAGGGAGACTTCGTCCATAATGACTAGTGAAATAAGTCACAAGGATGAATAGAGGAATAAAGTAATGGCCAAGTTATTAACGCAAACTGATCTATTGGCCAAGCATGTAATGGGGGCTAGAAATAAAAGTGTGAATATTATGGGGACTTATGGTTCTAGAGCTCATGATGAAGGTGTGTACTCCCCTACGGATGAGGAGTTATGTTATCTTGTGGTGGGTTCTCAACCTGTATACCAAGGTACCAACTAAGTTCCTTGGCATCCGAGAGATGAGAACCAAGGTTGGAATAGGGACAAAGGAAACCAATGGAAGATAGGGAGCTGGCTAGAGACCGTGAGGGTCCATGGTCTGATCATGAAAGAGATGGTGATCATTATAATCACCAAAGTTCAAATCCATATGTTCCTCCACCAAAGGTCGATGCCCCTTCATATCAGCCTATCGTGAGAAACCCCAGACACTCTAAAATTAAAGATATGTTGCAAAAGGTATTGCAAAGAGTAGATTCAATGGATAATATGGTGAAAGAATTAAAAGGTGAGGTGTCCACTCTTCACCAAACAGTGAGTTCCCATTCAGCATCTATCAATCACCTTGAGTCATAAATGAATCACCTATCTTCACAAATGCATCCTCGGATGAAGGGGACACTTCCAAGTGACATAATGGCGAACCCAAAGGATGATAGCTATGTGATGCCAATAGTCACTAGGAGTGGATGAATGTGTAGTGGGTGAAGAAGCAATTTATTGAGGTTGTTGTAGAGCCAAATGATATAATGGAAGAGGAGATTGTCGTTGAAAACAAAGTTGATAAGAGCTCGGTTGTTGGGGTGAATCCTAGTGCACCCAATGTGAATTCAAATGATGATGATCTATATGAAGAAAAGGATGAGACTGATTGTCCTTCTCAAATTGCTATTGATATTGAGGAGAGAACTCCAAGTGTGCCTAAAGGACCCCCTTCATACCCTCAAAGATTAGCCATGAATAAGTAACATGCACAATTCAAAAAAGTTTGTTGCCATGTTCAGAAAGCTAGCTATTAACGTTCCTTTGGTTGATGCTCTTACCTAAATCTTGGGGTATGCAAAGTTTATGAAGGAGCTATTGAAAAAGAAGTGAGTTGTTGAAGTGGGGATGGTGGAAGTATCCCACAGCTATAGCGCGGTGAGGACAAGTAACATTGACCCTAAATGGGAAGATCAGAGAGCGTTCACTATCTCGTGCACTGTTAGAGTATTTTTTATTTAAAAGGCATTATGTGATCTTGGGGCAAGTATAAACTTGATGCTCCTCGTGATTTTCAAGAAGTTAGGCTTGGGTACCCCCTAGGCCTACTCCAATAAGATTACTAATGGCTGATCGTTCAAATAAATGTCTTGTGGGGATATTGTTCGATGTGCTAGTTAAGGTGGACAAGTTAATCCTACTGACCAACTGTGTAGTATTGGATTGTGACATCGATCTTGAGGTGCCCATTATATTAAGGCAACCAGTGTTGGCAACCGGGAGAGCTCTTGTCAATGTGGAGCTTGGTGAACTTAAGTTCTGTGGGAAGTGAAGAGGTGACCTTTAATGTGTTCTAACCTACTAAACCACTGGAAGAATTTAGAGTTGTGTCTTTGATTAATACCGACGGCACGTTGATTGAATCCCTTGGCGTGTGTGAGATAAAGGAGGTACCCAAATCTAGGGTGTTGTTTACTTGGCAACAAGATGAGATGATAAAGGTTTTGAGAAAGAACTTCCATCACTTAGGATGGGGCCACGACAATTGGATTGGCATGCTTTCGGATAATGGTTGAGGATTAAGGTACTATTATCGAGCCGCGATGTAAAATCAAGCACTTCTTGGGAGGAAACCCAAGTGTTTTTACTTTATTTTTGTTACCTTTTGTTATTTTTGGTGTATTTTAGGAATGCATGGAGAGGAAAAATGACTAAGTGGAAAAACCAAATAGGAAGGAACGTGCGAAAAGTCATGCGGCACCAACTGTTGTGCATATTACACGAGGAAATGCACCCCAAACTAGAAGCCTGGGAAGAAAAATAAAAGTTAGTGGTGATGTGCGATGGGTTGTGCGAGTTGCATCTCTCGTTGTGCATGTTGCACCTCCATCGCACACCGAGTCACAAGGCTGAACCAATTTTGAGTAAAAAAAGGCTGGTGCAAAGTGGTGTGCAAGCTGCACATTGGCTTGTGCAAATCGCATATCACGGCGCACGCAGGTAAGTTTTAAATTTTTTCTTGACCTACCCATTGATCGACCTGACCCAAAGATCGACCTACGACCCTTCTTCTTTTTTTTCTCCTATAAAATATCACTCCCACATCTTTTCTACATTATACTTCCATAAAACCTCCACAACTCTCTCTAAAAATCCTCAACTCCCCTAAAACTTACCCAAATTCTTCTCCTCTCTCACCCAAACTATTACCACCTCTGCACCACTGGTTGCCGCCTCACGCTCCGATCGAAATTTTGGTCTCCATTGTTGGCACTCCAAAAGCTTTAATTTTTTTCTCTTTTCCATCCTCTTATCTACTTGTGGTAAGTTCTCCGATGTTAAATCAATGTTTTTAAGTAGATTGGGAACTTTTACTGTGAAGCATGCTAGTTTAATCTTCCATGTTGATTGTGGGTGAGATCCAAAACTTTTTGGACCCAATATTTGGGGTATATTGTTAATTTTGCTTGTGATAAACTTGGTAGATCTTGTTGTTCTAATAATGCATGTGCCTTGCTTCAATTTTTAGCCCTGATTTTAATATTTCGGGGTGAAGTTCGAGTAACCCACTTGAGTTGATGCATGGTTTGGCCCTATGATAGATTGGGTGATGTCATTCTTAAGGGAAAATCATCGTCTTTGCAAGGTTTTTGTTGAATCATATTGATTAGGCTGAAATTGTTGTTATGACTGTGCCCATATGTTGTTTGAATTAAATATGATTATTGGGTAAGAATTTTTGTTGAGGTAGTGAATTCATGTTTGTTTGAATGTTCCTATGTGTTTCATGAAGGCTTGATGTTCCCGATGATTAATCGGGTAACGTCCTTTTTAAGGGAAGTCGTTAAAACTATCTTGAGTTTTTGATTGTGATTCCGGGAAAGTCTGAGTACCCGGATGATTTGGTTTTGGTCATATTATGCTTAAGGCCTGTTGAAAATTTGGGTTGTTTCCTTGGTGCCAGTGCATTCTACAGGTATTGCTTTGGGAATAACATCCGTAACACACAAGAAAACAAGGAATTGAAAAATTCCAACTATTTCCTTATGCATTTTGTATGCAAAGCGAAGATCTCTACGTGTTAAATGCATGAGGCATCGCATGTCATTAACTATGCTACTAGTTCACTGAGTTGAGGGGTGGAGGCTTGTACGACACACACATATGTTGGTGCGATTCCCACCAGCCATCACACCCTGACGCTAAATCAACACATGTTTTTAGTAGCCTCTACGAAGCCACGTGTGATGCCCGTTTCTCATGGTGCGGTCTGTACGTGAATCGCACAGGCCATCAGTCACCTGATGTGTTTTTCTTCTCTTATACAAAAAGATTTTTGCTCTTACTTTGAGTACTCACAATCTCATTTTGTTGATTATGTCTTCTAGCAGGGGAAACTCAGGGCGCAGCTCAAGGAGGCAACTTGCTCCTCCTACTTCCACTTCCATATCGAAGTGCAAAAAGAAAGCCCCAAATTCTTCCATAGCACCTCCTCCCGTGCATATTTTAGAGGAGGACAAACTTTGCTTTGGGTAGAGGGTATGAGGGCCCTCTAAAACAGAGACAAGAAGACAACCTTTAATCCAGAGCAGAGCTTCAACTTGGTAGCGGTTGGGGATGACCTGCCTAACATCCACCAATAGTTCTTGACCCGCCAATGGTTCCCATTCCAAGAGGTGCTCGGTGGTTATTATGAGAGGTCGTTCGTGAATTCTTTGCCTCCTATCAGGCCAATCAAGATTCTATGGGGTACAAAATCAATATGGAGGACTTCCCTTGTTTGGACTCTTTCACTGTTCGGGGCAAGGAAATCCTAATCACACCCAATGATCTCAATGCCATCTATTGGGGTCTGGACAGAATTGAGCCTGCACCAGAACTTCAAGCCAAGTTGTTTGCTGAGAATAAGCCCTTCGACTGGGCTTCCACTATCATTGCTCCTGGGACTCCCTTCTGGGCCACTATGAGGGGCGATATTCTAAGGCGGACTCTGTACTTTGAGGCTCACCGCCTTTGGTACGACTTTGTCTACTCCAGGTTCATGCCTTCTCAGAATGATAAAAAGGTTACTTATGAGGGAGCCATTCTAGCAGCTTCTATCATGGTGGGGGATCATGTGAACTTCAGTGAGATAGCAGCTGTCGTGATCAAAAGAAAGGCATGTAGGGCTGGAACATTCCACTATCCTATCCTCATTAGCAAGCTTTGTGCAAAGGTTGGAATTCCTTACTACAATTGTGACACTACCACCCATGCCACTGGTGTGCTTGGCCTTGCAAAGAAAACAAACATCAATGCCCCCAAGATGAAGAGGCACAGGCTGCAGACTCTTGAATATGTTGAGGTTGGGGATACAGATATTAGCCTATCGCTTCCTCTCGTTCTAGATCAGTTTTTGAAGCACCTACCCCTGTATAGTCAGGAAATCCTACAACTACTACACCTCAGGAACCCCCACCATCTTCATCAACCTTGACCAAGGATGGCCTCCAAAAGATGGTTAACCTGACCTATTCTCATAATAGGTAGTTATTTGGCCTAGCTAACAAGTTGCCCGGTTTAATTTAAAAAGCTATAAAGAGGGCCATGAAGGAGGTCGTGACCAGTCTGAGCAACCTTTGCAAGAGGGTGGATACCATTGAGGGGTTTGTGTAGGAGATACGGAAGGATATTTACAAGGCCAAAGGTAAGTTTTTTCGATTGATAATACAGAGTTGAGTGACTTGAATGAGGTGATGACATAGCCCTGTCACACTCTCGGGCCCATGGATGAGTTGTTTGCTACTTATGTTGATGATGATGAGGAATTGGCTGATGATCAGGGTCCACTATTCCAGTAGGTTCTCAAACAGTTGCAGCTTATAGCCTATTCTCGACAAGGTGGAGTAGGTTCTGGTGAAGTGACGGCAGAGCAGGAAGATGATGTGGAGGAGTAGCCCATCCAGGGAGTTTTTGCACCCTTTCCTTTATGTTTGAGCTTAAGCATTAAGGGAAATGCTTTATTCTTATGAGAAAGGTGGTGCATTCTTATTATTTCTGTTGGTGGCCCATGTCAGGCTTTTGGATATTGTTCTTATTGCTTTTGTCGGGCCTTGACATTTTTATTTCCCTGCTAGATATTTTATTTGGCCCTTGTCGGGTAGGTGTTTGATCATTATGATATTTTTATTGCCGGGCCTTTTATTTTGTTTATTTTATTGTTAGTGCTTTAATTGTACCCTTATCGGGCTTGATGCTTTATTTTTATTGATGATTTTTGTGATATTGCTGGGTTGGTCCTACATAATTCATTGTTTCACTACCCGTGCCTTGCAAATGCACTTAGTGCCTACGTTGAGGCTTGATTTCAAATATTTCATGAGCGCTTTTTTCTTAATCACGTTGTTAATAGTAGATTAGTGGATAAGCTCTAAGGGCTTTCTTCATACCACAGTTCTTACCCAAGGAGAAAATTATTTCTTTTATTTTGTTTTCTTTTATTTATTTTTGTAAACCGGGTTGGTGTTTCCCTATGATAGATTGAGAGGAAACTTTCTTAAGTGAAAATTCCAAGTTTTATTTTAAAATTTAGTTCGTGTTTTGCTTGTCTCAAAATGGTTCCATCGAAAAATTTCTTGACCAAAGTTTTTTTAAAGTTGAAGGAAAGAGGGAAAATGATTTTGAGTAAAGCATTATCTTGTCATGACCTGCACACTCCTTGTTTGGCTTGATCAATTCATAAATGAGTGTGTAAAAGAACTCGGAATATCTTGTCAAAAGTAATTTATCCCGATTGATTTTGAGACTCGTTGTGAAATTCCTATACTGTGATGCCTTGAGTGGTAAGGCTGTACTTAAATCTTGTGTGCATGTGTTGTCTAGAACGTGCTTTGAATGTGATTCAAGATGAAATCCTAGATGTAGCCGATCTTGGAAGATGACCTTGGGCCCTTTTTGAATAAGCCACTTGACCCAAATAGACTTCCCATTACATCGACCTGAGTAAACCCCTTTGAGCTTGTGACCTTTCTTTGACACCTTGTTTGAAACCATGACCCTTTTTGGAACCTCAATTTTTGCACCCAACCTCCCTAATGGCTTGAAAGTGATACATAGGCTAAAAGTCTAAGATTGGGGCGGAATTGAAATGACAACCCATCCAAAAGCCTAGGTTAGAGGGTGCATGCACCAAGGTGGAGAAGAAAATGATGTGTTTCAATGCAAGGTAGCAACATATGCTAAGACTGAAAATTTCTTCAAATTGTCCAATGAGATGAACAAAATGAAAAGAAAAGAAGAAAATGGTGCTACCAAGTAAAGGTGATAAAGGAAGTTGAATGATCAAGTTGAATGGGAACCTTGGTATTAGGAGAGGGAGAAATAAGGTGAAGTAATTGTTCGAAAATATGAGCGTGTTTTGAATGATCATAAAGAGAAGTAGGGTGTCTTAGTCACTTAAGCCAAATGCAATCCTCACCTTAACCCTAGCCAACATCGTAACCCACAAGTCCTTAGTGATTCCGAGCATGGTAACTCTACATTAGTGGGAGTTATATAAAGGGTAAGCCTATGGTTCAATGCATGTACACTCGAATTTCCTTGAGAGAGTGAGAGTCTTTTTGGTTCTCTTATAATCCCTTTTGATTGTATATTGTATGATTGTGAGTGGGATTCTCTCTTGTGCTGAGTGGCATCGTACACTTGAAAGGAATAACAAAGTCTCTATTTCAATTGAGAGAAATGAATGAGACAGGTTGTGTGACGAATCTTGAGGCAAACCTTGAAGGTCCATGCTAATGACTTGAGAAGTTTGAATATCTTGTTTTGAATAACAAATTCCCTTGTTTTGAATAAGAAAGAAGTCCTTCGATGAACGGTTTAAAATGAGAAATTGCCTTGAGAATATGGTGGTCCAAATTGAGATGAGCATTGTAGTTGAGTCTTTTTGTTTGTTATTTTATAAGTTGTAGAGTTAGATTGATCTTGTGTGCACCCTATGTGTTTTATTGCATAATTCATTCCTTACTTTGTGAATATCTTGCTTAAGGACAAGCAATAGTTCAAGTTTGGGGGTTTGATAAGTTGGTAATCTACAAACTTATTGACCCTTTATTCATGAATTATTGCAATGTTTTGATGAGATTTAGAGGTACTTATTTCCTTTATTGATGAAAATCCAGGTACTCTTGGCCAAAAGTAGAAAATAAAATAATTGGACCCAAAGAGCTTAAAAGAGTTGAAGTGTGAAGGTGATCAAAAACAAGGAAGATTCTACCGAGAGGTGTGACCGACAGGAAAGTTGCACAATGGCCCATGCAGTTTGCACCTCCCCTTGCACATCACTACATTAGTAACTGGAGTCACTGGTTGAAGGACAGGCATCATGCGATGCACATAACATGTGGTGCAATCGCAAGTTGTATCGCACGTCTCGTCACACCACATGTTGTATCGCACGTCGCGTCATACCACGCCCAAAGGGCATTTTTGTCAACTTTCAAGTGACACATTGGAAAGCTTCTAAGAACCTTTTTGGGGTGTGTACCTGATATCATTGAACAGTTTTTGAGTTTAAGAATAGATTTGGAAGAGAGTAATCTTTCTCTTCATCTTCCATACTTGAATTCACCATTTTTGTACCAAATTGAGCTTGGATTTGGATATTGGCTTAATTATGAATGGAAGTATGAGTTACCCAATTGGTATATTCTCTTATTTCCTTAGCATGAGTAGCTAATCTCCTTGTCTAGAGGTATGTGTATGATGGATGTTTGAATTTGGGTATGGGTCTTGTTTAATTGAGCTTATAATTGATGAATTGATATGGGTCTATTGAATTCCTCAAGTTTTAATTATAAAATTTATGGCTGCAAACATTAATTGAGTTTTCTTAATTGTGTTCTTGCTTGAAAGAGGGGTTCATAATTCGGATATGAATTCAATAGTGGGAATTTGAGGTTTCCACCTTAGATTGAGGCTAGATAGAGCTTAATCAACGGAAACTCTAATCTAAGAGTCTAAGCTAGAAATAGTGTGACTTCCCCAAGCAATTGAATTGTATGGTTTGTGTTAAAGCCTTTGGTGCTTGAACAAAGACCTTGGGATATATATTTAGAGGATCGAGAGATTATCGAATATGGCTAAAACCAATGCTACCTGTATCATGAATCGAGCATCCGCTTAATTAATCAAGTACCCCAACCCTTTGAAGAATCCCATCGGAAGCATACCCCTAGTCTTTCTCTCATTGATACAAATATTGTGCTTACTTTCTGCTTGTGTGTTGAAATCGACGTTGCTAAGTAATTTCCCTTTCCAATATCCCCAATCTTTACCTTTTAAGTTATTTCAACATTCACCCTCTTGGTGATAATATTTCGATGGTCTCTTAGCAATTTACTACTCCACTCTCCGTGGATTCGACCCCAACACTCTTTGGGTTATTTATTTGTTTTGCTCTTATGATCGCTACCACCACCTTATGGGAGAGTGATTTTGAGCATCATCACTTACAGTCGGGACAGTTTGCCACAAAATCTGTGATGTCCTTCTTTATGCCATTCCACAAATAGACTTCCCATAAGTTGTTATACATCGTGGTTGCACCAGGATGAATAGAGTATCTGGAGCATTGAGACTCTATCAAGATCCATTGTCTCAACTCATCTGCATTAAGAACACATAATCGAACCTGATAGCAAAGTACACTATCTCTTCCTTGGGAGAACACCTCCACTTTCTGCTGATAGACTACACCTTTTAACTGAAGTAAGATGGGATCACTTTCTTGCTTCTCCTTTACCTCAACCACTAAGGAAGATTCGGACCCATTCTAAACTATGACACCACCATCTACTGTATACGTAAGGCAAACTCCTAGGCGAGCAAGACTATGAACATCCTTAGCTAATTCCTTCTTCTCTTCCTCAACAAATGACACACTACCTATAGAAAGTCTGCTAAGTGCATCAGCCACTATGTTGTCCTTACCCAGATTGTAGAGCACATTCATATCATAATCCTTGAAGAACTCGAGCCATCTTCTATGGTGAACATTCTATTCTTTCTGGGTGAATACATATTGGAGGATCTTATGGTCTCTAAACACATCCACATGGACACCATACAAGTAGTGTCTCCAAAACATAAGGCAAATACAACTGCTACAAGCTTAAGATCATGAGTCGTGTAGTGTTTTCATGAATATTAAGTTGTCTGGAGGCATAAGTGATGACTTTACCATGTTGCATCAAGATATAACCCAACCCGACTCTGGATGCATGTAAATACATAATGAAACCATCTAAACACTCTGCTAGAGTTAAAATTGGAGTTGTGGTTAACCTAGTCTTTAACTCAAGGATGTTTTTCTCACACTCATCTGACGACTGGAACTTAACCTTTTTTTAGTCAATCTGGTCAATGGGGTAGCTATGGATGAGAATCCTTTAACAAATCTCCTGTAGTAACCAGTCAAACCCAAAACGTTCCTGATATATGTCGGAGAAGTGGGACTAGGCCAGTTTTTTACTGCCTCAATCTTCTGTGAATCAACTCGGATGCCCTTATTAGACACCACATGGAAACTGGAACAAAACTATACTAGTTCTACAATCAATTTAGGTATAACAAGCATGTAACCAGTCCATGCCTAGAATAATATAACACCCCAGAACTTCCAAGCCCAGACTTAGCTCAGAAAACTAGAAGAAAACAAAATTTTCAACTGTCAGCCAGAAACCACGAGTCAGTTCCATAAGTTGTGGAAGTGTCCACGAGTCATGGGCTGTGCCTGTGGAATCAGATCAGAGGTCTGACTTTTCCTCTGAGAACCACTAATTGGTTCCACAAATCATAGAACAATCCACGAGTCGTGGAATCCAACCGTGAAACTTAGACAGAGGCCAGCCAAGTTGGGTTCAAGACCACGAGTCAGAATCATGGAATGATCCATCAATCATGGATTCCACTCGTAGGACTCAGACCTGATACCCAATTGTCCCTCAGGAACCACGACTGGGTTCCACGAACCGTGGATGATTCCATGAGTCGTGAACCCAAGTCGTGGAACTCAGACTTGTAGCTACACAAAAGGTACCAAGAAACACGACAGGGTTCCATGAGTGATGGAAGCTTCCACGAGTTGTGGAACCCATCCATAGAACCTGACTCGCGAATTTTCCACCAGAATTCTTCTATTTTCATAGGGCCATTTTGGACCTTTCCTTTCCCTTTTAAGGCCTATGCTACGTCATTTTGGTTATTCTAAGCCTAATTAATTATCCAAAAACTACCTAAATCACATATTCTCCTAAAAATCATCACACTTAATAAGAAAAGAAGAAAAAAAGGCGACAGTTTTCTCTCAAGAACAAGCAGGAGGTCTTCTTCAAGCTCAACCCTAAACCCAAAGATTTCCTCCATAGATTCTTCTTCAGGTATGTGGGATTTCACTAGTGGGTTCCTTTCACCCATTAGGTCCCTAGAATTCAGTCAGTTTCTTTAATTTCTCCATGCTATATTTAGACCTAGGGTTCCTATATCTTAGGGATTCATTGTAATTTGGTTGCTATAGCTTTTATGGTATTAACTACATGTTTCGTGGAGAATTAGTATAGTTTCATGTATAGAACTCAGAAACCCTAGCTTGTGTCAATTTCAGTATTTCATAAATTATGCTTTCTAGGAAGATTAGTTAGACAATCATGCTTCAAAATTCGAATGCCATATCTTCAGTATTAGTATGTTGCATTCTCAGACAATTAGCAGTATTTGAGCAAACCAGCATCTCAGCTTGCATCTTTATTGCTTATAGTTAGTTGGGAGTAGACTTAGTATCGAGCGGATGAAGACTTAGCTATTAGATTAGGCTGAAACCTTTAGTAGCATCCCCCAAGTCCCAGAAATATGGCCCCACCGTAGGTCATAAAGGGGTCAGTTGTTAGATTATGCTGGTCACCTTTGTCCCTTATGGACATCAGTCTAGTGGATCCACATCAGACTTGTTCGTACCCTTGGCAAGGTATGAACACCCTTCCATCCAGGGTTATAGGTTGGCCCCATAGTTAGCTCAATTTGGGGTATGTCAGTTAATAGTATCTCCCAGAGTCAGACTTATATAGAATTGACCATGTACTCAGTATCTCTTTTAGTATTCAGTTCAACATATTATATTCATGTTAGTACTTGGTCATTGTATCTAGTTTAGCTTTCAGTTTATGCTTTAGTATATATATATATATATATATTTCCATGTTCAGTTATTATGTTGTTCAGCTTAGACCATATACCGCATGCTCAGTACATTCAAAGTACTGACGCATACTTTTGTGCTACATTATTTTATGATAAAGGATCAGGAGCTCAGCATCCAGACTGCGCTTAGCTCGAATTCTAGTTCATACTCAACAGCTTCAGTGGTGAGTCCTCATAGTTCGAGGATGATAGACATGCTTTAATTTTCAGTCATTACTTTTCAGTTTTAAATTATTAGAGTTAGTTGGGGGCATGTCCCAGTAACTTGTATCAGTTAGAGTCTTTCAGACATAGACTAAATTCAGCTTGAGTTTTTAGTGTTTTTTTTGTTCATCACTATACTCTTCATATATTCTTATATATTTAGATATTTTGGGTTTTTTTCCCACTTCAGATATTAAACTGTTTTTATCTTCCGCACAACGCATATTTTAATTAAACTTGTATAGATATGCCATGCCATGGCTTAGCTTAGGGTCACTTGTGACCCTGAGCACCGTGTTGCATCTAGGGGGTAGCCTCAGAGCGTGACAAACTTGGTATCAGAGCATCGGGTTTAAGTGTCCTAGGGTGTCTAAAAGCCGCGTTAAGTAGATCCTTCTTCATGGGTGTGAAGTGCACCACACTTATAGTGGAGGATCTATAAAATGTAATAAGGAAAAAACTTCCCTTTGTTCTTTTCCAGCTCGTGCTATTGAGTATAAACTCCTACTCTTCGCGTTGCAGAAAATGCCTCCCAGTAGAGGTAACGCCAGAAATCAGCCAGCAGACCCATTGAATGAGCAAGTCACACATGCCGAATTCAGGACTGCTTTCAAAGTGCTTGCTCAGGCCATGACCGCCCTGGTCAATCAGTAGGCTGTAGCACCAACTCCGCCTAAGACTAACACTGCTGCAGCAAGGATCGAGAATTTTACTTGTATGAACCCTCCAAAATTTCATGGGTCTAAGTCAGAAGAGGACCTAAAATAGTTTCTCGATGACATCCAGAAGGTAACAGGTATTATGGGTGTCACTCCAGTCGAGAGTGTAGATTTAGCCGCCTATCAGTTGAAGGGAGTGGCTTAAGATTAGTGCCAATAGTGGAAGGAGTCTCAGGGTACTAATGCAGGTCCGGTGAGTTAGAATCTTTTCAAGACTATTTTTTTAGGATGGGTTTTTCCCATTTGAGATCAGGGAAGCCAAGGTCCAGGAATTTATTAACATGAAGCAAAATGACATAATTGTGAAGGAGTATGCTCTCAAGTTCACAAAGCTATCCAAGTATTCTCCAGCAATAGTAGCTGACTCCAGAGCTCGTATGACCAAGTTCGTATCTGGTGTGTCCAATGATGTGGTCAAGGAATGAAGGAAGACCATGCTTATTAAGGAAATAGACATCTCAAGGTTGGTTACTTATGCTCAACAGATTGAGGAGGAGAAAATCAAGGAAAGGGGAAGAGATAGTAAGAGGGCTAGGACAGGTGACTTTAGCTACTCCCAGTAGAGGTCAGGGGGTGGTAACCACTCTCAGTTCTATCAGAAAACTTCAGCTCCAGCTCCTTCTTCTGCAAGTGCCCCAGTACCTAAATTCAAGAAGGATTGACGGGATAGAGCGTCTGGCTCTAAGTCTCAAAGTACAGTTTCTAGCGGGCGTACTCATCCAGTGTGTAAGAAGTGTGGTAAGAACCACCAAGGTGAGTGCATGATAGGTAGTGGAAATTGCTTTGGGTGTGGTAAGCCAGGACACATGATGAGAGATTGTCCAGCAGCTTCTCAAAAGGGCAAGGATGTTCGCCCACAGAATCAAGACAACTCAGCAGCAGCTCCAGCAGGTTTCCCAACTCAGTAGGGTTCCTCGTCTGGAATAGGTGGTGGTCAGTGCTAGAATAGGTTGTATGCTCTTCAGGCTTGATAGGACCAGGAGGATTCTCCCGATGTGGTCACGGGTATATTGCAAGTCTTCCATTTTGATGTTTATGCATTGTTAGATCCAGGGGCTACGCTGTGACACCCCGTACCTTTCAAAACCTATACGACTAAGTTAATATCGACGAAGGTACTTGAGCTCAAGATTGTGAAGGGGTACTTTGACCTAGAATTTGAAATGGTCAAATGTCTATAAGTGTTAAGTTAAAAGTATAAGGATGAGGGTTTTGAAAATGAGATAAAACAAGTGAGGTGTTGGCCCGACTTATCTAAGCTCTTAGGTGACAAGTAGGTGCATCACCTACCTACGTTAACAAACTAAGTTCCGAGGGCCGATTAAGGGCAGAAACACCATGGATTATTAGACCTAATGGGAGCCCAAATGACGCTTAAAGTTGTCCATCAAAGCACAACCAAATTTGGCCCAAACAACTACTAAAGGTAGCCACCAATATTGACCACATTTTGACCCAAGAGAAGCCCAAAATCAGCCACAAAACTTAACCCTTTTGAGGCCCAAGCAAAGGGTAATTTTGGGCTAAGTTTCTTGACCCATTTTGGCCCAAATATGCTCAAAAAAGTCGTCCAAAAAGGTCCCTTTATACAGACCTTTTGTTGAGCAATATTGATCACAAAAAGCTAGAAAAATTCTCTCTTATCTCCTTTCCTTTTGGCAGCCCTCTCTCCCTTTAGGATTCTAAGAAGATCAAGATTCATTCAAGCTTAAGGTGAGTTAAACAACTTGTTATCTTGGTATTAATCTACTACATATATCTAGGATATCCTATGGTAAGAAATACAGGAACTATGGCAGCCTCTTTCTTAAGATTTAACACATAGAAATTGTGTAACAATTAAGAGATTTCTTCTTCTCTTGTTGGTGTATGTGTAGGGGGTACTCAAACTTTCCAAGGAATCAATAAAAAGAGGATAAAACCACCCCTTCAAGTGTGGTAAGTACTCTGCCCATAATCATATTTTTGGATTGAAGTTCGGATGGACAATTGTTGTTGAATTGTTGTTAAGAACTCACGGGACGGCGATCGGAAGCCGTGGCTTTAATGTGTTGCTATTGTATTTCGGCATGGTGAGTTGTGTAGGGGATATTTGATGTGTTTTGTATTATTGGAGGCAGTAGTTTGGTATGTGTGTGATGTGTATTGGACAGGGGATAAAGGTGTGACGATACACCTTTAATTAATGAAAAATACATAAATATGCCCGGGAAATGTTTAGCTATTGTTTTGGAAAGATTGCATCAAGTTTAAGAGCTAATATTAGCTTCATTATACCCTTGTGTTGTATATTAACTTAATAAAGAAAAGTCCAAGTTGTGGTAACCGCAATCTTCGGAAGGAACGAGGTATGTTAAGGCTTCTTTATTCCTTATCGGCATGAATCTAGAAATAGAACTCTAAATCTCCGAAAGAAGGAATTTGAGTATTCTGTTGTAAGAGACCTGATTTGGTAACTCAAAAAGTCTTAAGGAACTAAGTTATACATTATGATGATTCAATTCACCTTCTTATAAAAATCTGATTTTTTTTGCACGAAACGTAAGTTATCCTTTTGTCAAGTTTCTTCTTTGTATTGTCATCCAAAATCAAGGTTTAGAATGTATAAAAGGAAAGTTAGAAAGTCAAATCCCCATTTATATGTGTTTGGTATGTTGAGTCCAATACCTAGTAAGCCAAGGCTAAAGAATTTATCTAAATGAACCTTCATAAATAACAAGAATAGCTTTGAAGGTCAATCTAGTAATACACTTATTATGCGTGGTTTGCGTGTTAGTGTGCACCGAGGTGCTACTGCCACATTGAGGCTATTATATACATAGTGTGCACCAAGGTTCTACTTCCATATTGAGGCCGTTATATACATAGTGTGCAACGAGGTGCTACTACCATATTAAGGCCATTATATACATAGTGTCCACCAAGGTGCTACTGCCATATTGAGGCCATTATATACATAGTGTGCGCCGAGGCGCTACTGCCATATTGAGGCTATTATATATAGGGTGCGCCGAGGCACTATTGTGGTTTTGCGTGGGTTATAAAGAGTGAGTTGCGCTGTGAGTTAATGCATGTGTTATATTCTAAAAAGAACAAAGGAGAAAGAGCTTAACGAGTCTTACCAATTACAGTTTACAAGTTTCATATTATATCTTGTTCAGATTTACTACTTGCGACTTGCTTTTATGTTTATACCTTACATGCCAGTACATTATTGTCGTACTGACGTCCCCATTTCCTGGGGGCACTGCATTCATGCCTGCAGGTCCAGACAGAAACCCATATAGACCTCTTCAGTAGGAGTTTCAGAGTTCAGCCATTTTGGTAAGCTCCATTCTTCCTGGAGCTGACGAGCCAGAGGTCTAGGTTATATTTTGACCAGGTTATATATATGTATAGCTTATGGGTAGTCCAGGGCCCTGTCCTGGATATGAGATATTTTACTTACTCCTAGAGGCTTGTAGACGTATATATGTATATCAGTGTTGGGTATGGCATTGTCGGCCTTGTTATTAGCTATCTACTATGATAATAGCCTTGTCAGCCTTGAGTTGTTTACCTACTATTGAGCTTTCAGTGTTTCAAATTTCTATTCTTAGAGACCTTGTCGGTCTCATACCCCCAGCAGGTTCAATATAGATACACTCTATTTTGGCACCCTCGGCCTTTTGGGGCTCCGGGTGTCGGTCATGCCTCCCATGGTTTGGGGCGTGAAAAACTTGGTATCAGAGCACGTAGAATCCAAGAGAGTCTACAAGCCGTGTTTAGTAGAGTCTTGCTTATGGGTGTGTTATGCACCATTCCTATAATCATGAGGCTACGGGACATTTAGGAATTGTTATCTTTCTTTCATCTGCTAGATCATGCAATAGGGCGAGGTCATAACATGTTTGAAGTCTAATTCATGTTTTTCTATTCCTTGTTTAGAGAAATGCCTGTGACCAGACAAATAAGTAGCCGACGGGTTGGCACGGATACGGAGAAAGGTACTAGTCATTCCCTGCCTATCCGAATGGATAGATTTGAGGCTCAAAGTGAATCACCGACACTAGAGATCCCAGTTCATCAAGTACCTGATGAGACTAGAGGGGATCCAGTACCCCTGACCCCACCTGCTCCAGTGGCATCTGAGAAAGCTAGAGATGAACCAGCACCTGTAGCTCCTTCACCTGAAGCAGAGGACCAGGACATCAGGAGTGTTGTTCGATTATTAACCCAGATGGTAGCCACACAACAACAACAAATTGGGGCATCAGCGAGTGTTAGGTCAGGTGGCTCAGAAAGTTCTAGGGCTCGAGAGTTTATCAGCTAAGTCCTCCTATATTTACAGGATCTGACCCACGTGAGGACCCTCAGGAGTTTATTGATCAGACTTATCGAGTACTTCGAGTCATGCATGCAACAGTAGTGGAGGCAGTGGAGTTTGCATCTTTCAAGTTACGAGATGTGGCCATTTTATAGTTCGAGGCTTGGGATCGGTCTAGGGGATCAAATGCACCCCCAGCTGAATGGGATGAATTTTCAGAGGCCTTCCTAGCTCACTATCTTCCACAGGAGGTTCGAGAGGCCAGGCTTGATCAATTTCTAGCCCTTAGGCAGGGCAATATGAGTGTTCGACAGTACAACCTCAGGTTTAATTCATTAGCCAGGTACGCCCCTGATATTGTGAGTACGATGCGAGCTAGAGTTCATCGATATGTGCGTAGCCTTAAGGATGAATTGATTAAGGGATTAACAATAGCAGCCACACAAGAGGATATGAATATTTCTAAGATACAGGCTATTGCTCAGACTGCAGAGGATCTTGAAGTACAAATTGGAGATAACCAAAGTCGAGAAAGGGATCAGAATAAGAGGGCTAGATCTACTGGGTCCTATGTAGAGCCACGAGGTAATGTTAGGCCATATTTTAATAGGAGATCACCCCACCCTACTAGTAGTTCCCATATCAGTTGCAAAGGGGTATGATCATTTTTCTAAGATTGGACCAGGCCACAGTTCAGGTGCATCCAGTTCCTATCGCCAGGGGAATTCAGGTCAGATGAGGCCACCTTTGACACCTTTTGTTCAGTGCGGTAGGAAGAATCCTAGGATATGTCGACTGGGTTCATATACTTGTTATTCATATGGGCATCCTGGTCATTTTATGCGAGACTTTCCGAGTAGAAGTAGGGGTTCCCAGCCTACAGGGTCGATGGCAGCTTCTTCATCTACTATTCATACCCCTAGAACAGGCCAATAGACTACACCAGGTCGTGGTAGAGGTAGAGGAGGAGAAGGAGCATCCAGTTCAGGCGGTGGTCAGAATCGCACTTATGCTCTAGCCGGTCGCCAAGACATGGAATCGTCACCTGATGTTGTTACAGGTACATTGACTATTTTTACTCATGCTGTTTATGTACTTATAAATCCTGGCTCTACTCTTTCATATGTTACCCCGCTCGTTGCTGGTAAGTTGGGGGCAGGACCTGAGTTGTTGCCTAGACCCTTTGTTGTATCTACGCCGGTTGGTGAATCTATTATAGCTAGACGAGTTTATTGAGAGTGTGCAGTGTGGATTTATGACCATCTCACTTCAGCTGATCTAATCGAATTAGATATGATTGACTTCGATGTCATTATGGGCATGGACTGGTTAGCTGCATGTTATGCTAATATCGATTGTAGAACTAAGGTTGTCAAATTCCATTTTCCGGAAGAGACAATCCTGGAGTGGAAAGGTAATGTTGCCACACCAAGGGGTAGGTTTATTTCCTACCTTAAGGCCCAGAAAATGATTTCCAAAGGCTATATTTATCATTTAGTCAGAGTAAGAAGCACAGAGGATGGACCAGCGACTCTTCAATCGATTCCCGTGGTGAGTCAGTTTCCAGATGTATTCCCGGATGAGCTTCCAGGAATCCCTCCAGAAAGGGAAATTGAGTTTACCATTGACCTACTCCCAGATACTCAGCCAATATCAATTCCCCCTTACAGGATGGCTCCTGCAGAATTAAGAGAGTTAAAGGAACAGTTAAAGGATCTACTCGAAAAAGGTTTCATTAGGCCTAGTACATCCCCATGGGGCACACCAGTTTTGTTTGTTCGTAAGAAGGATGGGTCCTTGAGAATGTGTATCAATTACCGACAGCTAAACAAAGTTACAATCAAGAATAAGTATCTGCTTCCAAGGATTGATGACCTTTTTGATCAGTTGCAAGGCGCCAAATGTTTTTCAAAGATTGACTTGCGGTCGGGGTATCACCAGTTACGTGTAAAAGGGGTAGATGTTCCAAAAACAACCTTTAGGACAAGGTATGGCCAGTTTCAATTTCTAGTAATGTCTTTTGGGCTTACTAATGCCCCAGCATCTTTTATGGACCTAATGAATCAGGTCTTCAATCCATTCCTAGATGTATTCGTGATCGTATGTATTGATGATATCATGATTTACTCGCGGTTCGAAGACGAACATGCTGATCATCTACGTGCAGTATTGCAAACACTTCAGAATCATAAATTATATGAAACATTCTCCAAATGTGAGTTTTGGTAGACTTCAGTGGTTTTTCTTGGCCATGTAATTACGGACGAAGGTAATAGAGTTGACGGACAAAAATTGAAGCTGTAAAGAATTGGCCAAGACCCTTAAATGCTACATAGATCTGCAGTTTTTTGGGCTTAGCAGGTTATTATCGAAGGTTTGTGGAAGGATTTTCTTCTATCTCTACACCATTGACAAAGTTGACTCATAAAGCTGCCAAGCTCCAGTGGTCGGAGGCATATGAGCTTTTAGGAGTTGAAGGACAGGCTTACTTCAACGCCTGTCTTAACTCTTCCAGAGGGCACAGAAGGTTATGTTGTTTATTTTGATGCTTCAAGGATTGGGTTGGGCTGCATTTTAATGCAACATGGTAAAGTTATTACCTATGCCTCGAGACAACTAAGAAAGCACTAACAAAATTACCCTACTCACGATCTTGAATTGGCAGCAGTTATATTTGCCTTGAAAATTTGGCGCCATTACTTATTTGGAGTCCATGTAGACGTGTTTACGGACCACAAAAGTCTACAGTATTTATTCAAACAGAAGGATTTACCTAAGGCAAAGAAGGTGGCTAGAGTTACTAAAGGATTATGATGTAGATATTTTGTACCATCCAGGTAAGGCCAATGTAGTGGCCTATGTACTTAGCCGCAAATACATGGGAAGGTTGAGCCACGTAAAAAATAGAAAGATTGAGATGACAAGAGAACTACATCAATTAGCTAATTTGCAGGTTCGACTACTAGACCAAGGCAATGGGGGAGTTGTTATTCAAAGCACAGCGGAATCCTTACTTATAAAAGAGGTAAAGGAACGACAATATGATGATCCAGAGTTAATAAGATTTAGGGATGAAATTCCACAGCAGAAGAAACCACTAATAGAGATTAAGGAAGATGGGATTCTGAGATATCAAGGTCGTCTATGTGTACCTAACGTCGGGGAGCTTCGGGAGAAAATTTTGGCCGAAGTTCACTATTCCCGCTATTCAATCCATCCAGGAGAGACAAAGATGTATCATGATCTTCGACAGATTTATTGGTGGAATAATATGAAGAGAAATATTGCAGAGTTTGTAGCCCAATACCCAAATTATCAACAGGTAAAAATTGAACACCGGAGACCCGGAGGGCTAACCAAAGTATAGTAATACCTACCTGGAAATGGGAAGTAATCAACATGGATTTTATTACGGGCTTACCCCATACTTATCAGAAGTATGATTCTATGGGTGATTGTAGATAGACTTACAAAATCAGCTCACTTTTTGCCAGTTAGGATAACTTATACTGCTGAAGATTATGCCAAGTTGTATATTAGTGAAATAGTTCGACTTCATGGTACCTAAGACAACCAATAAATTTTAAAAACTATACTAGGCATAGTACCCGAGCCAACCAATGAATCATAAAAAATATACCAGGTGTGCTACCCGAGCCAACCAATGAATAACATCAACCAATCTCGTGAAGATGTCCAAATACTGGTACATCCCATAATAATAACAGATATCACAACAATCATAACCATAATGAGAATAAGCAGTCATACTTGAACATGCCAACAAGCCTTTGACATAACCTCATTATATGTGATTAACACTTAGGATATCATTTAACCATTACCTTCCTTAAGCATGTATTTACAACAATAGATAACCACCAAACACTTGGTCAACTTGAGTTTTTCATTATATGTAAACAACAATCATTCTTTAACACACCAAATCACAAGCAAATATGATTTTGAGTTCATTAGTTACAGCAAATCCGAAGATCAACCCCCGGCTAAATCAAGTAAGCATATCAAGCCATATTCCTTAAATTCAAATACTCATTTTAAGGGTGCACATTCAGCCCAATGGAATCTAAACTTTAATTCAACAATATAATTCCATTAATTGATCTCGTCCCCTTACTATTTAAATCAAGATCGGGAATTATGCTATTATCTAGCAACCCCTATATTCAATTCATTCCTAGGTTCAAAACCCTGTCCCATTAGCCAATTATCTAGGGTTGAACCATCATAGGGTAACACCTAATTAGGAAGACTTCATTATTACAACAAACAACAATTTCCCACCCAATTTACTGGCTTTTCATACATTTTACCCACCCAAACACTATGCCCGAAGGCCTAAACATGCAATCTCTCATCAATCTACATTATGTTCATGCTTTTCAGCCCAGGTCTAAACTACTCAATAAAACCTAGCCTACCTGGACACCAAGCAGCTGCTATAAAGGTCTGGACGCAAACTTTGGCTCCATGAAGGAAAATCCTATTGTGAAATTAGCATAAACTTCACGAGTTTTACCCCATTAATGTAGAATCCCTCCTCTCTATTGTCCCCAGGCCATAAGGTAACCCTAGAAGGATTTTAGAGCAAACCTCATCCTTTTTACAACTGAAGAGGAGAAAAGAGAATATAAAAAGCTGCTCTCTAGTTTTATGTCCCGTCACACTGCTATAGAGACCTACCGATTGTTATGGCAATGGCACTATAGCGGGAAAATTTCCTTTATAGTGGGATAACATCAGCCTGACCCAAAATTTCAAATTCTAAAATTATTTGTTGAGTCACACTATATTAATTTCAGATTGCATTTTCAAAATCTCTCGTAACTCGTACCCATATTAAGGTGTTTTTTAATAATGACAGAATAAGTCATTACATCAGATACTTATTTTCCTATTGCTCATCCCCGAATAATCACTATAAAGGAAATAATGACACGAGCCTAAATGAAACCTTAACACCCTTACCACAATAATGCATTTATAGACTTATGCAAACCACCAAAAATTTAGTTCCCTCGAGGTAATAAAATCTAAGCCAAAATTTATTACTTCTCTGCCCCGTCAAGGAATCTTCCTTCCCTTGAGTCACACGAAACTATACAAAGCAACCCTTTCCCCGAGCACTCAAGTAATATGGGGCCTCATCAATATACCAGAATGAAAAGATTTCAAACATAATGGACAAAAATAAATTTTTCGTGCTATAAGAAACAGGATCCCGCTATGGTAACCCATTTCCCGCTAGAGCAGCCTCGCTATAGCGAGAAAATTCCCATTATAGCAACACTGTGGTAGTGGCCTACCTCCCTCTATAGCATTTTAGACAAGCCAGTAACTTCAGGCAGTCATAATTTTGGCCAAGTTTACAACACAATACTAAGATTTTGACACACTGGACTAACTATTTTACATTAAATGCTATATTCAGAGTTTTACTAACCCGAACTCCATTCTAGAAGTTTTTATGGGATACTATGTCCCCTCACATATCATGATATCACCTTAATTTCTCAAACACTACATCTTGAGACACCAAATATCTCTAAACCACACACACATAAATTTTATTGGAACCCATCCTAGCCTGAGATTTTTGTCAACTCTCATCCTAGGGAGAACTTTACTCGGGCACTTACATACTAAGAAATCATATAACGAGCACATCACCACCACTCAATGAGCGGTAACCACAAGGTAGTATCATGATCAACAAGAGGGATATGAATTTTTAAGAATATATTTAATAACCCCACTCCCTAAATTGATCCTACAACTAAGGATCATCAATCATAAACAAGCTAACATATTTCAACCTCTCCACAATTCTACTATACCCTTTTTAAGAGATACTATTAGCTTATAATCATTCTCATAAAAATAAGCCTATGAGCAATGTCAAACAATAATCAACCAATTACAGGTTATTTTTCCAAATACTACATGGGTGACTATTCTCACCAATAGACAACCATAATTTCACAATTACCAAAGAACTTGGTCCCACCATAATCTCACGATTTCCTCATCAATTATATATTATCATCAAAATGCAAGTAGTTACTCAATAAACTAGTAAAAACCATCGAGTCAAATAAAATTTGATGTTCAAAAGATAGGTTACCTTAAACAGGCAACATCACCCACATCAAACAAATAACCTTTATGCCAAGGGCTACCATATCCACCCTTTGCTTTTATCACACGTGGATGCGAGTTTTTATAATCCTTATTTGAATGCATGGTTTACCTTTCTATAGGAAAAATCTATATTTCATGCGGTAGTTCATAGCTCAACTAACAATTTAAAAAAAATCAAGAATAAAATGCAAAGCAAGGGAAAACAGGGCAGGGATTATGTCCCACCCACCCTGCTATAGCGGCTTACACAACACTACAGCGACCCCCAACAGTAGCAGCAACCCAGAAATTTACCATTTCTGCAAAATTTCCCTCATTCCTTTTTCTTGTTTTCAACATCAACACATGAAATCACATTATGGACTTTAACATAATCCCCAATCCCGAACCCAGAAATGCATAAACAAGAACTTTGCATCACATTATCATAAAACCAATTATGAATCACACTAAGAAACTATTCATAATAACATTTTTCTGCTATTATACAACAATAGCCCTTTCCCTATGGTCCCCAACCAAATCCTGACTCTTTTGAAACTGGAGTTTCTCCACAGTCTTAAGCCAGTTTCATCCCCTTACAACTTTACCAATGATAAGTCTATGCATAACAATCACCATATAGTTTCAGCTAAGCCACATAGCAAATAATTTCCCTTTAACCATCAACACATTACCAAGTTATGACCTTTCACTAAACACGAATTCCACAATAATTCAAGCAATCATATTTTACATATTCGCAGTCATTCAATAGAAATACATATAAGCACCAATCTCAGGTTTCACCACTAAATAAATCATTTTTAGTTATCCTTTACTCGCCTCATGAATAATAATTAGTCAATTATACATGCCTTTACACAGCCTCTCTGGCCTGATACTAATTGGAACTATCCCGGTTCTAACTTTCCTTGATTGTGTCATTTCAACCAAAGTCAACGATATTTATTTACCTCATTAAGATATTAATTTGAATCAAGAGATATCAATTGTACTCAACCCATATAAGCAAGCAACATACCACATGAAAAGAGACAAAAAGTGGAATAATTTCCTAGAATGCTTCATAATCCCCGTAGATTAGATATGGATGTCAACACACCAATCGACAGGACTCTATTCGACATTTTCTCTGATACTGGAAAACCGATAACCTAGGCTCTGATATCAAATTATCATGACCCAACTACTTGGATCATGCGGGCACCTACTCTAATCCACCTAGATAGGAGAACTATTACCACCCATTAAAATAGGTATGCAAAAGTCAACAAATAAAATAATACTTTATAAAATGTACAACCAGTTACAAAACATTTGAAAACAACAAATACTTTAAATAAAACTAAAACTCTTCCCAAGGAACTAGTCTACAGGTACAAGAACTACAAAAAGAAGTACAAAACCAAGAGATAGCTTCCACATAAGAGTGATATGGGTAGAAGTTATTGGAGATTTTTAATGTGTCAAATTTGAAATACCTAATGAATCCTGCAACCAAACTATACCCCAAAAGGTATAGCAAGAGTAGTATCAGTACAAACAACATGTATTGGTAAGCATCATTTGTCAACCTGAATCAAATCACATAAACATCACATAAATATCCAGGAGGAAACATACAACTTAAGAGTTATTTATCCAAAGGTCTTTTATTAAGCAATTCCTTAACACCTTGACATACTACCAATCTTATCATAAAAAGTAAAACCTTTCTCCTACCAAGAAGGACCTCATTATGTGACTACCTATGAGTTCTACATACTTAACCCCCAAGGTTCCTTACCCTTTACATCTCGCCAATTCAGGCACTCACAGGGTAACTGATAGGTTTGTTGTATAGCGAACATGAGATAATTCTCCTTGCACCTCTATAATCTTATGTTACAACCTTAATAATATTTTATTTCACGCCCCAAGGATACCCCCTAGACACAACATGGTTCTTGGTGTCACAAGTGACCCCAAACTAACCCATGGCCTGGAATAACTGGATAATTTCTGATAAAGCATCCACTGTACGGAAACTAAAAATAATTTAATATCTAAAGTAGGAGAGAACCCAAAACATGTCTAAATATGAAATATATATAAGAGTATAATAAAGTCTGGAAAAAAATAACACTAACAACTCACTAGCTGAATCTAGTCTATCTCTGAAAGCCTCTAATTGGAGAGTTGCTGGGACATGCCCCCAGCTCACTCTAATAATCTGAAAACTAAAAAGTAAAGACTGAAAGTGAAAGCATGATTATCGTCCTCAAACTATGAGGACTCACCAATGAAATTGTTGGGTACGGACTGGAAAATGAGCTAAGCGTGATTTGGATGCTGAGCGCTTGAACCTACATCATAAAATGATGTAGCACAAATTATGCGTCAATACTTTGAATGTATAGAGTATGCGGTATGTATAACTAAAGTTGTAAACATGAATAATGACATGGAAGTACATAGCATGAAACATGAGATGGAAGATATTTGAAATACAATAACCAAGTAACTGAACATGAATATCATAACATGCTAAGCTGAACTGAAATAACTGAAATAGATACTGAGTACATGGTCAACGCAATGTGAATCTAGCTGTTGGAGATACTATTAACCGACATACCCCAAGCTGAGCTAACTATGGGGCCAACCTGTAACCCTAGATTGAAGGGTGTTCATACCTTGACAAGGGTACAAACAAGTTTGACGTGGATCCACTAAATTGATGTCCACAAGGGACAAGGGTCACTAGCCTAATATGAATGCTGACCCCTTTCATACCTACGGTGGCGCCGTAGTTCTGGGATTTGGGGACTGCTACTAAAGATCTCAGCCTAAAATGATAGCTAAGCCTTCATCTCTTCATCCGCTCGGTTCTAAGTCTACTCCCAACTGAATGTAAGCAATGATATGCAAGCTGAAATACTTGGTAGCTCAAATATTGATAATCATCTCAGAATGCGATATACATATACTTAAATTGATGGCATTTTATTCTGAAGCATGATTATCTGAATTATCTACCTAGAAAGTACAATTTATGACTACTGATATTAAGAAAAGCTAGGGTTTATGAGTCCTGTACATATGACTATACTAATTCTCCAAGAAAATAGAAATTAGATTCATATAAGCAGTAGCATCTGAATTGCAATGAATCCCTAAGATTTAGGAACCGTAGGTCTGAATATTTCATGAGGAACTAGAGAACTGACTGAAACCTAGGGACCTAAAGGGTGAAACGAACCCACTAGTGAAGTCCCACATACCTGCAGAAGAATCTATGGAGAAATCTCTTAGATTTTGAGGCTGAGCTTAAAGGAACCCTCTACTTGTTCTTGAGCAAAACTATCACCTCTTTTCTTCTTTTATTTCTAAGTTTGATTAGTTTAGGGAGAATAAGGAAATAAGAGTGAAAATCCCTTTAATTACCCCCCAAAATGACAAAGGTTTAGAAATAAAAGGGTAGACAAAAGACTGGAATTCCCCTAAATTAATTAAAAGAAAGTTGCTGAAATTCACGTCTTAGGTACCACGACTTGGTTGATGGACTGTAGTCCTGGATGATGGACCATCAACTAAATCGTGGTCCTATCCAGGGGTCTTATGGGTTTTGTGATCTAAGGAAACCAACGACTCCACACGACGGACCGTGGTTCTGAACGACAATTTGTCATGTGACTCGTGGTTCCTAGGGCTTTAACTGAGGGTCCTTTGGTTATGGGATTACATGAGTCACAGGACAAACTGTGGTTCTAAAGTATGGTCTGTAGTCTAACTCGTGGTTTATGGTCCCTGAACTAATGATCCTCTGATTAAGGAGAACCATGAGTGAAAGGACGGACCATGGTTCTAAACTACAATCTGTGATCCCATCCGTGTTTCTGAGTAAGGTAATTGGTACTTCTCTAATCTTTGGATCCACGAATCAAACAATGGTATATGGTCCTAGACTACGGCCCATGATCTGACTCATTGTTCCTGAGGAATGAACTGAGGGTCTACTGGAAATGGGAATTACGGTCTAGATGATAGACCGTGGTTCCAAACTACAGTTCATGATTTTAACTGTGGTTCCTGGAAACTTGAATTTTTTTCTGAAATTTTTCTGTTGAGTATGGCCCAGTAGATGGTTCATATCCTGGGGTTTTACAATATCTCCCCCTTGGGATCATTCTCCCTTGAATGAAGACTAAACATGCTGAGTTTTGAGGGAAGGAGTTGCAATCCCTACCAATTGACTACTAGAAACTGGTATCTAACTGAGCTGAGTTCCATGGATATGAAAATATGCTGAAATGCAAAAGTAGCTGAGGGAACATGGTACTCAGACTGAAATACGTAAGAGTAAACTGAGAAAATGGAGAGGAACTATTACCTCAAGATAAAACTAGATCGGAAATGAAGAGGTGAGGGTACTTGGTCATCATGGCTGCTTCTGCTTCCCAAGTAGCTCCCGCGACAGACTAGTTCCTCCACAAAACCTTTACTGAAGCGATTTCCTTACTTCTCAACGTATAAACCTGAAGGTCAAGAATATCAACTGGAACCTTCTCATAGGTAAGGCTATCTTTCACAGCCACACTCTCTAAAGGCACAGTCGATGCCAGATCACCCACGCACTTCATCAACAAGGAAATGTGAAAGATTGGATGGACTGCTGCTAGCTCTGCTGACAACTCTAAGTCATAAGCCACATTACCAATCCTTTTCAAGATTCTCTAAGGACCTACATATTTGGGACTGAGCTTCCCTTTCTTGTGAAACCTCATCACACCCTTTATGGGTGACACCTTCAGGAAAACCCAATTCTCAACCTCAATCTCTAAGTCCTTTCTCCTCACATCAGCATAAGACTTTTGACGACTCTGAGCTATCTTTAATCTATCTCTGATGAGCTGAAATTTCTCCATGGCCTCATGGACCGAATCTGGCCCAACCAAGGCTGCTTCACCTACTTCAAAACAACCAACCGGAGATCTACAGCTACACCCATAGAGTGCCTCATATGGGCTATCTGAATACTAGAGTTGACACTATTATTGTAGGCAAACTCTATGAGTGCTAGGTGATCATCCTAACTACCCTTGAAATCAATCACGCAAGCTCTTAACATGTCCTCTAAGGTTTGGATGGTACGCTCTGCCTGACCATTCGTCTGTGGATGAAATGTTGTACTGAGGTTCACCTGAGTACCAAGACCTTTCTAAAATGATCTCCAGAAATGAGATGTAAACTGAGGACCCATATCTGAGATGATAGATAAGGGAACCCCATGCAACCTAAATATGTCGCAGGTGTAGAGTTTGGCATTGTCCTCCACTGTATCTATAGTCTTGACAGCCAAGAAGTGAGCTGACTTAGTAACTATGTACACTATCACCCAAATGGAGTCGTTCTGTCTGCAAGTACGAGGTAAACCCCTAATGAAATCCATGTTAATCACCTCCCACTTCCAAGCAGGAATACTAATATCCTGAGTTACACCTCTCGATTTATGATGTTCTACTTTCACCTGCTAACAATTGGGACATTTAGCCACAAAATCTGCAATGTCCCTCTTTATGTTGTTCCACCAATAGACTTTCCATAGATCACGGTACATCTTAGTGGCACCAGGATAAATAGAATATCTGGAATTATTGGCTTCTTTAAGGATCTACTGCCTTAACTCGCCCACATTAGGTACACATAAATGACCCTGGTAGCGAAGCACACCATATCCCCCTTGGAGAAAACCTCTACTCTCTGCTGATGAACTGCACCTTTCAACTGAAGCAATATGGGATCACTATCCTGTTTCTCTTTAACCTCCACTACCAATGAAGATTCTGACCCATTCTGGACTATCACACCACCATTTGTCCTGTCCATGAGGTAAACTCCTAAGTGAGCAAGCCTATGAACATCCCTAGCTAATTCTTTCCTATCTTCCTCAACATATAACACACTACCCATGGACAGTCTGCTGAGGGGATCAACCACTACATTGGCCTTACCTGGATGATAGAGCACATTCATATCATAGTCTTTAAGGAACTTAAGCCACTTTCTTTAACGAAGATTCAACTCCTTCTGGGTGAAAACATATTGGAGGCTCTTATAATCTGTGAATACATCAACATGAACACCATACAAGTAGTGTCTCAAAATCTTTAAGGCAAACACAACAACTACATGCTCAAGGTCATGAGTCCGGTAGTTCTTTTCATGAATCTTAAGATGTATAGAAGCATAAGCTATGACCTTACCCTGTTGCATCAAAACACAACCAAGGCCAACCCTTGATGCATTAGAATAAACCTCGTAGCCATCCGAACCCTCTGGTTAAGTCAAAATGGGAGCTGTAGTCAACCTGGTCTTCAATTCTAGGAAGCTTTTCTCACACTTATTTGACCACTGAAACTTGACCTTCTTCTAGTCAACTTGGTCAATAGAAAAGCTATGGATGAAAATCCTTCATGAAACCTCCTGTAGTAACCGACCAAACCCAAGAAACTTCTGATGTCTATCGGAGAGGTGGTTCTGGGCCAGTTCTTTACTGCCTCAATCTTCTGAGAATCAACTCGAATGCCTTCACTAGACACCACATGACCAAGAAAAGCAAATGATTTCAACCAGAACTCACACTTACTAAACTTGGTGAATAACTGGCGATCCTTGAGAGTCTGCAACACCACACTCAAATGATTTGCATGCTCCTCCCCACTCCGAGAATAAATGAGAATATCATTAATGAGTACGATGATGAACAAGTCCAAATATTGTCTGAACACTATGTTCATTAAGTCCACAAAAGTTGCAGGAGCATTCGTTAGTCCAAAAGACATAACTACAAATTTGTAGTGACCATATCGAGTCCTGAACGTTGTTTCAGAATGTCACTATCTCTGACTCTAAGATGATAATAGCCAAATCTGAGGTCTATCTTAGAGAAGAAACTAGCACCCTGAAGCTGGTCGAACAAGTCATCAATCCTGGGGATGGGATACTTATTCTTGATTGTGACTTTTTTCAACTAACGGTAGTTGATGCACATCCTGAGAGAACTATCTTTCTTACGCACGAAGAGAACTGAAGCACCTCATGGAGAGATATTGGATCTGATGAAGACCTTATCTAGAAGGTCTTTCAACTATTCCTTCAATTGTTTAAGCTCAGCTGGAGCCATTTTGTAAGGAGGAATTAAAAAAGGTTGGGTATCTTGAAGGAGATCTATTCCGAAGTTGATTTCCCTTTTGGGAGGAACACTGGGAAGATCTTTTGGAAACACTTCTGGGAATTCATTCACCACTGGTACTGACTCATGAGTTGGGGTTTAGAGTTGGAATCCTTAACCCAAACAAGATGATAGATATACCCTTTGGAAATCATTTTTCTGGCCTTAAGGTAAGAGATAAATCGACCTACAGGCATTGATGTACTACCCTTTCATTCTACGACTGGCTCATTTGGAAACTAAAATCGAACGATCCTAGTTCTCCAATCAACTGAGGCATAATAGGAATATAACCAATCCATGCCTAGAATAATATCGAAGTCAGTCATTTCTAACTCTATAAGAGCGGCTGAGGTGACTTTATGGGAAACTGTGACAGGGAAATTTTTGTATACCCGTATAGCTATAACTGGGTCACCAATTAGATTAGAGACTTAGAAGGGTTATGGGATGATTTCTGGACTGACACCAAAGTTTACTGCTATATAAGGAGTTACAAGAAAGTGTAGCCCCTGGGCCTAACAATGCATAAACATCTAAATGGAAGACTTGTAATATACCTGTGACCACATCAGGAGAATCCTCTTGGTACTGTCGAGTCTGAAGGGCATACAACCTATTTTGGTGCTAACCACCACCTATACAAGATAAGGCACCCTGCTGATTGGGGAGACCCACTGGAGCTGCCATACAACTGGCCTGATTCTGTGGGCGAACATCCTTGCCCTTCTGAGAAGCTGCTGGACAATCCCTCATCCTGTGGCCTAGATTGCCACATCCAAAGCAATGTCCACTACCTCCCATACACTCACCCTGGTGGTTTCTACCACACTTCTTGCAAACTGGATGAGTGTACTCGCTAGTAACTGTACCTTGGGACTTAGAGCCTGGCGCTCTATCCCATCGATCCTGTCTGAACTTAGGCACTAGGGCTCTAGTAGAAGACGGAGCTAGAGCTGAAGATTTCTGATGGAACTGAGAGCAATTTCCACCCTCTGACCTCTGATGAGAGTAGTTGAAGTCACCTATTCTATCTCTCTTACTGTCTCCTCCCCTCTCTTTGATTTTCTCCTCCTCGATCTACTGAGCATAAATCACAAACCTGGAAATATCCATCTTCTTAATCAGCATAGCAGTCTTGCACTTCTTGACCAAGTCATTAGACACACTATATACAAACTTACTCATATGGGCCCTGGGGTCAGCTACTATTGATGGAGCATACTTAGACAACAGAGTAAACTTGAGTGTGTACCCCTTCATACTCATATCATTTTTTTTCAAGTTGATGAACTCTTGGACCTTGGCTTCCCTGAGCTCAAGTGGGAAGAACATATCCAGAAATGTAGTCTTGAAGTGGTTCCAATCCACTGGACCTGCATTAGCACAACGCGACTCTTTCCATTATTGATACCAAGTATAAACAACCCCCTTCAGATGATAGGAGACTAAGTCTTCACTCTCGACTAGAGTGACACCCTTAATATATGTTACCTTCTGAATATCATTGAGGAACTCTTGTGGATCCTCTTCTGATTTAGACCTATGAAATTCTAGAGGGTTCATCCGAGTGAAGTCTCGGACTCTAGCTGCAACAGTGATAGTCTGGGGTGGAGCTGGGGCCATAGCCTACTGATTGACCTGAGCGGTCATGGCCTGATCAAGCACCTGAAAAGCATCCCTGAATTTGTCATGAGTGACTTTCTCATTCAGAGGGTCTGCTGGATCTGCTGGTGCTGGCTGATTCCTGGTGTTGGCTCTTCTAGTGGGTATTTTTTGTAACATGAAGAGCATGAGTTAGAAGGAGATTAAATAGAGTTCATACTCTATATCACGAACTAGAAAGGAAGAAGGGGAGTTTTTCCTAATGACATCTCATAGCTTCCCTCCCCATAGGTGTGGTGCGGTTCACACCCATGAAGAAGACTCTACTCGATACGTCTTTTAGACACCCTAGGACACATGAACCTGATGCTCTGATACCGAGTCTGTCATTCCCCGAGGATACCCCCTAGACACAACATGGTGCTTGGTGTCACAAGTGACCCCAAACTAACCCATGGCCTCGCATAACTAGATAATATTTTATAAAGCATCCACTGTGCAGAAACTTAAAACAATTTAATATCTAAAGTGGGAGGGAACCCAAAACATGTCTAAATATGAAATATATATAGTAGTATAATAAAGTTTGGAAAAAAATAACATTAACAACTCAATAACTAAATCTAGTCTATGTCTGAAAGCTTCTAACTGGCAAGTTGCTGGGACATGGCCCCAGGTCACTCTAATAATCTGAAAACTGAAAAGTAAAGACTGAAAATGAAAGCATGAATATCATCCTCGAACTGTGAGGACTCACCAATGAAGCTGCTGGTTATGAACTAGAAAACGAGCTAAGCACGGTCTGGATGCTAAGCGCCTGAACCTACATCATAAAATGATATAGCATAAATGTATGCATTAGTACTTCGAATGTACTGAGCATGCAGGATATAGAACTAAAGTTGTAAACATGAATAATGACATGGAAGTACATAGCATGAAGCATGAACTAGAAGATATCTGGAATGCAATAACCAAGTAACTGAACATGAATATCATAACACGCTAAGTTGAACTGAAATAACTAAAATAGATACTGAGTACATGGTCAATGCAATGTGAATCTGGCTATGCGAGATACTATTAATCGATATACCCCAAGCTGAGCTAACTATGGGGACAACCTGTAACCTTGGATGGAAGGGTGTTCATACATTGCCAAGGGTACAAACAAGTCTGACGTGGATCCACTAAACTGGTGTACATAAGGGATAAGGGTGACCAGCCTAATCTGACAGCTGACCCCTTTCATACCTACGGTGGAACCGTAGTTCTAGAATTTGGGGACTGCAACTAAAGGTCTCAGATAAATCTGACAACTAACCCTTCATCCCTTCATCCTCTCGGTACTAAGTCTACTCCCAACTGAATGTAAGCAATGATATGCAAGCTGAAATACTGGATAGCTCAAATACTGATAATCATTGAGCTATACTGATAAGCAACTCCCTATTTTGAAACTCTTAAAGTTGAAATATTTGACTTCAGTCAACATTTTGAGTAAACAAGCTTAGATGATATTTCCGCCAGTGTTGATAGCTCCAAAGCATGAACTTTGGGCTACTGGGACCTATGGTTCAGGTCCCGAAGCTTCTAAACTCATTTTGGCACTTGGGTGGTTTTTACGCAAAATTGACAAAATGTTAACTTTGGACAATATTTCATCTAGATGACCTCCATTGGTCATTCTGATGATTCTGTTGAGTCTTAAATGCCATTTTCAGTTGGACAGTATGTTTGGTTTGTGTTCACGAGGTTCTAAATGAATCTTGAGTGTCCATTCGGTGAATAGACTTGTGGTTCTTGTTTGTTTGATGTTGCTGGTGCAGGTCACATTTCTTCATCACTATTGTAATGCAGACCTCAAAATCACGAGGGGCTGACTTGTTGGCCATTACATTTACGAGGTAGCATCCCCGCGATCACGATGAATGGTCCAGTGGACCCAACCCCCTTTGTTCTATGCAATCGCATGGTTGGCCATCATGATGATTTAGCCAGCGTGGTCATAACAACCACAAAAGATGTTCTCTCAATCACGATGAAGGACCTTTGGCAGTTATATATTGATCCACTTCAGTTTTAGCTCCATTTCATACAAAAATTCACTTCCCTTGAGCTTAGGAGCTGATTTTGGAGAGTTTGCTCATCCTGATTCTTTTCGTTGAGTCCCTTATGTTTTTCCGCTCATTTCCCATTAGTTTATACGATTACTTCACTTAATTCTGCAAAATGTCCTTGTTAAATTCTTGAGATAATTCCTTGATCAAAGTAAGCTTCGGGGTTGTTTTGATCCTTGAAACATGTTTTGTTTGTGCCCAAAATTTACGCATGGGTTTAGAACCCTATTAGGATGTAAATGCAATTTTTGTTTATATTTTCATTAGCGGGCCCCAAGGGTCGATCTTTAACCCAATTTTTGGCCCAAAATTCTAAATACCAATATGGGTGTTGTTGATCTTGTCTTTATGTGTAGATTATGTTTATGATAGTGTGGTAACAATCTGAGGCTTTTCAGAAGGGGAAGGCACATGAGTGATAGTTCGTGCTTGCAGTTCGGCCTCGAGGTAGGTTACAATTTACTTTTTTTAGACTTAGCTCAGTTAGATTCTATATTTTATAAGTTTCATGATAGTTAGGGATGCTTGTAAGATAGAATTAGGCGTAAATAATTCTTACTTATGAATTAGCCATTTTCAGGACCTTAGATTAATACCTGCACTTTAAGCCTTTGTCTAGTTTGCTTTTAGTCTTGAGGTGATTAGGATAGAATCCTTAGTGTAGAATTGATGAGATTTTCATTGTAGAATAGACTGTTGCTAATAGATATGGTTATTTCCTCATTTTAGATTTTAGTTCCATTTATTGTGTAATTGTGGGCTCGAGGCCATGGTTTTCGGATCGGATGGGACTCTAGGTCAGTATCTCTTACTTGAAGGGTGGTTTTCCCTATTTGGTGTTTATTCGTGTAATTACATGGTTCCTGAAATAGCACATATGCATTAATACAGTCATTTGCATAGTTCATGGCATGACACGAAGGAGGAATATTGGTTTACAGTTTGGAAAAAAGGTTTTTTCACACTTACTGCGTATTTCAAATTTCTGAAAAGATTTTTACTACTTTATTACTGATTTTCAGTTTTCAAAACTAAATGTTTCATCTTTTACTAATTTGGGCTTCGAGGAGGGTATATTTACTTACTTTACATCTGATGTAAGATTTTGGGCTCATATTTACTTACTTTACATCCAATGTAAGATTCCAGACTCATATTTACTTACTTTACATCTGATGTAAGATTTTTGGCAGCCCGAGGAACACATATTTGGATTATTTACTTTTATTACATATATTGATGAGACCGGTTGTCATGCCCCAAACTATGGGAGGCGCGAGGCACTCGATACCTTATTCGACTGAGTTAGCCACTAAAACATACTAGCTGACTAAATTATGGGCCTAAAAATTTAGACAGCATAACATCTGATATACTAAGCCTGGACCGTTAAGGTCATAACCTGAATGACAACAAGTTATATAGACAAAGGTAGACAACCCAAAAATAATAAAGTACTGGCTTGCTGACAAGGTCGCAATTGAAGACATACATACATAAATATACATACATGCCAAACCTATGAGGCTGGAGACTTGAAGCTGCAAAAAGAAACATAGAATACCATGTCCACAATAGCCGCTAAGAGTGCCATATGCACTGGTCGGACCAAGACCCCGACTATACCCAAACAGTACAACAAAATTAAACATCCTCTGATAACTCCAGGAAGATGTGGAGCTTACCAACTCATAGCTGAACCCCAAATCCTAGCAGAGGGGTCGATCAGAATCCCTACCTGGACCTTCACGCATGAAACAAAAATACACCATCTCCAGGAAACTGTACGTCTGTACGAATAAAAATGAACTGGTACATAAGACAGAGAGTAGAATCATAAATAGATGTTTTAAAAAGGGTAATAGAGATACAACATGAAATTGAAACTCTCATAGCCTCCATGGCCGACATTCGACCTTATATAAATTAAATATGCATGGTATGCTCGTGTAATCATATATCATGAATACATATACATATACCAATGCAAATGCATGTCATACCCCACCAAATGCTAGCAATGGTGGTATCTTCTGGTAGCTAACCGGTATCATATTCGCCAACTTGTGGCCATCTGTGTATCATACATATAAATATGGGAAATAGGCCTCATACCTCCCGATTATAGCTCGGGAGTAGAATACATAGCATGTCATGTCATGGATTAATAATGCATATATGTCATCATATTTCCAATCTTGGCCCGTTAGTGCTCTTTATTCTCATAATCTCATAATAACTTTCGTATAACATGTAATTGCCTCGTAGAACCAAATATGTTTTTAGAATAGACTTGATCACTTAACTCGACTTTAGAAAGGTAACTTAAACCTACAGATGTTAATAAAGATCTTAAGGTGTTTCACATAATTTCTATATATATTTCCCTTATTGTTTGTAAAAGAAAGTATTTCAAAAACTAAGTTCTTTGGTAGTTTAAACATACGAGTTAGATTTGAGTATTTTTGAAATCGACGTATTATTTTAAAGTTTTTCAAAAATTATTTTAGCGAGGAAGGAGGGCTGGTTGTGAATTCTTAATGTTCCTTTGTAATCATTTTAAATCACAATCCCGAAAGAAGAATAAGAACTCCTACATATAGACATATAGTTAAGGAAGCCGACAAAATGACATGTAGATGTCAAATATTCTATATAACCAAATGAGTGGAATATCAACCTAATAATATCACAAAAATACTTCAGCTGCGATCCCAATTCCTTTCACAGAAGGCCTTTTTAGCAATAAAATAGTAAAATATCATATTTGATGATTTAGGAATTTTCTAAACTTCGTGCTCAAAGGAAGGACAATGTTTAGCCTTAACATACCTTTCCAACAAATATCCGAATGCCCGTAATTCCTTCACAGAAGTTATTCCTTATGTATTCAGCTTCACAAGTACTATAGATACGCAGCTTATACATACCTATAAACAGTCCATAATTAAGCTTAAATCGGCAGATTTTCCAAAAAGATAATAACTTGATGAAATGTCCGTAGAACTTCATAAAAATGATCATAAAAGAGCACCGAGATGGTTACTTTTGCAAATAAAGTGTAAATATTGAAGAACCACAAAGAACTACCAAGTTCTATCTTCTGAAACTAGCTCCAAACGTGGCTAATCAAAGGGAAAAATGGTTGACACGCATATAGATTGCATTTCTAGGCATGAAGACAAGCGTTAGCAATAGAAATCACTAAAAATGAACCTTGATCACTTAAGAACTCTCTTAGAACCCTCCCTTATGTTTTAGAACTGTTTTGGAGTGTTAAAACGTGAATTTGAAGTTTTAAATCGATCATGATCTGACCCGGTTCGTGACCCAATTTTCAGCTCAGACAGTCTGCGGTGAAACAATCATAATTGTTTACTCCAATATTGGTTTGATGTGAGGTTTTGTGCGTTAGAAACTAGACCCGTAGGCCTTCGATTTGGTAGGTTGGGGATCTTCTAACTCTTTATATATTGGGAGAAAATCTCCAAGACATTTGACCCAAAGTTCAGAAAATTTATTAAAGAAACTTACGATAACTTTTGCCGACTTTTGTTTCGCAACTTTCTTGATTTCAAACATAATATAAAACCATTGAGCGATTATAATACCTCATAAACCATCCTTCTTAGCATATTATATACTCTTAGTCTTACCCTGAAGCTAAAAGTTAATTTATCACGAGATATTTCTTTAACTCAAACTTTTGTTTATGGGCTCCCCTTGACCTAAAACTTTAGTTTAATTCTTTGATATTACCACCCATTTTAAACCTTATTCTCCTGATATGCTACACCAAGTCATATATACCTCATACACTCATGCCATGCTATGTATATTATACGAAAAAAATTATGGGGTCTCACATTCTCCCTCTTTAAGAACATTCGTTCGCGAATGGGTCAAAAATGTTCCTTGGTTGCATTTTTTTTGCCACTAAAATGTTATTTGCAAGGCTATATTTTTTACGTTCGCAAATATTAAATCTAATTCTAAAAATTTCAACTACGAGACTTCGTATATCTATCTCGCGATAAGACATATAAATTACACTTTCAAGTTATTTAAAATCCAATAAAATTTTGTAAAGGAATAATTATCTATTATTGAAATGCAACTCACCTTAAGTCGTAAATAGCTGGGGATAATTCTTTCTCGTTTCCTCCTCGGCTTCTCAAGTCATTTCCTTGACGTTGTTATTCTGCTATAACACTTTTACGGAAGCCACTTCTTTAGTCCGAAGCTTTCTTACCTACCTATCTAAAATAGCCATTGGCACCTCAGCATAAGACAAATCTTCAGTGATGCAAATATCCTCGATGGATGTAATACACGAAGGATCTCCAATGCACTTCTACAACATAGATACATGAAATACAGGATAGACCACTTCCAATTCTGAAGGCAAATCAAGCTCGTATGCTACCCTGCCAATCCTTCGAATAATCTTATATGGCCCGACATACCCGAGACTAAGATTCCCTTTCTTTACAAATCGTATGACGCCCTTCATATGCGATACTTTTAGGAAAACCCAATATTCTACATCAAACTTGAAGTCTCACCATCGAACATCTGCATAAGACTTCTATAGACTTTGTGTTGTCTTCAACTGATCTCTAATAAGCTTTACCTTCTCTATTGCTTGATGGACTAGATTGGGACCTAGCAACTCTGCTTCCCTGACCTCAAACCAACCAATTGACAACCTGCACTTCCATCTATATATTTGATAAGTCGGTAATCTACCAACTTATTGAGCCTTTAATCATGAATTATTGCCATATTTTGATAAGATTTAGAGGTTCTTATGGCCTTTTTGATATGAATGCAGGTACTCTTGGTCAAAAGTAGAAAATAAGGAATTATACCTAAAAGAGCTCAAAAAACGTTAAAGTGTAAGAGATGAAGATTCTGCCGAGAGGTGCGGTCGCTGTGCGACACTCACAATGGCTGGTGCACACCGCACCTCCCTTCACATGACACCAAAAATCCACTAAAGTCACTGCTCTACTGGAGCAGAGCCATGTGACGCGCATAATGCTTGGTGTTACTGCACATTGCACCACACATCGCGTTGCATGGCTCTCGAAGGGCATTTTTATCCATTTTCATATAACGATTTGGGAACCTTCTAAAACCCAATCTGGGAATTGTACTCAGAAGTTTTTGAATAGTTTTTGCAAGTTTTTTCTCCCAAGGAAAGATAGAGGGTTTTACTTTATTCCCTTCATCTTCAACCTCGGATTCACTATTATTGTATTATTGAGCTTGGATATTGGAAATTATCTCCATTAGTGAAAGAGAATTTGAATTACCTACTTATTATCATCTCTTATTCCTTTAGCATGAGTGGCTAGTTTCCTTTTCTAGGGGTGTGTGTATGATGGGTACTTGATTAATAGGTATGGGTCTTGCTTAATTGTGTTTATAATTGCTAAATTGATATGGGTCTATTGAATTCTTCATGTTTTAACTCTAAAATTGATAGTTGCAAACATTGATTGAAATTACTTCATAGTGTTCTGTTTTGAGAAAGAAGTTCATAATTTCGGATGATAATTCAATACTGGGTACTTGGGAATTTCACCTAGATTGAGGCTAGAAATAGTTCAATCAACGGAAAACACCCATTTAAGAGTCTAAGCTAGAAATAATATGACTTCCTCGAGCCTAAATTGGTTGGTTGTGTTGAAACCATGGTGCTCGAATATAGACCATCAGATAAATGTTTAGAAGATCGAAATATTGACATTCATGACTAAAACCAATGCTACCCATATCGTTTACTAAGAATTTGCATATTTAAGCAAGTACCTTAACCCATGTTTAAGTTCCATCGGAAACATACCCCCAGTCATCCTCTCTCTTGATACAAATCCCTTTTTACTTTTTTTTTTGCTTGAATTATGATTGTGACAGATTTCCAATTCCCTGATTTCCCCCCTTTTTACTTTCTTGTTGTTTGAACGATTATTCTATTTGTGATTGATATACGATAATCTTATAGGCGACTCTACCATTTATCTGTGGGATCAACCTCAACTCCCGTCAGGAATATAAATTTTATTTTACTTTGACGATTGCTATCAGCTCCGTATAGAGAGTGTTACTTGAGAATTATCAAAAATGGTGCCGCTCCTGGGGAATTGGTGTTGAGTAGCCTTTTGATTAACATTTGAAATCACTTTATGAGTTTTTGTTCATTCTTACTTTATTTGTTGTTTTTGATTATTGAGCAGGCCGCCCATGAGCAAAGTGGGCGACAATAAAAGTGTAGAAGGATTCATGGATGCAGCCCCTGAGCCCGATATTCAAGGAGGTGTAGGTGCAATCTGCCTACCTCCCAAGGTTGGCAACGCCGTATTTCACGTCACTTGTACCATGCTCAAACTCAGACAAATGAAAGGATTGTTTGGAGGGGATACACATAAAGATGCAAATAGGCAGATACAGAACTTCATCAAGATATGTGATAACGCTCAAGTGTACTCTCCTAGATGGAGGTATCGGTGATCGTTAGATTAAAACACATTTGTATATTTTCAACGGGAGTCAAGGTCGATCCCACAGAGAATTGGTGACTAGCCAAGTCAATTGTAAAGAAAAGACTTCACAACGAGAGTAGTTTGTTTGAAAACAATAAAAGTAAAGGAAGGGGGAATTGGGAAATCTGTCACAATTCGCAATTCAAAGCAAGACAATAAAATAAAAGCAGGTGTAAACAAGGAGAGAGGACGACTAGGGATGTGTGTTAAATGGGACTCGAATACGGGTTAGGGTGCTTTCTCATTCATATAAATTATTGCTAAATGATATGGATAGGATTGGTTTTAGGCATGCTTGTTAATCTCTCAATCAAACAATCATATATCGAACGGTTTTTATTCAAACACCATTGTTTAGGCAATAACCAACCAACATATGCTTGGGCAGGTCACACTATTTCTAGCTTAAACCCTTAAATGGGTATTTCCAGGGAATTGAGCTATTTCTAGTCTCAATCTAAGTGGAATCCCAAGTACCGACTAGCAATTTCATATTCAAAATTGTAAACCCTTTTTGCAAGCAAGAACACAATCAAGTGAGGTAAATCAATGTTTGCAACCATCAATTTTAGAGTTAAAATATGGTGAAATCACTAGACCCATGTCATATTAGCAATTAAAAACACAAATTAACAAAACCCATACCCATTTATCAAGCATACATTATCAACACATCTCTAGACAAGAGATTTAGCTACTCATGCTAAAGGAATAAAGAGCAATACCAAATGGGTAAGTCAAATTCCCTTTCATTCAAGCTAAATATTCAATATCTAAGCTCAGTTTTTACAAGAATGGTGATTCTAAGAGTTAGGAAGAAGGAATTGGAGTGAAACACTCTTCTTCTTTCTTGGAGAGAAAACTTGCTCACTACTCAAAGCTATTCAATTCTATTTTTGAAAACTATCCAAAACAATCTAAAAATATGCCTAAAATGGCTTTTAGAATTTTCCAAAAATGTCACATTAAATTGGACAAAAATGCCCTTCGGGAGCTGTGCGGCGTGACGTGTGGTTTGCACGTCTTGAAGTGCGCATCGCCCAGCTCTGTTTAAAGGGCCAGTGACTCAGCTAGAGAGATCCATGCAAAGTGGGGTGTAGTTCTCACTAGGAAATGTGTGCGATGCACAGCGACTGCACCCCTTAACAGATCCTTCAGCTAACTCTGAGATTCAGGCGGTGGAAGGTTCAAACCGCCCCATTGACTGTGCGTGTTGCACGAGTGATAAGTCGGTAATATACACACTTATTGAGCCTTTACTCATAATTTATTGCTATGTTTTGATAAGATTTAGAGGTTCTTATGGTCTTTATTGATGTATATGCATATACTTGTGATCAAAGATAGACAAAAAGTAAATGGACCTAAAAAGAGAAAAAAAGGAGTGAAGTGTGAAGTGATCAAACAAGATGAAGATTTTGCTGAGAGATGCGGCACCCGTGTAACACACCCTTGCCTTGGTGCGGAACGCACCTTCTACCGCATGGAGATAAAAGTTAACTAAAGAGTTTGCTAAAGGGTGTAGTCATTGGGTGATACGCACAATGCCTGGTGCAAACCACACCCCACTTTGCATAACCTCCCAATTTTCCTGAGTCACTGGACCACTGAATAAGGGTGTGCAACGTGCACATGATGACGTGTGAACTGCACATCGCACCACACACCATCCGAAGGGCATTTTTTTCAAAATTTATATGACATTTTGGGAATGTTTATAAACCCATTTTAGGCACAATTGTAAATAGTTCTGATAGTTCTGATAGTTCTGAAGAGTTTTGAACAATTCTTAGCTTTGTGAACAAGTTTTCCCTTCTAAGAACAAAAAGAGTGTTTCTCCCAATTCCTTCTTCCAAAATCTTAGAACCACCATTTGTGTACAAATTGGCTTGGATATTGAGAAATTTAGCTTGAATGGAAGGGAAATTGAGTTACCCACTTTGTATATCTCTTTTCTTAAGCATGAGTAGCTAAACCTCTTGTCTAGGGATGTGTTTATGATGGGTACTTGATAAATGGGTGTGGGTATTGTTATTCTTGTTTATAATTACTTAATTGACATGGGTCTAGTGATTTCACCATATTTTAACTCTAAAATTGGTGGTTACAAACATTGATTTTCCTTACTTGATTATGTTCTTGCTTGAAAGAGGAAATCATAAATTCAGATGTGAAATTGCTAGTAAGAACTTGGGCTTTCATTTAGATTGAGGCTAGAAATAGCTCAAATCGATGGAATCACCCACTTAAGGGTCTAAGCTAGAAATAGAGTGACCTTACTAAGCATTAGCTTGATTGTTTATTTCTTAATCAATAGTGCTTGATTTAAGATTGTTGAATATATGGTTGTTGATCGAGAGATGAGTAACCATACCTAAAACCAAGGTCACCCATGTTGTTTAGCATGAATTTGCATGAATAAATAATCACCCTTGCCCATGTTTGAGTCCCATTTGACACACATCCCTAGTCTTCCTCTCAGATTATCTACATCCATTTTTACTTATTGCTTTGTTTGGAATTCGAATTATGATAGATTCCCGATTCCCCCCTTTTTACATTACTCACTCTCGTTGTGAACTCTGCTTTACAATCACCTAGGCTAATCTCTAAATTCCCTGTGGGATCGACCCTGACATCTGTCGGGTACTATAAATGTGTTTTGCTCTAACAATCACCAATATCTCCTTTTAGGAGAGTATATTTGAGCGTTATCAAAAATGGCACCGTTGCCGGGGAATTATGTTGATTAATCTTTTTGATTGTGGAATTGAAATCACTTTGTAGAGTGTTTGTTCTTTTATTTTGTTTGTTGTTTTTACTTATTGTGTAGGTATCCCATGATTCAAGTAGGTGATAATGAAAGTGTCAATGAAAGTCTTGATGGGTTCATGAACGAGGCCAATGAACATATGCCTCAAGTGGGAGTTGGTGCAATCAGCTACCCCTAACGGTTGGAAATGTAGTGTGCCACGTTACGAGAACAATGCTCCATTTGATCCAAATGAAGGGCATGTTTGGAGGAGAAGCCCACAAAGATGCCAACAGGCACATCCAAAATTTTGTGGAGATATGTCAGCCATTCATATTTTAAAATATCTCCCAAGAATCCATCCAACTTTGCCTATTCCCCTTCTCTCTAATGGGGGAAGCCACGGCTTGGTTGAAGAAATTATTGAATGGGTCAATCACCTCTTGGGCCTAGTTGGTAAATGCTCTCACTACTAGATTCTTCCCTCCATCACGAATGATGCATTTGAGGGATGAAATTACAAATTTCTGCCAACTTTTCGATGAGCCCTTGCATGAGGTATGGATGAGATTCAAGAAGAAGCTTGTGTTGTGTCCTAACAATGGATTGCCGGATAATGAATTGCTAAAAAATTTCTTTAGATCCTTAAACTCCATGAATAAGTCTGTCGCCAACAATCTTGGAGGTGGTACTTTCATGGATCTATAATTTTCTCTTGCCTCGGCTTTTCTAGAGAGAATGACCAAGACTAACCAAGCTTGGCATACAAGGAAGGCTGACATTCCTACATGGGGAGTTACCACACCCATATTAACAAATGAGATGAGGAGGAAGGATGAAGAGAGGGATGAGACCATGGAGAAAATGATGACATAAATTGACCTCTTGGCAAAGCATATGATAGGGGCTGGTGGTGCTAATACCGTGAATGCTGTGAGTATACCGGAGATCAAGGATAGCGATGATAAGCTTATGACTATCGTGGATGATAAATTTTTCTATGTACTGGTGGTTTCTCATCCCAGGTATTATCGCTTGAGGGATGAAAATCAAGGTTGGAACAGGGATGAGAAACGAGATAGGAATTGGAGATGTCGTGAAAAAGATAGTGATAGATTGAATCACCAGAGCTCGAACCTGTATGTGCCTCCAAACAAATCATATTCCTTATACCAACCCACCACAAGAAATCTCGGTCACTCTAAGATAGAATACATGTTGTCCTTGGTTTTGAAGAAAGTGGACTCAATGAATACTGGGGTTGGTGAGCTAAAAAGTGAAGTTTCAACACTTCATCAAACTGTGAGCCCTCATTAGTCTTCAATTAAACATCTAGAGGCCCAAATGAATCACCTCTCCACCCAAATGAACTCGAGATTGAAGGGAACTCTACCTAGTGATACCACCGCTAATCCTAAAAATGATGCTCATGTCATGGCAGTTGTAACGAGGAGTGGAAGAACAAGTGGAGTAGTAAGAGAGCCTGTTGTTGAGCCGGTTGTTTTAGTAACGAAACCTATTATTGAAGATGTCGTTGAGCCGAGTGATAAAGGTAAAGGCATCATGCATGATAAAGATGTTGTAGAACCTGGGGTTAGGGTGAAGCTTGGTGCATTGATAACGCTCAAATTGTGCTCCCTGTGTTGGAGGCCACGTCGATCGTCAGAGCAAAACATATTTATAATTCCCAACGAGTGTCGGGGTCGCACCCAAGGGAACAATATAGTCGCGATCGAGCTAATAGAGAATCCAAGCAACTTATTAAAGTTCAATTAACAAAAAGGGAAAAAAGATATCTAAAGGGGGGTTTTAGCCTAAAACTAAGGATAAAATGAAATCAAATAAAAGATAGATTGATCAATGGCTTTCACCTTGCTCTCATCAAGCAAGGATAACACGGGAGACTTGGGAATAGGAGTTCAACTCACAATACATGCACCCGGTTGACACGTAGGTAGTCTTCGTTTAAGGTATGCCTAACTCTCTTTCGACCAATCAAGCATATATCTCGTGTGTTCTCTCGAACCACTACGAGTAAGCAATAAACCAACCAAATAACTTAGGTGAGTTAGGTTATCTCTAACCCCAACTCTTAGATGGGAGTTTCCGGCAACCAAACTATCTCTAGCCTTGGTGTAGAGTGAAAACCCTAAATCCCAACTATCGAACCTTCCCGAATTAGGGTAATCCTTTCTCAAGCAAAAACCCAAATTAGAAACCTAAGTCTATGTTTGCAACCATTGACTATAAATTCAAGCATGGAGGATTCAATAGACCCAAATAATTAAACAAGAGACAAATCTATATATGAATTCAATACCCAAACAAGTATTATCTCTAATACAAACCCAAATCTCAATTAAACAATTACACCAATAAAATAGCAATTAAGAACAAGAGTTGAAGAATGGAAACTAAAATTTTTACAATAAAGAGCATCCAAATCTTCACTCCTATGGTGTTGGTTGATGAACTTACTCTCCAAGATTACCAAAAGTTGTGAAAATAGTCAAATATGTGTTCCCAATCGACTGGGAAGAGTTTTATGGCAATTGGGGTTTCCAAAAATGGGAATTTTCAAATCTGTCCTGTAGTTGATGACACCTTCATCGCGATCGCGTGCATGACCTTTGCGATCATGAGGCTCTACAATGTCCTTCCACGCGATTGCGTGACTCCACACTCATGGTCACATGGCTTTGAGTTCTGTCAATGCATCGCGATCATGTGACTCACTCTCGCAGTTGCGATCGCTAAATTGATGCTAGTGCCCAGCAGCTCCCTTTTTGCTCCATTTGACTTGTTTTCACTTGAATCTTTCCCGAACACTTCTAAAACACAGAAATCTACAAAATAGAAGTAATTCGTGTCAAATTGCACTATTTATCCACTTCATACTAGCAAAAGCATAAGATTAGAAGCTAAATAAGTAGGTAGAATACCAACTTATCACGCACACAATACCCCGGTGAATGTTGGTGTTGATAATGAGATTGATGAGGTTGAATCTCCTCCCCAAGTTACTATTGAAGTTGAGGAGGACCCTCCTCTTATGCAAAGTGTGCAGACCACACTACCCAAGGGACCTCCTCCACACCCTTAAAGGCTAAACAAGAAGAAGGAGGAACACAAATTTAACAAGTTTGTTGACATGTTCATCAATCTTTCAATAAATATTCCTTTGGTTGAAGCCTTGACACAAATGTCGGGGGATGGTAAGTTTATTTAAGAGTTTCTTAAGAAAAAGAAGATTATTGATATGGGCACTGTTGAGATTTCACACAGCTGTAGCGTTGTGATGACAAGAAATGTTGCCATAAACCATGATGATCCAGGTGCATTCACCATACCTTGCACTATTGGGTTATTAGTGTTCCGTAAAGCCTTGTGTGATTTAGGGGTGAGCATCAACTTGATGCCCTTAACAATCTTTAACAAGTTGGGATTGGGTACGCCCAAGCCTACATCCATACGTATGTTCATCGCTGATCAGTCTATTAAATGACTGGTAGGAATACTCTTTGATGTGTTGGTGAAGGTTGAAAAGTTCATTCTCTTGGCATACTTCATGATCTTGGATTACAAAAGTCTATGTTGAGGTGCTCATCATTTTGGGGAGACCACCATTATCCATGAGGAGAGAACTCGTAGATGTTGAACCTGGTGTACTAAAACTCTGGGTTGGAAGAAAAGTAGTGACATTCAACATGTGTCAACCCACAAAGCCTTTAGATAAATTGAGGGTAATCTCGGTGATTGATGTTGAGGGTAAGCTTGATCATGCCCTTAGGGAGTGTGAGATGGGCAAGATGCCCAAGATTGAAGAGTTGCCAAGTTGGAAACATGTTGATGTTTTGAGGATATTGAAGGAGCAATTCCCCTTCTTGGGATGGGGCAACGCCAAGCGGATTGGCATGCTATCCGACAATGACTAAGGTTGAGGTACTATCATCGAGCTGCAATGTAAAATCAAGAGCTTCTTGGGAGGAAACCCAAGTGTTTTTACTTTATTTTTGGTTATCTTTTGTTGTTTTTGGTTTATTATAGGAATGCAATGAGTAGAGGAATAAACAAATGGAAAAACAGGGAAAAAAAGAGATATGTGGAGGACCGTGCAGTTCGCACATACCATTGTGAATGTTGCACAGCCCAACGTATGCCGAACCACAAAGATGGGAAGAAACATAGAAATTAGAGGCAATGTACGCTGGGATGTGCGGTCTGCACAAGCCCAAGTGCGCGTCGTACCTCCATCGCATGCTGAAGTAGAAGCTTAGGCCAAATTAAGGGCATGAAAAGGTGAGGTGTGAAATGACATGCGGTCCACACAAGGTCTTATGTGAATCGCATGTCGAAGTGCACCAAGGTAAATTTCAAATTTTAATTGACCTAACCCGTTGATCGACCCGACCCAGCTCAATTTCTTCTTCTTTTCCACTTTATAACCGCCATCCTCAACTTTTCTCTCTATATTCTCTCCTCAACTCTCCAAATTCTCTCACAAAACCTCCAAGAAATCCATCAAAACTTCTCCAAACTATTCTCCTCCTCTTACCCAAACTTCTCCACCGCTTCACCACCCATCTTCGTCGTTGGTTCTCTAGGCAAAAACTTTGGTCACCATTGTTGCTCTCCAAAAGCTCCAATTTTTACTTCTCCTCATTTAATCTTCACTTGTTGTAAGTTCCCTGACATTAAATACATGTTTTTATATTGATTGGGAACTCATATTGTGAATCATGCTAGTTAGAATTTCCATGTTGATTTTGGGTGAGATCCGAAATTTTTGAGTCCCCAATTTTGTATTGTGTTATGGATTTTGCTTAGGATCAACTTCGTAGAACTTGATATTGTGATAATGCATGTTGATTGTAGTAGTTTTTAGCCTTGAAAATATGTGTTTGGGGTGAAGTCTGAGTAACCCACTTGTGATTGATGAATGATTTGGCCCTATGATAGATTGGGTGACGTTATTCTTAAGGGAAAATCGTCGTTTTTCATTAGTTTTGGTTGAGAATTGTTGTGTGGGGGTAAAATTTGCTACTATTGTTATACCCATGTTCTTTGTTTAATATTTTGTTGGGTATATGATCTTGTGCGAGGAGGTAGAAATTGTTGAACTTGGTGCCTAATTGCTACAATTGAAGGCTTGATGTTCCCGATGATAGATGGGGTAACGTCCTTCTTAAGGGAAATCATTGAGTTCTTCTTTTGTTTGTTATAGTGTTAATAAAATCCGGGAAAGTCTGAGTACCCTGATAAATTGTGCTCATGTCATGTTTTGCCCCCGAATATTTAAAAAATTATTGGTTTACTACTTGGTGCAATGAGATTTATGGAAATCTTGCTCCACGAATAACATGTGTAATTCACAAGAACACAAGGAACAAAAAATTCCAATTGTGCTCATGTGCATCTTGCATGTGGTGCATGGATTTTGATGTGTGAAACGCACAAGGCACTGCACTTGTCGAAAAAGTGCTTCCACCTCATTGTTTTAAGGTGCGAAGCACGGTGCGACGCGTACTTTGGTGCATGCAAACTGCACCAGGGATTGCACCTCTGTGGAAAATTTGTTGAAAGATCTGGTAGCTCATGCGACATCATGTGCGACGCACATAATGGATTGTGGTTCCGCACATGGTCCGTATGAGCTGTCAATTACTTTTTTCATTTTTCTACTCATTTGCATTCCGTCCTATTTAGTTTGTTAACTTCTTTTTGATCTTTTTCTTTCACATATGTCAAAAATACAAAAAGATTTTTTTTTTTTGGACTCACAATCTCCATGTGTAGAACGTGTCTTCTAGCAGGGGTAACACAGGTAGCCAACCAAGGAAAGTATCATCCACAGAAGAGGCAAGGACCCACTTTGGGGTGAAAGGCATGAAGACCTTTTATAAGCAGGATAAGAATAGGACATTCAATAAAGAGTAGAGTTTTAACTTGGGCTAAGTTGGGGATGAGCTACCCAACATGCACTGTCAGTTTGCTGAACGAGAATGGTACCCTTTTCAGGATGTACCTGAGGGGTACTATGAGAAAGTCGTCCGGGACTTCTTTGCGGCCTATCAAGCTATGCAGGATTCCAAGGGATATAAAGGGGCCGCGAAGAAATTCCCTAACTTGGATTCGGTTATAGTGAGAGGCAAGAGAGTTTGCATCAGCCCTACTGCCATTAATCCTATCTATTGGGGATACCCAATCGAACCTGCACCTGTGCTCATGGACAAGTTGACGGCCGAAGTAAAGCCTTATCGTGAGACTGCCCCTATTCTTCCTTCTGTCAGTCCTATCTGGGCTACTATGAAAGGTGATATTCTGAGAAGAACTTTGTACTTTGGGGCCCGTCTGTGGTATGATCTCATCCGTATCCGATTCCTACCCTCGCAGAATTACCAGAAGATAACTCAAGAGAAGGCCATTTTGGTTGTTGCCATTATGACAGGGGAGCATGTGAATTTTGGGGAAATAACAGCCATGTTGATTAAAAGGAAAGCACGCAGGGGTAATGACTCATTCCCTTTCCCGGTGCTGATTAGCAAGCTATGTTCCAAGGCCGACATCCCATACTTCAGCTGCGACAAGGTCACCCATGATATTGGGGTGATCGATCTTGATAAGAACACTGACATGGATGCCCCTAGATTCAAAAGGAACAGGGTAGAGGCATCGGTGGATGTTGAGAGTGATTAGTTAGGTGCCGAAGCAACTGCTTCATCCCCTTCTCGGGCTATATCAAAGGCACATGCACATGCCCCCACACCCACTTTGACCAAAAGTGGCCTCCAAGATATGATTGACAAAACATACAACCATGAGAGGCAATTGATAAATTTAGGGAGAGATCTGCCTAGGTTGATTGATAGGTCTTGTTGACACCCAATTTTTACCCTCCACGTTACGAATTAATCTTGAGCCTTTTTCAAATTTTAAATAATTTTTTGAAATAATTATCTTATAAAAAGGATAAAATATTTTCAAAATCAGCTTTATAATAGTTGTGAGTAAGAATTTATATTTTTCATATTTAATTATGTGAAATTTATATAAGTTCACTTAAGAACTATTTTAAAGTCTAATTTCATATGACAATCATTTTCAAAATGAGAGATTAATCGAATAAATTGATTTTCATAATTGTTAAACGAGGTAATTATGGGTTAAATACAATAATTATTTCAAATTATTTAAATTTAAATAAGCTTGAACGATTAATTATGATTGATTCATTCTTATTTCAATTCTAGCCTAAATCCTTAAAGTTATTTGAATCTTAGCCGAATTTTCCCTAAAACCCCATCAATTTGGCTATCTCTTTAACCTTTTGGCCACATTTTTGCAAATGTGGCCATTACCTAAATATTGCCTTATAAACCTTTTGTTATCAGCTATCCATTTGGGCCAGCAACTTCATAACCCGCTAAAGCCCACTGCCCTTTCCCTTTTTGTTTCATTCGACCCGGTCCAGCCCACTTAACACACCACTTTATTCTCTTTTTTTCTTTTCCTCACAGAGACTAAACCAAATGATCCCTTATTTCCTCTCTCTTTGTTGTTCTTTCACAGATGATGACAACAAACAACCCAGTACAATCCTCTGTCCAAACCCAGCTCAAACGACTGCCTCAACTCCACCAAACTACTCTAAATCCTCAGAAATCGTTACCCCTCCGTTAAAATCCCCTATTGCTGCTTGTTTGTACGAAGGGTGTGTATTGTCCAGGTTCTAGAAAAACCTTGAAATTTTCTAGGTGGCGACCTCAATGTTCACCCTCCGTGAGATCCGCCATAAGCCCCTCAAAACCATTGGCTAGTGATCAAATTCGTACCAAAATATACATTTGTGGCATCATCAAGAGGGTTTTGGGTTTTTGATTTTCAAAATCCTCAAATTCTATCTGAAAATCCCCAAGTTTTTCCCCCCATTTTCAACCCATTGGAACCCTAATTCTCTCCTATATAAACCCTCATTCTTACTGATTTGGGGGGAGTTTTCGGATAGCAAAAATCTTGGTGAGTCTTTTTCTCTGATTTTTGAGGAAATCTGAAAATTCAAGTTGAATCAATATTAAAGCAAAAACACTATTTCATTAAAGTTTTCAAAGTTTTTTTGGTCTTTTCTCATTACTGTAAGGAAAACCAGAGGAACTCTTAATCCATCGGAAAGTCGCTGAAGATCTCGACTCGTCTTGTCTCAGTTTTGCTGCCCGAAAAAAGGTAAAATTCTCCTTATTTCCACTTTACTTTTCTTGTTCTTATTGTAGCTAGTTGGCTGATGTGGTGGTGTTATAAATAAATGTTGTTTGTTGGTTTAGCACTGTTTTGTTCAATTAAACATTGTTACTGGGCTGTGTGAATTAAGTGGAATGGTGAGTTGAACTTTGGGGAATAATCGAGCTAGGGAGAAGCTTTGAACCTTAAAGTTTGGCTTCTCCCAGGTGCTCTTAAATACCCAAGGTTCCACATCCCTTCCCTTTGTTGTTAATGGTGGAGAATAGCTGACTTAGGTGTGGTTTTGTTCTGAAATGTTGATTTGAGTCCCTGAATGCTTGAAATCTTGTTTCCCTACTGTTTCTGTGAGTAAACATATGGTGATAATTAACTCGTTATGTTAGCAAGAAACGTATTTATTGTTAGTCTAGATTGTCTGTTTCGTGTACATGAAAATTTGTTTTCCCCTCTCCAATCCTTTGAACATCTACATTTGTTTGTATACTGTAAAGAAAAGAGTAAATCTCTCAAGAATAGCTAACGGATAATTTAGTTCTTATGATAAGCAGTTATCCTTCCCTTCACCATGTATAAATAAGATGTCTTGAGTATTTTCTTCTAAAATCTATCATTATACGATGAAATTTTCATCTTAAACCTGAATCCTGAGATGTTTTGCTTGTTATATTGAGTTGTTAAGAGGATGAATGTAAATCCCTATATGATTTCATTAATCAAATTGATAGGAAGGTAAATGGTTATCCTGCTTTATGTTTTTTTATCATGATCTTGCCCTTTTCCCCGGCTTTTGAACAATATGTTACTTCCCTCAAATTCGTCAAAAGTTTTGGTATCAAGTTCGAGGTTGCCTATAGAACTTATGATATTGTCTCCTTATTCCCCTGAGAAAAGTAGATGTATAGATCAATAATACATGTCAAGCCGATGTGTTTTGCTGGTTATGAATATGTGTGCGTCTTCGATTAAGCCTGAAAAGTATCTTTGACATGGGACTGGATAGATATGCCCACATAGATGTCCCAATTTAGTCCTCTGTTACCTTGTTTATTTTAGCCAAAAGTGTTGTCACAAGTTGATATGTTTAGACTTGGCAAACTTGATTATCTTCTCACAAGGGTGTAGAGAGAATAACTTGATTAAAAGCGAAGTAAAGAAGAGGGTTGATTGTTTGATTGGTTTTACCACTTGTTATTCTTGAACTTGGTAACTAAGTCTGTTGATTGATTAAAAGCTCTAAGCTTAGGTCTCAACCTAAGTCTTTTTTTTTTTGTAATTTGAAAACTTTTCTACTTTTATCCTTGGCTTGGTTTGATTTTTTTTAGCATCAGTCCTCTTTGCTTCCTTCCATTCATAAATGATTTTGATCCTTTCTGTCAAGAGGTAGAAGATGAACAAATTTGTCACTTATTTACTTAATTCTGGGATTGTGCAGATTTAATACTTCCTTTCCCATGCTATTTTTTGAATGACAAATAATTTAATACATGCTCAGCGCTTTAATTTGGTTACCTTTGTCCCTGATTCAAATTCCCATTCCTTAAAACTAAATTGTTTGTTATCTTTTGGTCTTCTGATGTTTTTGTTTTAAGAGAAGTTACTGGGTTGCTGATAAAGTGACAAACTGTTTGTTCTTTTATTTATTCTTGCATACGTAAGAATTTCTTAAACAAATATTAATCTTTCATTTCCCTTTTCTTTGCATGAACCTCCCTTATCGAGTCCAATGGACTCCCACACCTGCATTCCGATGGGCTAAAGCCCACATCGTTCGAGTCAAGACCTTCAACCATGCCTAAATAAGCTGGTACACACCAATATACAAGGAAAATGCAGGGGAAGAAGCAAATATACAGAGCATATGCAGTGATATAAGTTGTTGATATACAGCTGATATACCATGGAAAAGAGGGGCTAAAAAGTCCACAAAAGTTGACGTCCAGAGCTGGACAATTTAAATGGGCCAAAGCAGGGCCCCAAACCTCAACGTTTCTCTTATTTTCATGTGTATTTTATTTATTTCAATTACTTGTATCAACTAACTTGATTTAACTTGATCTAAATAAATTTCTGAGAGCTGCCATTTTGGTTTTATCTTTGTATTTACGTATCTCGTTTACTTGTGTTTGTTTTAAACAATAAGTAAATATTTGTCAATAGAAATGAAATTGAATCTTTTGACAATTGCTTTAAGGAAATAAAAATGGACTTTCCTCGAACACAAAAAAGAATTTCCTTAAAATTCATTTTCTTCAAATATTCATTTTTTGAAGTTGGTTGAAATAATTTTTCTAGTCAATGCCTTCATCACTTCAAATTTTTTTTTTGTAGAATAAATCATCCTCTTTCAAATTCTTTTCACTTGTCCTCCTACAGTTTTTGAATCATTTAGGATTTTTTCCAATCTTGCTAAAAAAATCATTTTTCAAATAAAGCTTCCTTTAATTAGTTGAAATAAGTTCTTTTAGAAATCCTTAGCTCAAAAAGAGATTTCTCAATTTGAATAACCCTTGCTTATAGTTTCTTTTAAATAAGAATTTCTCGAATTTGAATATTTTCAAAGAATGAATTTTCTTTAGTTGAAATAAATTATTTTTGGCCTTGATTAACTGATGGCATTTTCTTGAATCATTTTTCTTCACAATAAATCTCAAATACTTTTTCATGATTGCAATTCTTTCAAAAATTAGTCGTTTTCAAGTTAGTCAAAAAACAATTGGTACCTTAAAAACCTTCTTAAGACGTTACGTGAACCCTTACCCATTTTCCTCTAATTTTAAGTATTTATTTCTATTTTTATGTCTTTGAAATCTCTTTTATGTTTTCTTAATTTCTTTATAAAAATTAAGTGGAGACTCTATTTGATTTTAAAATTATTTTAGAACTTCTTTTAAGTCTTGATTTGTTTTAAAAGTCAAAAACCATTTTCTTTTAAACTAATAAATTTTGAAAAGGGATAAAACAGAAATGACGACTCTGCTGGGGATCTATTTAGGTTCTAACCAAAAATTTGAACTATTTGACTAACTATTCGGATTGTAATAATTAGTAACTTTATTGGTTTCCTTACTTGTTTACTTTTTGCAATTATAAACTGTTCATGACATCTTCTGTCTCTCTTGGCAAAGCATTAGATTGCATTAGGGGTAAAAAGGCAATTATGCAAGTATTTGCAGTCGTTCTTAACAAAAAAACAATTTTCAAAACAGACAAGTGAAGTAGTTGACCCGCGGTCGGTTAACGGTCACTTGTTGTTTTAGCCCGTGGTTGTCCGCTCAGGTTCCTAGTCAATTTCAAAACCTATTCTAGTGAACCCATGATATAGCAAAATCCAATCCCAAAATAGGCATTGGCATAAGATGTCTTAATATCCTAGGGATATTAAGTCCATTAGTAAGACCACCTTGTGTTCAAAAAGGCCCATGGCCCGAAAGAACAATCATCCCCTATGTGTTTAATTGAAGGATGTGATGTTGGATTGTATGAACAGTGTCCCTCGGGGTTGGAAATTTTTAGATAGTTCTTTATTATTGTAATCAAAGGAAGATCTCCATCCAAAAGGCGTTCAGAGTTCCAAGAAGTCTGAGAATGAAGGACCTTCCACGATGATTTAGTCTAGGATTGTACCCCTGCGTGGGACTAATATTTCCTGCACATCTCTTTGTATTAGATTTATTCAATTTGTATATAATATATCTTTTGGGACAATGGAACGTCTTACAAATGGCACACATCCTTCAATTCGTTAGGCCTACCTTCGGCATAAAAAGGTCACATATCTAAATAGGACGCGCTATAAATTGTTATGTGATATAAACTGTCTTATGTGCTACGTGTGTTGCTCGAATCAAGGGGGAATTGATCCACTTCTCTTTTAAAAAAATTTAGAGCACTGTAGACAGAAAATATAAACTCATCGCATAAAGTCCGACCAAAATTACTCCTCAAAAATCCAAAATCCCCTCAAACAAGCCTAAGAACTTCTCTTCTATCTCTCAGGAAGGTTGACTTGCCATGAACACCGAAGAAGCAATGCGCAAGAAAATGGAAGAAATTGACCAGGAAATCAACGGAATGAAAGAAAAAATCAAGGAAGCTAAGCAAGTGGAGGAATAGTTAGTAGCCAAGTCTGCAGAAGTGGATAAAGATATAGCCCTTATGGAAGAAAAGATAGCCAACGTTGATACGAAGATAGCCCAGACAAAAGAAAGGATTAACCAAATGGATCAAAAGTACCAATTGATGCTTAAAAGGTCAGCATCAGTCATAGGTAATGATGAAAAGTCTATGGGAGAAAACGACGAACAGATCCAGCCTTTTAACCGAATCTCATATTACTGGGCTAACATTAGGGATGACCCCATTTGGCCAACTAGGTTCAAGCCAGGAAAAGGAAAGATCATTCTCAAAGCTCACACACGGGCGAACGTCCGAAGGCCTAGAATTGTTACATGCCCAGTCATCTTCCTAGCTCTAAAGATGAAAGGAATCCTACAGCCTGATCAAACCCCGGGTTTTTGGTATAACCCTAAAGATGAACAAAATAGGTGTTCTTACCACCCACGCGAAAAGGGGCATACCATCAATGAGTGCACCATGATAAGGGTCAGAATTCATAAAATGATCAATAGTGGGCAAATCAGCCATATGTGAGGACCTCAGTCCCTACTAATTTGTGATAGGGTGAGGCCAGGAATGCAAATCACCAAGAATACCCTAATTCGCCAATATGACTTCAACGTGTTTTATGACACGTATCATGACATCAACTTCAAACTAGTCCACGCTGGTATCATTGAGCCAATTGAAAGAAAGGCAGGGAAATATGTCCCGAGCTTGGCACAATTGCAAGGAAATATGCCTCTACCATGCTGGAGCAGGGGGGGCATGACATAGAGAATTATCGCACTTTCAGGACTGACCTCAAAGATCTCATAGACGCAAGAAGGATCCATATTGAGTTTCTGTCGTATCATCCTTAAAGAAGAAGATTGAGAAGAGTCCAGAAGACACGTCACTATCCAAAAGAAGCTTTAAAAGTAGCAAAGCTATTGTAGTTATTTCCTTTATGTCGCCTTTACTTTTCCCTTTCTAATCAAAGATAGTAGAAGAAATGAAATGAAACAAAACTTACCCTTCACCTACTCGAACTACGTAGGGCCTGAATTCTCCTTCGTGAGATACATATGCAGCCTTCAAGGCCTGGCCCCTATCCTTAAGAAATTTTCATTTCCCCTCTTTGACAGAGATGTCAAAAGGTTCAGAAGACACATCAAGTGCTACAAGAAAAGTATCGGAAGGCAGAGACTCGACAAGTCAACTTTCCTGATAGAATCCACTTATCCAAAATCAGTGGGAAAATTCTTGTCCATCAAATCCTCGAACACCTGTGGATCAATTTACCTTGATGAAAAGCACCTTTACGTGTTTAAAAATAATTCTTTTGTGTTTATTTACAGTCGGATATCTTGTATTGTTTATCACTAACAGGATCTAACATATTGGCCTTCGAGTTGTTTTACTTTAACAGGTAACAAAAATTGATCTGTGTTGACAAAACTGGCTGAACATCCCTACTTCACTCGCTCAAAGGAACTCGTAGATTCCTCCTTTAACCCTCACTTTTATAAGGGTAAAATGATTGATAGTGAAGAAGAGAACGTTTGAGATATAAGAGATAATGTTATTGCTGAGCAGAGTGAAATGATTGCCGAACTGGAAAGGAAGCTAGAGAAGATGCAAGAAGAGGTGCATAAAGCCAAAAATATGGCCAGCTTGGCTATTGAATCTAACACCCCAACTCTGGGTAACTCCCAGACCCCTCTCCAAATCCCTCTGCTCAATTCCCCGTTAACTGAAAACCGTCCAAGGGATATTCCTCCTGCCTCCGCACCTAGACCTTCAAACGAACCTCTCTCCAATAACCCTCCCCATATCGGATCCTCGTATCAAATTTATACTCCTCCTTTCCAGTACACTAACCAAAACAACAGCCCAAGTGCCTACAATCCACAAAACATCCCTTCAAATTACCAAAACACGTCACCAAATACCTATAACTCCTAGAATAACTATCCCAATATCACTAACCCATACAACTATACCCCCGCATACCCAAATGCCATTCCACATGTCAGCCTCAACCTGTTCAGAATATGCCACCTCCTACCTTTCATGCTATGGTAGAACCGTACACCGCCCTCCCAGACTACCCCGAGCTTGACCAATATGAAGAGAAGGAGAAAGAGTTGAGGGCCATAGAGAAGAAGCATGATTATGACATGGCACAGATGAAAAAGGAGATAGCCAGGATCAAGGAGTTTCGAGGCTCATCTTATGAAAAGAGATATGACTACGATGATCTCTATATCCATCTAGAGATGGACCTGCTAGACGGATTCAAGATTCCCAAGTTCGAAACCTTCAACGGTGTTGGGAATCCTGAGGCTTATTTGAGAAGCTATTGCGACCAAATGGTCGGCACGAGGAAGAACAACGCCTTATTGATGAGAATGTTCAGTCGGAGTCTAAGCGGGGAAGCTTTGGAATGGTTCACCGCTCAAGAACTAAAGAAATGGACTAGATGGAGTGATCTGGCCTGAGACTTTGCTCAAAGGTTTGCATATAATGTGGAAGTCATCCCGGATTGATACTCTCTAGGTCATATTAGACAGATTTCAAATGAGGACTTCCAAGATTACACATATCGATGGAGAAAGGAGGCGGCGAGAGTTTGGCCTTCTATGACCGAAGAGGAGATAAGCGCGGTGTTTATGTGCTCTCAAGAGTTGAAGTTCTACGACAAAATGATATCAACAGTTAAAGCAAAATTTGCTGACCTAGTCAAGATCGGTGAAATTGTCAAAGAAGGTCTGCGTAGCGGTAAGATTACCAAAGCCTCGGCATCCTCAGGATCGATGGGATTTCCTAAGAAGAAGAGGGAAGAGGTATCTTCAGTATCTTCCTGTCCTAGCATGAAACCAAAGAAACCCTTCGGAGCCAACCATAAAAAATCATTTGTTCCAATAATCCCTCCCCCAGCTCCACAAAATCCTCAACCTATTTTCTATACTCATCCCATTTACCAAACTCCACAACCAAATATGTAGCCTATTTACCAAGCTCCTCCCCAAAACTTCCAAGTGTACCAAAAGGCTCCCAAGAACCAGAATAATCGCTAGGTTCCCCCTCCTGCCAATGCAAATCTCCCTCGTCCAAATTTGGGAAAAAAGCTCCTCAGACTTTCACCCAGTTAGCTGAAACCAGAACTCAGTTATATGAGAGATTGAAGGCTACTGGATTTATTCAGCCCATACAACTTAAACCATGAAATCCTGACTCTCGTTTCTTCAAGGCTGACCAACATTGTGTTTATCATTCCATAGGAGTCAGACATAATACCGAAGATTGCATTAACCTGAGACACAAAATTAAGGATTTGATTGATCAAAGAGTGGTCACACTAGAAATAACACCAGCCAATGTTAATGACAACCCGCTCCGAATCATGGAGGAGCCACTGTAACATGATAGAGGATGATGAAGAATGGGTTGTGATCAAGTCAATAGTTCTAGTTAGTCCTAAGAAACAGGAAGTGCGGGAAAAGGTTGTAGCTGTTTTTAGCATCACCGAATTGCCCTTTGAAGGGTTAATGCACAATAAAGCCTTGCACGTTACTGTTATATATCAAGAAAAGATCATGAACAAGGTTTTGATTGATGATGGTTCAGGTCTGAACATCTGTCCATTGATCACGCTTACTCAACTAGACTATGATATGGGAAAGGCTTGCTTGAGCAGGATCAATGTGGAAGCCTTCGATGGGGGTCAAAGGGACACTATTAGAAAGTTCAGTTTGAGCATCCAAATGGGGCTCGTCGAGTTGCAAGCGAAATTCCAAGTCATAGATATTACTACCAGCTATAATTTGCTTTTGGGGAGACCATGGATCCACGGAGCTGGAGCCATGCCATCAACTTTACATCAAATGGTAAAGTTTATTTGGGAGGAGCATGAGGTGGTGGTTCACGGTGAAGGGAGTCACCTGAGCCACCCTAATAGTTGTGTCCCCGTGATCAAAGAAGTACCGAGGGGAAGCAATTTCTACACCATATATATCATCAATGCCACCAGAGAATATCTCACTCCTTAAGCTTCAATGTCGCATATCTATAAGATGCTCACAACCACGATGTTGAAGAGCGGATATGAACCAGATTTTAGGTTAGGAAAGAACTCTGATGGAACGATTGAGCTAATAAGGATCCCTGGTCAGCTATCCCAGAATAGGTTAGGGTATGTAGTCTAAGAATACAAGGTAGAGAAGCAGTCGGGATTGCCAAAGCTGCTAACTCACCTATATCATTCATTCCCGGTACGAAGTAGTCCCCCAAGCGATGGCTTAGAGGATGGAATAGGAGATCTATTCGAGGAATGCGATACTATAACAGAAGAAATTCTTGAAGCAGCCATGATCAGGGATGCCAGGCCTGGCGAAGAGTTGCAGAACTAGGCCGCAACTCCCCTCATAACTCTCCACTTATCTGGGTAGAGAAAGACTCTGTTTTATGAAAAAAATCGATGATGGTATAGATAAGGATCCATTACCCACCCTTTATATTTTAAATTTCCTCGTACTGTCTTTTTCGTTTTCCAAAAGGCATAGATTTGCACTCATGCGAGGCGCAGCCATAACTTATAAATATTTTGGATTTCAATGAAAAACCTCCCTTATTGCAAAAACTTTGCTATATGTTTGCTGGTTATTACCTAACTTTATTTGTGTATGATTTCAGTAATAATAGATTAAAACTTGCCAGTGCCACATCATGTCAAAAGGTGAATGGACAAATCAAGACAAATGGTATTGGAAGCGAAGAATGTGATGAAGAAATCATGGTCCCTGAACGACTAGGCAAAGAGTCAAAGTATTTTGAGAACCAAGAAAGGTCCTACCTAGAAGAGATTGAGGTAGTTAATCAGGGAGACAACGGTCAAGTCATAGAAATCAGCATCGGTGTTACATTTATCAAAGGTGCAAAAGAAAGAACTTATCAGTCTGCTCAAGCCATACATCGACATCTTTGACTGGACCTACAATAATAGAACGAGAATGAGCACAAACTTTCTCTCCCATAATTTATTGGTCGATCCAGTATTCAGTTTGGGGAATGGACGGTTAATCCTTCCTTTCCACGAGATAAAGAAAAGTTTGCACCAAATTGGCAAAGACTGTACATCATCCAAAAGGTGTTATCAGGAGGAGCATTGATCCTGTCCGAGATTGATGGTCAAGTGTGGCCTGATCCTATCAACTCCGATGCTGTGAAGAGATACTTGCCTGAGGATAGTTTTTCTTTTATTTTCATTCCCTATAATCGCATTTTTTGAATTGTAATAGTTTTTAATAGCTTAAAATATACCTACCTTATATCTACGAACTATGTCTAACCTAAATTCTCAAGAATGAGATACGTAGGCGGCCTATGTCGGATTCGGTCAACCCCTTAGAAAAATCTATCTTTCTCCTTTCTATCTACGAACTACGTCTGACCTGAATTCTCAAGAATGAGATACGTAGGTGACCTTTGTCAGCTTTGGTCACCCCTTTGTTCATTTATGATATTCTCTCACTATAAGTGTGGGAACTACGTTTGACCTGATTCCTGCCTCAACGGGATACGCAGGTGCCACAATGACTCAGTCATATTACTCAGGAAATGGAAACTGGGGCAGAATTTTTGAGAAAAGAATCTCAAAAATTCAGAAGGAGAAGCTCATCTCCAACAAGTCAGCAGAAGAATGTGGTGAAAAGCGACTGAGATGGATATCAAAAGAGAATCTCAGTGTCCCCACAGAGTATCAAATCTCTTATCGATGGAATAAGATTCATCATAAAACCTTAAACTAGGGCAGAAATTTTGATGAGGACCTCAAAATTTCCACCAAACTTCATTTGAGTATTTAGAAACGAGCTCCAAAGAATTCCCCAGCACCGAGATATCAGAGTCTACTTCAAAAACTCCCAGTTGTAACAAGTCCGGGATGGATTAATATCCAACTATTACAGAATTCTCGAAAGATCATTTGCAAACTCCCTGGCTAGGATGACAAAGGTTCTTTAGAGTCTGCCAGTAGTATGTCAGAAACATCAAGGCCTCGAGTAAAGGACATTTGTTGAGCTAGCACATGATATGACGGGAAGAGACCTTTCCAAACTATCCATTTTCAAAATCATTGTTTTCCAAAGAACTTGTTTGAAAAATCTTTACAATATATTAGTTTTACTCCTTTATAATTTGACTTTGTCTTATGTCTACTGTGACCTGGGGAGTCGAGGACGATGAGTACTCGAGAGTGGAAAGCACCCAAAAAAGACAAAGCAAGGAGTAAAAGATCGAAGGAGGTCAACACAGATCAGTTTCACCAAAAACTAATAATTTTTCTGTGGATGCAGGTTGTCCTAAAAAGTAAGTTAGAAATTAGTGAATGCCCCTCGTTATCCAACGCATTCAAATAAATGCAACAAGATCAGAAGCCCCAAATTTGGCGATAAAAGCCAAAATGGTGGATAGGATCCAAAGAGGCAAAAGTCCCTAGAATGAACATATCTTCTTGTAGATCGCAGGAGCTACAAAGTATAGAAGATAGTCAGCATCCTCGAGTCCCCAGCAGAGTCACTATTTCTTTTTTATCCCTGTTTGAAATTTATTAGTTTAAAATAAAATGGTTTTTCACTTTTTAAACATTTCAAGACTTAAAATAAGTTCTAAAATAATTTTAAAACCAAATAGAGTCGCCACTTAATTTTTATAAAGAAATTAAGAAAACTTAAAAGAGATCTCAAATACTTTTTCATGATTGCAATTCTTTCGAAAATTAGTCGTTTTCAAGTTAGTAAAAATTGTTTTGGTCAACCATTCTTATGAACGTTGTTAAGTGCCTTAAAAACCTTCTTAAGATGTTACTTGAACCCTTACCCATTTTCTCTAATTTTAAGGATTTATTTCTGTTTTTAAGTCTTTAAAATCTCCTTTAAGTTTTCTTAATTTCTTTATAAAAATTAAATGGCGAATCTATTTCATTTTAAAATTATTTTAGAACTTCTTTTAAGTCTTGAAATGTTTTAAAAGTCAAAAACTATTTTCTTTTAAACTAATAAATTCCGAAAAGGGATAAAACAGGGTTGTTAAGAGGGCTATCAAAGAAGTTATAGGGAGCATTCATGCGCTTTGCAAAAGGGTGGATGTCGTCGAAGGGGCCCTCAGAAAACTCAAGAAGGATGTTGACAAAGCCAAAGGGAAGCAGCCAATTGAGGAGGCAGACTTGAGAAACTTACCTCCACCCCATCGCACTCGTGGACCCATGGATGACTTGTTTGCATCTTATCGGGATGATGAAGCTGAGCTGCCTGGTGATGAGGATGCAGAGCAAGATGATGATGAGAACCCAGTGTTCCATCAGGCTCTCAGGGACTCCACAATGATAGCACACTCCCAAAAGGGTAGTGTAGGTCCTAATGGAAATGCCACAGTTGATGAAGCACCAGTTGATGATGATGAGGCATAGGCCTCCAGGGAGTTGCACCCCTTCTCTCCTTCTTTGATCTTAAAGCATTGAGGGCAATGCTTATTTTTATAGGGGGAGGTGGTGTTACTTGATTTGATTGTTGGTTGCCCGTATTGGGCTAGACATATTTTATTGCCCTTGTCGGGCCTTGTTGATATTTTTGGTTTCCTTGCTAGATTGCTATATTTGATTTGGCCCTTGTCGGGCATGATTGGATGATTGTGATGATATTTCCCTTGTCGGGCCTTTTTTTTGTGCTTAATTATTCCCTTAACGGTCTTGGTCTTTAAATTCTTGGTTGTGTGCCGGGTTAGTCTTACACGATTCCATTTTCTTGCTACCCATGCCGTGCAAATGTGCTAAGAGCCTATGTTGAGGCTTGTTTTTCAAATGACTTATGAGCACACAAATTGATAGTTGCCTTGTTAATAGTTGTTTAGCAATAAACTTTGAGAGTTTTCTTAATACCATGGTTCTTTCCCAAGGAGCAAAAAAAATTTATCTTTATTTTCTTTTTCTTTTTCTTTTTATTTTTATTTTTATTTTTGTGTTGAACAGGGTTGGTGTTTCCCAATGATAGATTGATAGGCGACTATCTTAAGGGAAAATTCCAAGTTTAGTGTTAATTTGAGTCTGTAGTGTGCTTGTCTCGAAATGGACCCACCGAAATATTTTTCTTGGCAAGACATTTTTGAAAAAGAAAGGAAAGAGGGAAAAAGAAATTTTGAGGAAATAATTCTCTTGTCATGATTTGCATACTCTCTCTTTGGCTTGATCGATTCTCAAATTAGTATGCAATGAACTTGGAATAGCTTGTCAAAAGTCATTTGTCCCAATTGATCTTGAGACTAATAAAAGAAGTCTTGTGGCATGATGCCTTGTATGGTGAGGCTTTACCTTGATTCTTGAGCATGCCTGTTGTCTAGACCATGCCCCGAATGTAATTCAAGGCAAAATTCTATGTGTAATCGAGATTGGAAAATTACTTCACTCAACATCAATCCTAGTGAACCCCTTTGAGCTGTGACAGTTCTTTTGTACCTTGTTTAACACCTTAACCTTTTTGGAACCTCTATCTTGGCACCTGTCCTGCCTAAGTGCTTGAAAATGAAAAGTAGGCTAAAATCCTAAGTTTGGGGGGGGGGGGGGAATGAAAAGGCAACATAGGTAAATGACTAAGTTTAGGGGTGCATGTGATCAATGAGGAGAAGAAAAAGGATGCACTTCAAGTGCAACGTAGCACCTTAAGTTGAATTGTAAATTGCTCCAAAAAGTTCAATCAAATGAGCCAAATGAAAACAAAGAATAGGTGCTACCAAACAAAGGTGATACAAAGAGTTGTGAATGATCATGATTGAAAAGGAGAAGCTTGGGTTGTGTGAGGGAGAAATAAGGTGAAGTCAAAGTCAAAAATGTGAGCGATGCTTGAAATGATAACAAAGAGCATTAGGGAGGTGTAGTCACTTGGACCAAATTAAATCCTTACCTTAGCCCTAACCAACATCGTAACTCGCAAGTCCTAGGTGATTCCGAGCTTAGCCACCAAACATTAGTGGCGATTTACATGAAGGGCAGGTCTATGGGTCAACATGTGTGCACTTGAACTTCCTTGAGAGAGTGAGAGTCTTATTGGTTCTCTTATAATCCCTTTGTTTTGTTAATGGCATGATTGTGAGTGGGATTCTCTCTTGCAGTAAGTGGCATCATGCAATCGAGTTGAAACATGAAGTCTCTATTTCAATTGAGAGGAATAAATGAGACAAGTTCTGTGGCGAAGCTCGAGGCAAACCTTGATGATCCATGACAATGACTTGAGAAGCTTTGTATCTTGTTTTGAATGACAAAATTCCCTTGATTTTAAATGAGAAATGAAGTCCTTTTGAAATGATCTATTGCGTTGATAATGTGGTGGTTCAAATTGAGATGAGCACAATAGTTGAGTCTTTTGTTTGAGTCTTTTTTTATTTGTTATTTTTCTTAGATTTTAGAATAGAGTAGTCTTTGGTGCCTTGATTGAGTTCTAGAGTATAATTCATTCCTTACCTTGTGAGTATCTTGCTTGAGGACAAGAAATAGTTCAAGTTTGGGGGTTTGATAAGTCAGTAATCTACCAACTTATTGAGCTTTTACTAATGAATTATTGCTATGTTTTGATAAGATTTAGAGGTTCTTATGGCCTTTATTGATGTCTATGTAGGTACTTGTGATCAAAGATAGAAAACAAGGAAATGGATCCAAAAAGAGCCAAAAAGGAGTGAAGTGTGAAGTGATCAAACAAGACAAAGATACTGCTGAGAGATGCGGCGCCCGTGCGACATGCACTTGCCTTGGTGCGAAATGCACCTTCTACCGCATGGAGATGAAAGTTAACTGAAGATTCTGCTAAAGGGTGCGGTCGATGTGCGACACGCACAATGCCTAGGGTGAACCGTACTCTTTTTCGCATGAAGCTCCCAATTTGCCTTAGTCACTGGACCACTGATGAAGGGTGTGCAACACGCACATGATGACGTGCGAATGGCAAATCGCACCGCACACCAATCGAAGGGCATTTTTGTCCAAATTTATGTGAAATTTTGGGAATGTTTATAAACCCATTTTAGGCAGAATTGTAAATAGTTTTGATAGTTCTGAAGAGTTTTGAACAATCTTAGCTTTGTGAACAAGTTTTCCCTTCAAAAAACAAGAAGAGGGTTTCTCCCAATTCCTTCCTCCCAATTCTTAGAACCACCATTTGTGTACAAACTAAGCTTGGATATTGAGAAATTTAGCTTGAATGGAAGGGAAATTGAATTACCCACTTGGTATATCTCTTTCCTTAAGCATGAGTAGCTAAACCTATTGTCTAGGGATGTGTTGATGATGGGTACTTGATAAATGGGTGTGGGTATTGTTAATTCTTGCTTATAATTGTTTAATTGACATGGGTCTAGTGATTTCACCATATTTTAACTCTAAAATTAGTGGTTGCAAACATTGATTTTTCTTACTTGGTTATGTTCATTCTTGAAAGAGGAAATCATAACTTCAGATGTGAAATTGATAGTTAGAACTTGGGCTTCAATTTAGATTGAGGCTAAAAATAGCTCAAATCGATGGAATCACCCACTTAAGGGTGTAAGCTAGAAATAGCGTGACCTCCCTAAGCATTAGCTTGGTTGTTTATTTCTTAATCAATAGTGCTTGATTTAAGACTGTTGAATATATGGTTGTTGATCGAGAGATGAATAACCATACATAAAACTAAGGTTACCCATGCTGTTTATCATGAATTTGCGTGAATAAACAATCACCCTTGCCCATGTTCGAGTCCCATTTGACACACATCTCTAGTCGTCCTCTCTCATTGTCTACATCCATTTTTACTTATTGCTTTGTTTGGAATTTGAATTGTGACAGATTCCCGATTCCCCCTTTTTAAATTACTCACTCTCGTTGTGAAGTCTGTTTTACAATCACCTAGGCTAAGCTCTAAATTCCTTGTGGGATCGACCCCGACATCCGTCGGGTACCATAAATGTGTTTTGCTCTAACGATAGCCAATACCTTCTTTTATGAGAGTACATTTGAGCGTTATCAACTAGGTCCGCACACTTCGGCAGAATCTTCGTGTTGTTTGATCACTTCACACTTCAAATCCTTTTTAGGCTCTTTTTGGATCCATTTCCTTGTTTTATATCTTTGATCACAAGTACCTGCATAAACATCAATAAAGGTCATAAGAACCTTTAAATCTCATCAAAACATAGCAATAATTCATGGTTAAAGTCTCAATAAGTTGGTAGATACGTACTTATCAAACTCCCAAACTTGAACTATTACTTGTCCTCAAGCAAGATACTCACAATGCAAAGAATGAATTATGCTCTAGAACTCAATCAAGGCACAAAAGACTACTCAATTTTAAATAAGAAAAATAATAAATAAAAAGACTCAAACAAAAGACTCAACTATCATGCTTATCTCAAATTGAACCACCACATTATCAAGGCAATTGATCATTTCAAAACCTTTTCAAAAGGACTTTAGTTCTCATTCGAGATCAAGGTAATTTTGTCATTCTAAACAAGACATTAAGCTTCTCAAGTCATTGGCATGGACCATCAAGGTTTGCCTCAAGATTTGCCACAGAACTTGTCTTATTAATTCCTCTCAATTGAAATAGAGACTTCATGTTTCAATTTGAGTGCATGATGTCACTCATTACAAGAGAGAATCCCACTCACAATCATACAATTCACAAGACAAAGGGATTATAAGAGAACCAAGAAGACTCTCACTCTCTCAAGTAAGTTCTAGATCACACATGTCAAACCATAGGCTTACCCTTTATGAAAATCACCACTAATGTAGGGTGGCCAAGCTCGCAATTACTAAGGACTTGTGGGTTATGATGTTGGCTAGGGATAAGGTGAGGATTTTCATTTGGTTCAAGTGCCTACACCTCCCTAATGCTCTTTGTTATCATATCAAACACAGCTCACGTTTTTTAACTTTGACTTCACCTTATTTCTCCCTCACACAACCTAAGATTTTCCCTTTCAATTTTTTTTATCATTCAACCTCCTTGTAACACCTTCATTTGGTAGCATCTATTCTTTTTTTTTCAATTTACTCATTGGATTTTGTACTTTTAGAGTAATTTTCAATTCAACATATGGTGCTACCTTGCACTAGAAGTGCAATCCTTTTCTTCTCCACATTGATCACATACACCCCCAAACTTAGGCATTTGCCTATGTTTGAAATTTTTTCCCTCTTTTTGCAAATTTTCCAATCAATAATTCTCATTGATCATCAATCTACCCCAGCAAAAAGTTGACCCCAATATCTTGTGATCTTAGAAAGCAAGAAGGAAAACAGTTGGATAACCTAGTTTCTAATGATCTTAGAAGCAAGAAGATTTTAAGATCATTTGGTGGACTTTGTTGTCACTACCGACGACCCTCTTTCTTCATCTGGAACAAAGCTCCGACGACCGCGAACAGTAACCCCACTGCGATATCGACTCCGTCAACGATCAGATCTGGCCGGAGCTCATTTTATTTTAATTCTATTTGGCATCCCAGATCTGAGTGGATCTGCTCAGAACCAAAGGTCAACGCCACCGTCGTCAGCTACCGCCGACGTCTGCCGGCGATCAGTCGCCTGCCGCCAGCGCCTGCTCCGACGAACGGCGCCGCAACTTCCAGCCAGAAGCACCGCCAACTCTTTTTCTTTTCTTTTCTTTTATTTGTTTTATTCTCTCTTCTTCTTGCATGAATATTTCCAACCACAGACCCAGCGTGCAATAAGATTCCGGCGACCAACAAGATTCCGGCGACCAATTTCGTCACCTCATTTTGCCGGAATCTGTCACACCAAGCAAGCCAGCGTCTCTTCTTCGCAAGATCTATCCCGATGCTCTCTTCACCTTTATCTCTATTTGTCCTAGTCTTTTTACTTCTCCGGTCTCTTTGCAACCAGTTTTAATTTTGAGAAGTTGTTAGTCGTCTATTGGATTTCTGAGATTGTTTGCTATTTGTTGTGATATATTGTGCCTTTTTCCCTTCTTGTTTGTTTTTGGATTGTGTAGCAGTAGTCTGGTCCTTTTCCCTGTGTAGTTTTCCTTTACTTAGTGGCTTTGTTGGTTGATGGGAGGCTAGGGTCATGTCATCAGAGCGGTTCGGGGTCGGAGTTGGGGTTGGGTTCAGGGTCAGGGTCGGGGTCGGGGTCAGGGCCGGGGGCGGGAGGTAGGAGGGGTAAGTGGGCCAAGGGTGCCTCTAGGTTGCGAGTAGGGTCTTGGAATATAGGAACTTTATCCGGAAAGTCCGTAGAGTTAGTCAAGAGTCTTAGGAAGAGAAGGATTAGCATAGCTTTTGTCCAGGAGACTAAATGGGTGGGCACTAAGGCGCGGGTAGTGGATGGGTATAAGTTGTGGTACTCGGGAGGCGTTAGGAATAGGAATGGCGTAGGCATCTTAGTTGATGAGGAGCTTCGGGAGCATGTGGTTGAGGTCACGAGGTTCAATGATAGGATGATATTGATCAAGTTAGTCGTTGGAGGTTCTACTCTGAATATTATTAGTGCCTACGTACCGCACGCGGGTTTGGGAAGGAGGAGAAGGCGAGCTTTTGGGAGGCGTTGGACGAGGTGGTGAGAGGGGTACCAAACTCGGAGAAGATTTTCATAGGGGGGGATTTCAATGGGCACATCAGGTCATCCCCTGGGGGTTACGCTGAGGTGCATGGAGGTTTTGGTTTCGGGGAGAGGAATGCAGGAGGGGCGTCCCTATTGGATTTTGCTAGAGCCTCTAGGTTGTGGGTAGCAAACTCGAGCTTCCCGAAAAAAGATGAACATTTGGTTACCTTTCGTAGTTCGGTGGCCAAGACGCAAATTGATTTTTTGCTCCTTAGGAAGGGGGATAGAGGTCTGTGTAAAGACTTCAAGGTAATACCGAGTGAGAACCTTTTGACCCAACATAAGCTCTTGGTGATGGACTTGGATATTAGGCAGGAGAGAAGGAAGAAGAGGGTGGATGATCGGCCGAGAATTAAATGGAGTAGCTTGACTATGGGTAGTGCCCTAGAAATAGGGGAGAAGTTGATGACTTCGAGGGCGTGGGATAGCAGAGGGGATGCGGATTGTATGAGGGAAGCAACTTCCAGCTGCATAAGGGAGACAGCTAGTGAGGTCTTAGGTGTCTCGGGAGGCCGCTCTGATAAGCATCGAGGGGATTGGTGGTGGAATGGAGAAGTGAAAGGGAAGGTGGAGGCAAAAAAAAAGGGCGTACGCGAAGTTGGTTGAAAGTAAGGATGAGGAGGAGAAGCGAAAGAATAGGAAGGAGTACAAGATAGCTAGGAGAGAGGCTAAGTTGGCGGTTACGGCTGCTAAGACTACAACTTTCAAGAGCTTATACGCTGCTTTAGAAGGTAAAGGTGGAGATAAGAAGTTGTATAGGCTAGCCAAGGCTAGGGAGAGGAGGGCCCGGGACCTTGATCAGGTGAAGTGCATCAAAGATGAGGATGGTAAAGTGTTAGTGGAGGATGTGCTTATTAGGAAGAGATGGCAGACTTACTTCCATCGGCTCCTAAATGAAGAGGGCGACGGAGGCATTGTGTTGGGAGAGTTAGAGCATTCGGAGAGGCGCTGTGACTATGGCTATTGTAGGAGTTTTAGGGTAGAGGAGGTGAGAGGTGTTATTCATAGGATGCATAGGGGTAGAGCGGTCGGACCGGATGAAATTCTGGTGGATTTTTGGAAATGTACAGGCAGCGTAGGGATGGAATGGCTGACGGGGTTGTTCAATGTTATTTTCAGGAAGGCGAAGATGACCGGATTGGAGATGGAGCATGATGATTCCATTGTACAAGAATAAGGGTGACATCCAAAATTGCAACAACTATAGGGGTATCAAGTTGTTGAGTCACACCATGAAGGTTTGGGAGAGAGTTGTGGAGTTGAGGTTAAGAGGAATTGTGACTATTTCTGAGAATCAGTTCGGTTTCATGCCAGGACGGTCGACTACTGAGGCTATTCATCTCGTGAGGAGATTGGTGGAGCAGTATAGGGAGAGGAAGAAGTATTTGCATATGGTGTTTATAGACCTAGAAAAGGCTTACGACAGAGTTCCCAGGGAGGTTCTTTGGAGGTGCTTGGAGGTCAGGGGGGTACCCATGGCATACACTAAGGTGATTAGGGACATGTACGATGGCGCAAAGACTCGAGTTAGGTCAGCGGGGGGAGATTCCGAGCATTTCCCTGTGGGGATGGGATTGCACCAGGGATCGTCCCTTAGCCCCTTTTTATTTGCCTTGGTGATGGATGTGTTGACGCGACAAATACAAGGCGAGGTGCCCTGGTGTATGTTATTTGCGGACGACGTAGTTTTGATTGAGGAGACAAGCGAAGGAGGTAACGACAAATTGGAGGTTTGGAGAAAGACCCTGGAGTCTAAAGGGTTTAGGTTGAGCAGGACCAAGACGGAATATGTGGAGTGCATGTTCAGTGAGGTGACATATGTGACCGACGTGGAAGTGAGGCTTGACACGCATGCCATCCAAAAAAGAGATATCTTCAAGTACCTTGGGTCTATTATCCAGGGTAACGGTGAGATTGACGAGGATGTGACCCATCGGATTGGTGCAGGGTGGATGAAATGGCGGCTCGCATCCGGGGTCTTGTGTGATAAGAAGGTGCCTCTCAAACTGAAAGGCAAGTTCTACAGAGTAGCAGTTAGACCGGCTATGTTGTATGGGGTAGAGTGTTGGCCAGTCAAGAACTCTCACATTCAGAAGATGAAGGTGGCTGAGATGAGGATGTTGCGCTGGATGTGTGGGTTTACTAGGAGGGATAGGCTTAGGAATGCGGATATTCGAGAGAAGGTGGGAGTGTCTTCCGTGGAAGATAAGATGCGGGAAGTAAGGTTGCGATGGTTTGGGCATGTGATGAGGAGAGGCACAGAGGCCCCTGTGCGGCGGTGTGAGAGGCTGGCTATGGATGGATTTACGAGAGGTCGTGGTAGACCGAAGAAATATTAGAGAGAGGTGATTAGGCGGGATTTGGTGCAGTTGCAGCTTACCGAGGACATGACCTTAGATAGGAAGGTGTGGAGGGCTCAGATTAGGGTAGTAGATTAGTAGGTTGGTTGGTTTCTTTGTAGGGAGGAGTGCGGGGTTTTGTTGTCCTTTTAGTAGTTGAAAGGCTATGCTTGTAGCTTTTGTTTCTTCTGCGCCGGCTACTTGCTAGTGCCTTGTGTAGTTAGATTTTTATATTTTTTATTGTAGTATAGTTTTGTGTTTATCTGTTGTTTTGTTTATTGCTTTTATCTCCTGGATTGCTTTGAGCCGAGGGTCTATCGGAAACAGCCTCTTTACTTCATTTTGGGGTAAAGGTATGGTCTGCGTACATCTTACCCTCCCCAGACCCCACTTTGTGGGAATATACTGGGTATGTTGTTGTTGTTGTTGTCTTTTAATTCCACCCCCCCAACTTAGGCTTTTAGCCTATGTTTTACCTTCAAGCAATTAGGGAGGACGGGTGCCAAGATAGAGGTCTAAATAGGTTAAGGTATTAAAAAAGGTGCCAAAGAACGGTCACAAGCACAAAGGGGTTTACTAAGATTGACATTGAGGGAAGTCATTTGGGTGAAGTGTCTATCAAAAAGGACCTAAGATCCTTTTCCAAGCTTCGTCATGATAAGTCAGTAATTTACCAACTTATTGAGCCTTTATCCATGAAATATTGTTATGTTTTGAATAGATTTAGAGGTTCTTATGGCCTTTATTAATGTTTATGAAGGTACTTATGATCAATGATGGAAAACAAGTAAGTGGACCCAAAAAGAGCTTAAAAGGAGTGAAGTGTGAAGTGATCGAAAGAGATGAAGATTTTGCCCTGAGATACAGTGCACGTGCGACACAAACAAGCTGTGGTGTGGAATGCACCTACACCATATAGAGCCACAAAAGTCACTGAAGAATCTGCTAAGAGGTGCGGTCGATGTGCGACGCGCACAACTCATGGTGCGAACAACACCTCCTTCGCACGAAGCCTCCAAAATTAGTTGAAGTCACTGGTACAACTAAAGATGGTATGCAACATGCACATCATGAACCGCACGCCATGTTACACGCCACCCAAAGAGAAATTTTGTCCAGAAAATTAGTGATGTTTTGGGAAAGTATAAAAAGCCAATTTAGGAACAATTGTAAAAAAGGCCAGAGTCCTGAATATTCTGAAAAACTTTTACCTTTGAGAACAAGTTTTTATCTCTAAGAAAAAGAAGAGGGTTTCAATTCATTCTCTCTTTCAAATCTTGGTTAACCATTTGTGTACTCAAATTGAGCTTAGAACTTGAGATTGTACTTGAATGAAGAGGAATTTGACTTACCCATTTGGTATATCTCTTTCCTTTACTATGAGTGGCTAATTTCAATTATCTAGGGATGTGTTGATAATGGGTGCTTCACAAATGGGTGTGGGTGTTGTTAATTCTTACTTATAATTGCTTTTTTGACACGGATCTATTAGTTTCACCAAGTTCTAATCCTAAAATTGGTGGTTGCAAACATTAATTTTTCATTACTTGAATATGTTGTTGCTTGAAAGAGAATTTCATAGTTTCGGATGTGAATTACTAGTGTGAACTTGGGACTCCATTCAGATTTGAGGCTAGAAATAGCTCATATCGATGGAATCACCCATTTAAGGGTCTAATCTAGAGATAGTGTGACCTCCCCAAGCTTTATCTTAGTTGTTTGATGATTTAACCGATAGTGCTCTAACTGGGATTATCGAATATATGGTTGTTAATTGAGAGATTAACAACCATACCCATGACCAAGGCTACCGATGTCAATGAGCAAGAATAAGTGTGAATAGACAAACACCCTACCCCTTATTAAATCCCCATTGGATACACATCCCTAGTCATCTACTCAATTTGGTACACCCATTTTAGTTTCTTGTTTAGCTACAAATTGTGATTGTTGTGGCCGAATCCCAATACCCCCAATATTTTACTTTCGTATTTTTAAACATTTACTCTCCTAGTGAAGTCATTTCAATACAATCTTCATATTGCTATCACCAAGTCTCCGTGTGTATGACCGCAACACCTATTGAGTACTTATAAATATATATTTCTTGACGATCGTCATTACCTCCATCTTTGGGCAGTACGTTTGAGCGTTTATCAAAAATGCATCATTCCCGGGGACTTGACCCAAATGACTTCCCGTGACTTCAATCCTAGTGAACCCCTTTGAGCTTGAAATCATCCTTTGGCACCTGGTTAACACCTTAACATTTTTGGAATCTCTATCTTGTCACCTGTCCTCCCTAATTGCTTGATAGTGAAATGTGGGCTAAAAGCCTAAGTTTCGGAGGGAAATGAAAATACAATATAGGCAAATGCCTAAGTTTGAGGGTGTATATGATCAAATAAGGAGAAGAAAAAAAATGCACTTCAAGTGCAAGGTAGCACCTTAGGTTTGAATTGAAAATTGCTCCAAAAGTTCAATCCAATGAGCAAAAATGAAAAACAAGAATAGGTGTTACCAAACAAATGTGATACAAGGAGTTTGAAGGATCTTGATTGGAAGGGAGAAGATTGGATTGTGGGAGGGATAAATAAGGGGAAGTTGAAATTTGAAAATGTGAGCGGTGTTCAAAACGATAACAAAATGCGTTAGGGAGTTGTAGTCACTTGAACCAAATGAAATCCTCACCTTAGCCCTACCCAACATGGTAAACCATAAGTCCTTGGTGATTCCGATCTTGGCTACCCTACATTAGTGGCAATTTACATGAAGGGCAAGCCTATGGTTCGACGTGTGTGCACTCGAACTTCCTTGAGAGAGTGAGAGTCTTCTTGGTTCTCCTATAATACCGTAGTTTTGTGAATTGCATGATTATGAGTAGGATTCTCTCTTGTGGTGAGTGTCATCATGCACTCGAATTGAAACATGAAGTCACTATTTCAATTGAGAGGAATTAATGAGACAAGTTGTGTGGAGAATCTCGAGGCAAACCTTAACGGTCTATGCCAATGACTTGAGAAGCTTAAATGTCTTGTTTTGAATGACAAAATCCCTTGATTTTGAATGAGAAATGAAGTCCTTTTGGAAAAGGTTTTGAAATGACCAATTGCCTTGATATTGTGGTGGTTCAAATTTAGATGAGCATTGTAGTTGAGTCTTTTGTTTGAGTCTTTTTATTAACTCTTTTTCTTAATTTTTAGTATAGATTAGTCCTTTGTGCCTTGATTGAATCTAGAGTATAATTCATTCCTTGCCTTGTTAGTATCTTGCTTGAGGACAAGCTATAGTTCATGTTTGGGGGCTTGATAAGTCGGTAATTTACCAACTTATTGAGACTTTATACATGAATTATTGCTATGTTTTGAATAGATTTATAGGTTCTTATGGCCTTTATTGATGTCTATGCAGGTACTTATGATCAATGATGGAAAACAAGAAAATGGATCCAAAAAGAGCTTAAAAAGAGTGAAGTGTGGAATGATCGGAAAAGATGGAGATTCTGCACTGAGATGCGGTGCCCGTGTGACACGCACAAGCTGTGGTGTGAAATGCACCTACACCGCATAGAGCCATAAAAGTCACTGAAGAATCTGCTAAGGGATGCGATCGTTGTGCGACGCGCACAACTCATGGTGCGAACCGCACCTCCTTCGCATGAAGCCTCCAAAATTAGCTGAAGTCACTAGTACAACTAATATATTGTGCGATGCGCACATCACAACATGTGAACCGCATGTCACATTGCATGCCACTCGAAGGGAAATTTTGTCTAGAAAATTAGTGACGTTTTGGGAAAGTATAAAAAGGCAATTTAGGCACAATGGTAAAAAAGGTTGGAGTCCTGAATATTCTGAAAAACGTTTACCTTTGAGAACATTTTTTCCTCTCTAAGAAGAAGAGGACAGTTTCAATCCATTCTCTCTTCCAAATCTTGGTTAATCATTTGTATACTCAAATTGAGCTTAAAACTTGAGATTATACTTGAATGAAGAGGGATTTGACTTACACATTTAGTATATCTCTTTCCTTTATTATGAGTAGCTAATTTCAATTGTCTAGGGATGTTTTGATAATGGGTGCTTGACAAACGGGTGTGGGTATTGTTAATTATTACTTATAATTGCTTATTTGACATGAGTCTAGTAGTTTCACCAAGTTTTAATCCTAATATTGGTGGTTGCAAACATTAATTTTTCATTACTTGACTATGTTGTTGCTTGAAAGAGAATTTCATAGTTTCGGATCTGAAATTACTATTGGGAACTTGGGATTCCATTCAGATTTGAGGCTAGAAATAGCTCATATAGACGAAATCACCCATTTAAGGTCTAATCTAGAGATAGTGTGACCTTCCGAAGCTTGATCTTGGTTGTTTGATGATTTAACTGATTGTGCTCTAACTGGGATTATCAGATATATGGTTGTTGATCGAGAGATAAGCAACCATACCCATGACTAAGGCTACTGATGTCAATGAGCGAGAATAAGTGTGAATAGACAAACACCTTATCCCATATTAAAGCTGCATTGGATACACATCCCTAGTCGTCTACTCAATTTGGTACACCCATTTTACTTTCTTGCGTTGCTATGAATTATGATTGTTGTGAGAGAATCCCAATTCCCCCAATCTTTTACTTTCGTGTTTTTAACCATTTACTCTCCTAGTAAAGTCATTTCAATACAATCTTCATATTGATATCACCAAGTCTCTGTGGGTACGACCACGGCACCTGTTGGGTACTTATAAATGTGTTTTGCTTGACGATCATCGTTACCTCCATCTTAGGGGAGTACGTTTGAGCGTTTATCAGGTCACACCTAGAATTTCTCCTTGAATCATATTTCGGGCAAGTTCTAGATGACACATATGCACAAGAATAAAGGTAAAACCTCACCACACAAGGCATCATGCCACAAGACTTCTCTCATTAGTCTCAAGATCAATTGGGAAAATAAGTGTCGATAAGATATTCCGAGTTCATTAAACACTCATTTATGAATCGATGAAGCCAAAATGAGAGTGTGCAAGTCATGACAAGAGAATTCTTTCCTCAAAATTCCATTTCCCCCCTTTCCTTTCCTTTTCAAAAATATCTTGCCAAGAAAAAGTTTTTCGGTGGGTCTATTATGAGACAAGCACACTGAGGACTCAAATTAAACTAAAACATGGCATTTTCTCTTAAGAAAGTTGCCTCTCAATTAATCATAGAGAATTATGGGAGAAGGGGTTGAAGGTGGCGGATATAAAAGGGAAAAGAAGAAGAAAAATTAGCCGGGTCGGTCTCCGGGTCGGTCTCCGGGTCGGGTCGGTCAATTAAAAATTCAACACTTACATTGGTGCGCTGCGACGTGCGATTCACACAAGCCCTTGTGCGGACTGCATGTCGCTTCACACATCACCTTTTCATTCCCCAAACATGGCCAGCTTTCAATTCTGAGGTACGGAGGATGTGCAACGCGCACTTGGGCATGTGCGGACTGCACATCCCAATGCATGTCTCCTCCCATTTCAATTTTTCTTCCCAGCCTTCTATTTTAGAATGCATTGGGCCATGCAACACGCACAATGGCTTGTGCAAACTGCATGGTCCTCCGCACATCCCCTGTTTGCCTTATTTTTCCACTTGTTCATTTTTCTTCTTCATGCATTCCTAAAACAAACCAAAAATAACAAAAGATAACCAAAAACAAAGTAAAAACACTTGGGTTGCCTTCCAAGAAGTGCTTGATTTTACGTCACGGCTCAATGATAGTTCCTCAACCTTAGTCATTATCCGATAGCATGCCAATCCGGTTGGCATGGCCATACCCCAAGAAAGGTAATTGCTCCTTCAACATTCTCAAATCATCATCATGTTGCTGACTTGGAAACTCTTCAAAGTTGGGCGACTTTCGCATTTCACACTCCTCAAGGGCATGATCAATCATGCCCTCAACATCTATCATCGAGATCACATGCAATTCATTCGGAGGCTTTGTGGGTTGGCATACGTTGAATGTCACTACCTCACTTCCAACTCAAAATTTGAGTTTACCGAGTTTAACATCTACGAGTACTCTCCCCATGGATAATAGTGGTCACCCCTAGATGATGGGAACCTCAACATCTATTTCACAATCTAAGATCATGATGTTTGCTAGAAGAATAAACTTGTCGACCTTCACCAATACGTCAAAGAGGATCCCTACCGGGTGCTTAATGAACCAATCAACCATGATTAGATACATAGAAGTAGGTTTGGGTGTACCCCAATCCTAAATTCTTCAATATCACTAGGGGCATCAAGAGTATGCTTTCCCCTAAGTCACACAAGGCCTTACGAAACACAAACAACCCAATTGTACATAGTATGGTGAATGCTCCCTGGTCATCCCATTTTGTAGCAACATTGATTGTCATCACAGCGCTATAGTTGTGTAATATCTCAAGGGTTCCCACATAAACAATCTTCTTCTTCTTAAGCAACTTTTTCATGACCTTGGTATACCCCAGCATTTGCATTAAGGCTTCAACCAAATGAAAGTTTATCGAGAGTTTGCTGAATATATTAACAAACTTATTGAATTTGTGCTCTTTCTTCTTCTCTTTTAGCCTTTAAGGGTATGGAGTGGTCGGAACACTTGGCACAATGGAAGGGTCCTCCTCAATTTCAACAACCACTTGTGGAGGAGATTCAGCCTCCTCCCTCTCATCATTAATATCAACATCCACCAGGATGTTGGGTGCACCAAGCTTCACCCCAACTTTTGGTTCTACAAAATCTTTGTCATGCTTAGCCTCTTCTTCATTGTCACATGATTCCATAATAGGGTCAACACTAGGCTACTTCGCTATAATAGTCATCTTCTACGCAACATCAACAATGGGCTTTCCCACTACACCACTCATTCTTCCACTTGTAGGGACAATAGTCATAACAAGCGCATCATTTTTAGGATTGGCAGTGGTGTAACTAGGGATTTTTCCCTTCATTCTCAGATTCATTTGAGTGGATATATGGTTCGTTTGAGCTTCAAGATGCTTGATTGAGGATGAATAAGAGCTCACAGTTTGATGAAATGTTGAAACTTCACTTTTAAGATCACTAATCTTGGTATTTGTAGTTTCGACCTTCTTCAACACCAAGGACAACATGTCCTCAATCTTTGAGTGCCCGGGATTCCTTATGGTCAATTGATATAAAGAATCTGACTTGTTTGGAGGTATGTAAGGATTGGAGTTTTGGTGATTGTATCTATCACCTTCTTTGTCACGATCCCTCAAATTTCCATCTCATTCCTCGTCTCTATTCCAACCTTGATTCTTATCTCTCAGGTGATAATACCAGGGATGAGAACCTGTTGATAGGTATCAAAGTTTACCATCCATGATTGTCATAAGCTTATCATCACTAGCCTTGATCTCCGGTGTACTCACAGTATTCACAGTCTTAGAACCACCTGCCCCCATCATAGGCTTGGCTAGCAAGCCTATTTGTGTCATCATTTTTACCATGGTCTCATCTCTCTCTTCATCCTTTCTCTGCATCTCATTTGTTAAGATAGATGTGTTCACTCTTGAGGTAGGAACATCCACCTTCCTTGTGTGCCAAGCTTGGTTAGTCTTGGTCATTCTCTCTAGGAGGGCCGAGGCAAGAGGAAATTGTAGATCCATGAAGGTACCACCTCCAAGATTGTTGGTCACGACCTTACTCATCGAGTTCAAGGATCTAAGAAGCTTTATAGCAAGACATTATCCATCAATCCATGGTTAGGACACAACATGAGCTTCTTCTTGAATCTCAACCATGCCTCATGCAAAGGCTCATCATGGAGTTGGTGGTAGTTGGTAATTTCATCCCTCAGCTGCATCATCCATGATGGAGGGAAGAATCTAGTAGTGAAAGCATTTACCAACTCAGCCCAAGAAGTGATTGTCCCATCCGGCAATTCTGCCAACCAAGTCGTGGCTTCCCCGTTAGAGAGAAGGAGAATAGGCAAAGTCGGATAGATTCTTAGGGTATTGTTTGGAAGATAAATGGTTGGTATATCTCCACAAAGTTTTGGATGTGCCTATTTGCATCTTTGTAAGATGCTCCTCCAAACATCCCCTTCATTTGATATAGATGGAGCATTGTGCTAGTGACATGGAACACCACATTCCCAACTGTGGGAGGTAGGCGGATTGCACCTACTCCCACTTGAATGACAGGTTCATTTGACTTGTTCATGAACCCGTCAAGACTTCCATTGACACTTTCATTGTCATCCACTTCGCTCATGGGCTACCTACACAATGAAAAAAAACAACAAACCAAATAAAAAGAACAAACTCTCTACAAGGTGATTTTAATTCACAATCAAAAAGGCTATTCAAACATAATTCCCTGGCAATGGTGCCATTTTTGATAATGCTCAAGTGTACTCTACTAGATGGAGGTACCGATGATCATTAGACCAAAACACATTTATATATTCCCGATAGGAGTCGGGATTGATCCCACAGAGAATTAGTGAGTAGCTAAGTCAATTGTAAAGAAAAGACTTCACAATGAGAGTAGTTTGTTTGAAAACAATAAGAGGAAAGGAAAGTTGGGGGGAATTGGGAAATCTTTCACAATTCGCAATTCAAAGCAAGACAATAAAATAAAAACGGGTGTAAACATAGAGAGAAGACGACTAGGGATGTGTGTCAAATGGGACTCGAATACGGGTTAGGGTGCTTTCTCATTCATATAAATTCTTGCTAAATGACATGGTTAGCATTGGTTTTAGGCATGCTTGTTAATCTCTCAATCAAACAATTATATATCCAACGATTTTTATTCAAACACCATTGTTTAGGCAATAACCAATTAACATATGCTTAGGGAGGTCACACTATTTCTATCATAGACCCTTAAATGGGTATTTTCGGCGAATTGAGCTATTTCTAGTCTCAATCTAAGTGGAATCCCAAGTACCCACTAGCAATTTCACATCTAAAATTGTAAAACCCTTTTGCAAGCAAGAACACAATCAAGTGAGGTAAATCAATATTTTCAACCATCAATTTTAGAGTTAAAATATGGTGAAATCACTAGAACAAAGTCATATTTGCGAATATAAACATAAATTAACAACACCCATACCAATTTATCAAGCACCCATTATCAATAATCCCTAGACAAGAGATTTAGCTACTCATGCTAAAGTAATAAATTGCAATACCAAATGGGTAAGACAAATTTCCTTTCATTCAAGCTAAATATTCAATATCCAAGCTCACATTTTACAAGAATAGTGATTACAAGAGTTAGGAAGAAAGAATTGGAGTGAAAAGCTTTTTCTTTCTTAGAGGGAAAACTTGCTCACTACTCAAAGCTATTCAATTCTATTTTTGAAAACTACCCAAAACTATCTTAAAATATGCCTGAAATGGGTTTTAGAATTTTTCCAAAATATCACACCAAATTAGACAATAATGCCCTTTGGGAGCTATACGATGCAATGTGCGGTTCGCACATCTTGAAGTGCATGTCGCACAGCTCTGTTCATTGGACTAGTGACTTATCTAGACTTTAAAGCTCCATGTGAAGTGGGGTGCAGTTCACACCAGGAAATGTGCGCATCGCACAGAGATTACACCCCTTAATAGATCCTTCAGCTAACTCTTAGCTTCATAGGGTGAAAGGTGCAAACTGCACCATTGACTGTGTTTGTCGCACGAGGTCCGCACCCTTTGGCAGAATCTTCATCATGTTTGATCACTTCACACTTCAAATCCATTTAGGCTCATTTTGGGTACATTTCCTTGTTTTCTATCTTTCATCATAAGTACCTGCTATACATCAATAAAGGTCATAAGAACCTCTAAATCTCATCAAAACATAGCAATAATTCATTTTTAAAGGCTAAATAAGTTGGTAGATTACCGACATATCAATAGGCCAGCCATTTATCTTCCACAACATCCCCCAAGAATCCATCCAGCTTCGCTTATTTCCTTTCTCTTTCACGGGAGAAGTGATGACTTGGTTAGAAGAGCTTCTGGAAGGATCAATAACCATATGGAATGGTCTTGTCAAAGAATTTATGGTGAGATTCTTCCCTCTCTCAATAATTATGCAATTGAGGGATGAAATCACTAATTTTTGCCAACTCCCGGATGAGCCTCTACATGAGGCGTGGCTAAGGTTTAAAAAAAATTGTTGTTATGCCCAAACCACCGATTGCCAGATAATGTCCTTCTCCAAAGCTTTTATATGGATTTGAATTCAATGAACAAGTTTCTGGACACAAACCTTACGGGTGGTACCTTCATGGATAAGCCATATGGGATTGCCTCAAGTTTTCTATAAAGGATGACCAAGATGAATTGTTCTTGGTACACGAGAGAGGTTAATATTCCCACGGGGGTGACCTCATCTATTTTGACAAATGAAATGCTCCATAAAGATGAGGATAGAGATGATTCTATGGTCAAAATGCTAACATAAATTGATCTCTTGGCCAAGCACGTGATAGGCACCGATAATACTAAAATTGTAAATGCCATGAGTACTACAGAGCTTCAAGCAAGTGAAGCGGAGGTGTTTACTATTGTGAATAGGAAGATTTTCTATTTGTTGGTGGGTTCTTGACCCGGGTATTGGCACCCGAGGGACAAGAATCAAGGTTGGATTAAGGATAAAGATGTAACACCCCGAAAATATATCCAGCTAACTAAGTTAAAAACCTCAGAAAAATTCATGTTCCAGGAACTATGGGTCCAAACCACAGACCGTGGTTCAAACCACGGGTCATGGAATTGAGCAGTGGTTGGCCTTATGCTGGTTCGGCCTCTGGTCTGGAACCACGGGTGGGTCTACGGACTGTGTTTCAAACCACGGGTTCGTCCTGTCCACTCATGGAACTCAGATTAGAGAAGTGACAGGTCCCTTTGAAATGACGACTCGGTTCGACGACCCGTCATCCAGACGATCACCCGTCGTCTTGAGTCTTGGTTTGACCAAGGGTCAAATGTATTCCCAACAATGATGACTCTAAACGATGACCCATCGTTTGTTCTACGGGTCCATTCTGTTGACCCGTAGAAATGTTCCTACAGACTATCTAGACAACCTAGTTTCACGAGTTGGAACCACGAGTCGTGGTTCAAACGACAATCTGTGCAATCAAACTGTAGAACCTGAAGCTGACCAAACTTCTTGGTTTTTCTAAGTTAAGTCTCAGGAGTATTTTGGTCTTTTCCCTCCCTTTTAATTACTAAGTGAGGTCGTTTTGACTATTTCAAGTAGGGTTTTCACCCTTATTACCCTAAGTTCCTCCTAAATCATTCATTCACCTCCCAAAAGAAGAAAATGTCTTCCTCAAACTTCAAGTCTCCAAGCTCTAAGTCAAGCCTCCTAAGTCTTTTCCATTGAAGTGGGTCATCTTCTTCTAAGGTATGTGAGTATTCAACAATGGGTTTCTTTCACCCTTGTGCTCAAAATTCTCAATTCTTATGTTGAATTATGAACTTATGAAATTAGAGTTTTGATCTAAATTGGGGGAAAATTTATGAAATCAGTTTCTATGTTTAATTTCATGGTATCTTATTGATTTTACATGATTTGTTCATGATTCCTTTATTGATTTTAAAATCCCAAGTATGAGGATTGATTTCTAGCATGAAACTATGAAATTGCATGTTTTCAAAAGAAACTTGGCATAATTAGATATCATGGCCTTTATGTATTTATGAAATTGCATGCCTAATTCTTCAAGTATGAATTTAGAAAGAAAAGCATGTTTTGAATTATGTCTATGCCTAGCTTTATGAACTATGACATGAAAATCTGCATGATGCCCGATGTGTTTTCATGCTTTATGAATAAGATTTGGCATGAGATAGTGCCACTACAAAATGATGAGATACATGTGCATGTTTTGAGAGTAGTATTTAGCACCGAGCGATGAGGGTTCGATTACCCAAATCCAGAAATTACATTGACAGCGTGTTATGAAATGATATGTGCCTTACAGGCTTATAAGAGTGGATCCACGTCTTTACGAATGGTGTCCTGTGTCCTAACGGGCATCAGGGCAGCTTTGCCAACTAGGGTTATATAGTTGGGTATGGTGATTCTTTCCTTGGCAAGCTTCAAGTAAGCTTTGCTAACTAGGGTTATATAGTTAGATTCCATGTAAGCTCATGGTCTCATGTCGGTTATAAGAAACTCCCTTATGTATGTTTTCAAATTTTCTAAGCTTTATGAACTCTTACCTTAAGGTTTGGCTTTTACTTCATGTTTTATCATTCCAGTATGCTATTTACTCATGATACCCTATTATAAGTATGTATGGATTTTGTCTAAGTATGTTTTAAAGCATGTTTCCATCCTATTTATGCATTGTCCCTATATTTAGTACATTCCATAGTACTGACGCATATTTTGCGCTGCATCCTTTAATGATGCAGATTCAGGTGTCCCTTCTCAAATTCATGACTAGTGTTCCTAGGCCACTTACTCCGCCAGCTGTGGGTGAGTCCTCTTAGGTCGAAGACTAGTCATGTTCTTAGCTTATGTTGATTTTATTTCCATACTTCGAGTTAGTTAGGGTCTTGTCCTAGAAACTCATTATGTTATGATTAGAGGCTTTCAGACATAGACCGTATGTAACCCTTCAGGGGTGTCATATCTCTTTGACTCGACCATCTATCTTATGTTATTCTATCTCTATCTTTGATGCTTCCGCTATGTTTCCTTTATGTTTGCTTGAGAATGCTATGACCAAGGGTTAGCTTGGGATCCTTGTGGTCCTAAGTCCCATGTTACGTCTAGGGGGTAACCTCGAGGCGTGACAAACTTGGTATCAGAGCCTCAGGTATAAGAGTCCTAGGATGTCTGAAAGCCGCATCGAGTAGAGTCTTTTTATGTGTGTGAAGCGTGCCACACGTATGAGAGAGAAGCTATGAGATGTCTTAGAAAACTTCACTTTTTTCATGACTATGTCATGTGATAGAGCTTAACTCTTATGTTTCTCTAATCCTCATCTTGTATATTTCAGATTATGCCTCCCCGACGTGCTATGCCTCCCCGAGCCACTCGGAATATTGTTCCTCCCGTTCTGGTTCTCGATGTCATGAATGAGGAGTTCAGGAACGCCATCCATTTGCTAGCCCAGACTTTGGCCACTCAGGCTAATCAGCCAGCTCCTGCCCCAATCCACTATCAAGGTGGGGTAGCGGCCCGAGTTTGTGACTTTGTCCGAATGAACCCACCTGAATTTTGGGGTTCAAAAGTCAGTGAGGACCCTCTCAACTTTATTGATGAAGTGAAGAAGATCTTTGAAGTTATGCAAGTGTTTGGGGTTGATTGTGTTGAGCTTGCATCCTATCAACTCAAGGATGTGGCTCATATTTGGTTCACGCAATAGAAAGAGAATAGGGTGAGGGACGCGATCCCCATGACTTGGGAGTGTTTTGAGAGGGCCTTCTTTGATAGTTTCTTTCCCCGAGAGTAGAGGCAAGCGAAGGTGGAGGAATTTGTTAACTTGAGACAAGGTTCGATGTCGGTATAAGAGTATAGTCTGAAGTTCACTCAGTTGTCTAGATATGCTTCATCCATGGTAGCGGACCCGCATGATCAAATGAGCAAGTTTATATATGAGGTTTCTGACGTGGTGAAGAAAGAGTGTAGGTATGCTTTATTATTGAGTGATATGAACATTTCCCGACTCTTGACTCATGCCCATCAGATTGAGGGTGACAAGCTTAGGCAGATGGCAAAAGAGAACAAGAGGGTTAGATCCGAAGGATCAGGTTTTGGTCATCACAAGTCCTGAGGTGGACATCGCTCCTCTTTCCAGAAGAAGTCATCAGGATCTGTTCATTCTTCTGCTAGTGCTCCTACCCAGGCTCAAAAGCCTCGTCATGATCAGGGTGGTAGAGGATCTGGTTCCTATTCCAAGTCTCAGGGTAGTATTGTTAAGGTATCTTCATATCCATCTTGTACTAAGTGTGGAAAGAGTCATTATAGTGAGTGTTTGTCTAGTTCAGGTAGTTTCTATGGATGTGGTTAGGCTGGACATCGTATCTGAGATTTTCTTTCATCTAAGAAGGGAGGTTGTAGGACCCAGTCTGCCCCAGCAGCTTTAGGAGGTAGACCAGCCCAGCAAGGTGCAGCTTCTAGTTCTTGTGGTCAGCGCCAGAATTGCCTTTATGCTATGTCCTCCTGTCAGGATCAGGAGGGTTCCCCAGATGTGGTTACTGATATGTTTAAAGTCTTCTCTCTTGATGTGTATACTTTGTTGGACCTCGATACCTCCTTATCTTTTGTAACCCCTTATGTTTCTTGCAAGTTCGAGATTCATCCTAAAATGCTTTTAGAACCTTTTCATGTTTCTACTCCTGTTGGTGAGTCAGTCCTAGCCGAAAGGATCTACCAAAATTGCCCTATCTCAGTCCTTCAGAGAGTCACTTCAGCGGATCTAGTAGAGTTGGAGATGATGGATTTTGATGTTATTCTTGGTATGGACTAGTTGTATGCATGTTATGCTTCTGTTGATTGTCGTAATCAGGTTGTCAGGTTTAAGTTTCCTAATGAACCCATTTTAGAATGGAAAGGTAGTCCCCCTTCCTCGAAAGTTCATTCATATCTTATCTTAAGCCTAGGAAGATGATTTCAAAGGGGTATGTTTATCACATAGTGCGGGTTATGGACACGGAGTCTGAAACCCCATCCCTTCAGTATGTTCTTTTTGTGAATGAGTTTCCAGAAGTGTGTTCTGAGGATTTTCCCGGAGTCCCTCCTGAGCGGGAGATAGACTTTGGGATAGATCTTCTCCCAGATACGAATCCTATCTCTATTCCTCCTTATAGAATGGTTCCCGCAGAACTCAAAGAGTTGAAAGATCATTTGAAGGATCTTCTTGATAAAGGTTTTATCAGGCCTAGCATTTCTCCATGGGGTGCCCCAGTCTTGTTTGTTCGAAAGAAGAATGGTTCCCTTAGAATGTGTATTGATTACCGTCAGTTGAAGAAGGTCACAATCAAGAATAAGTATCCCATTCCTAGGATTGATGACTTGTTCGATCAGCTTCAGGGTACTAGTTTTTTCTCCAAGATCGACCTTAGATCCACTTATCATCAGCTTCGTGTTAGAGAGTGTGATATTCTGAAGACAACCTTCAGGACTCGATATGGTCATTATAAATATGTTGTGATGTCTTTTGGTCTAACGAATGCTCCTGCAGCTTTTATGGATTTGATGACCAGTGTGTTCAAACAGTATTTGGATATTTTCATTGATGATATCCTCATTTATTCTCAGAGTGAGGAGGAGCATGCAGATCACTTGAGGATTGTGTTGCAAACCATCAAGTATAGACAGTTGTTTGCTAAGTTTAGCAAGTGTGTGTTTTGGATGCAGTCTGTTGCTTTTCTGGGTCATATTGTGACTAAAGATGGTATTCGGGTTGATTCTCAAAAGATATAGGCAGTAAAGAACTGGCCTAGATCTACTTCTCCATTCGATATTAAGAGTTTTTTGGGTTTGGCTGGTTACTACAGGAGGTTTGTGGAAGGCTTTTCTTCCATTGTTGCCCCTTTGACCTGATTGACTCAGAAGAAGGTAAGATTTCAGTGGTCTGACTTGTTTGAGAAGAACTTCCAGGAACTGAAGACTAGATTGACCACCGCTCAAGTGTTAGCTCTACCCGAGGGCTTAGATGATTTTGTGGTGTATTGTGACGCTTCTAGGATTGGTTTGGGTTGTGTTTTGATGCAGCGTGGTAAGGTGATTGCTTATGCTTCGAGACAGCTTAAGACTCATGAGAAGAACTATCCTACTCATGATCTTGAGTTGGCAGCCGTGGTCTTTGCTTTGAAGATTTGAAGACACTACTTGTATGGTGTGCATGTGGATGTATTTACCGATCATAAGAGTCTCCAGTATGTGTTCACTCAGAACAATTTGAATTTGCGACAAAGGAGATAGCTCGAACTCCTTAAGAAATTATGATATGAGTGTGCTTTACCATCCGGGTAAGGCCAATGTCGTGGCGGATGCCTTGAGTAGATTGTCCATGGGAAGTGTGTTTTCCATTGATGACGGGAAAAAAAAATTGGTTAAGGAGGTTCATAAGCTAGCTCGGTTGGAAGTTTGCCTTATGGACTCGACAGAAGGTGGTGTGATTGTACAAAATGGTGCAGAATCATCTTTGGTAGCTAAGGTGAAGGCAAAGCAAGACGAGGATCCCATTCTACTTCAGCTTAAGGGTGTAGCTCACCAGTAACGGGTGAGGTTTTCTCCCAAGGGGGAGATGGTGTACTTCGTTACCAGGGTCGCTTGTGTGTGCCAGATATTGATGGGTTGAGATAGCAAATTTTGGCTGAGGTTCACAGTTCTAGATATTCCATCCATCTGGATGCCACTAAGATGTACTGTGATCTACGGGAAGTGTTTTGGTGGAACGGTATGAAGAAGGACATAGCCGGGTTTGTGGCTAAGTGTCCTAACTATCAACAAGTCAAAGTGGAAGATCAAAGGTTGGGTGGCATGCTTCAAGATATTGACCTTCCCACTTGGAAATGGGAAGCGATCAATATGGACTTCATTACTGGTTTGCCTCGTACTCGAAGTCAATATGATTCCATTTGGGTGATTATCGACCGGATGACCAAATCATCCCACTTCTTGGCTGTTAAGACTACGGATACAGCGGATGATTATGCCAGACTCTACATTTGGGTGATAGTTCGATTGCATGGTGTTCCCTTGTCTATCATTTCTGATAGAGGTCCTCAGTTTACATCTCAGTTTTGGAGATCGTTTCAGAAAGGTCTTGGTACTCAGGTGAAGCTTAGCACAACTTTTCACCCTCAGAGAGACGGTCAGGCAGAGCGCACTATTCAGACTTTGGAGGATATGTTGAGAGCGTATGTGAATGACTTCAAAGGTAACTGGGGTGATCACTTACCTCTTATTGAATTTGCCTACAACAACAGTTTTAACTCTAGCATCCATATGGCTCTGTATGAGGCACTTTATGGTCGGAGGTGTAGATCTCCTATTGGTTGGTTAGAGGTTGGTGAGGCAGCCTTGATTAGTCCAGATTCTATGCATCAGACTATGGAGAAGGTTCAACTTATTAGGGAAAGGTTGAAGACCGCTCAGAGTCGACAAAAATCTTATGCGGATATGAGGAGTAGGGAGTTGGAATTTGAGGTTGATGATTGGCTTTTCCTTAGGTGTCACCCATGAAGGGTGTGATGAGGTTTGGAAAGACAGGAAAACTTAGTCCCCGTTTTATAGGTCCTTATCAGATTTTGAGAAAAGTTGGTAGCATTGCATATGAGTTGGAGTTGCCAACGGAGTTGGAAGCGGTTCATCCAGTTTTCCATGTTTCCTTGTTGAAGAAATGTGTTGGTGATCCGAGCTTGATTGTTCCTTTGGAGGATGTGAGAGTGAAGGATAGTCTCACCTATGAGGAGGTTCCCGTGGAGATCCTTGATCATCATATTCGGAGGTTGAGGAATAAAGAAGTTGCTTCGGTAAAGGTTCTTTGGAGGAATCAGCTTGTTGAAGGAGCTACTTGGGAAGCGAAAGAGGCCATGAAGGCCAAATATCCTCATCTCTTTCCTTCCAATTCAGTTTCATCTTGAGGTGCTAGTTTCCTCCTTAGTATGTCCCTCTGATTCTATTCCACCGGTACTCTCATGATTCTAGCATGCATCCATATTTTATGAAGTTAGTTTATCATGTTTTCAAGTTGAAAAGTTCAGGTTTTGTGTTTACTCTTTGATTTCCATGTTTTGATCTTTGGTTGGGCTGTTTTCTCCTTAGTTTTCCTTGTTTATTCTTCATTCGCGGATGAATGATCCCAAGGGGGAGATATTGTAACACCCCAGAAATATATCCAGCTATCTAAGTTAAAAATCGCAGAAAAATTCATGTTCCAGGAACTACGGGTCCAAACCACCACTACAAGAAATAAGGCCTTTAACGAGGGGAAATTTGGTCGCTAAAAATCATATTCTGGTTGCTATTAGTCAATAACAACCAAAAAAATTCCGGTCGTTAAAAGCTCCGCCGTTAAAGGTTAACAACCCGATTATGATATGGTCGTTAAAAAATCTTTGGCAACGACAAGAAGTCCCGTTTCGCTTTAACGACCAAAAATCCCTCCGTTGATTGTCACTCTAATCACTAAGAACCTTTAATTAGATGACATATCCGATCGTTATAAGTGCTTTTAGCGAACAAACTCTTCCTTTGCTAATTGTATGTTAACTTTCAGTAACCAAAAACTCAATCATTAAATAACTATTCATCGGATAATATATTAAAGTAAACAGTAACCAAAAGATACAAAATAATCTATCCATGTAAGATTTCATAGTTAATTAAACAGAACTAAATTATCATATCACCAAAATATACCAAATCAAATCGTAAGACATTGTATTTGTCAACTCTTAAGAAAGAGAAAAATCTAATTGTAGCATATACAATGGGAACATCTTTAAAAACCTCCTAGCAAAAATTAAGTCTCCTTCGACTTCAACTTGTTCTCTAATGTGTTACTTTCTTCATGGACAAGTTCTCCGGTCTTCAAAATCCTCAAATTCTTTATCTGTTAAAAGAACAATTTCATATAAATTTAATACAAAACTTCCAAAAACTATATTCTTTTCCACAGAAGATTAATCACAAATAAAGCAAACACAACTTTTAATAACTGTCAAAATAAATTTATTCGACAAAAAAACTAAACTATTTGGAACTATCCAAAGAAAGCAAACACAACTTATTCTGAAATAAAACTCCAAAAATGATCAATATAGAACACGAAAGAAAGACTAAGATCAAGATTAACCACTCAAAAAGAGAAGCTAAAATAACTTCTAGGAACTGTCCAAATAAATTTAACTATCAATAGAAAGCAAACACAATTGCAGTTATTCATATGGAAACATTATCACAGTTGACATGAGATGTTGAATATAATGGCAAAACTATTCTGTATACTAAATCAAAAGGATGTTTTCTTGGAGTATTCCATCATCACAACAACTTGAAACATTTACCTACTATTATCATCTTTACACTATGTGCCTTACTCTAGGACGAGACTATCTTTTGATCGAGGGACATACATTTATGTCAAATATTTTGTATATGTTTATTACTAATAAGATAGATTGAGGGAAATGAAAAACATGATAAACGAAAGAACTTCTGTGAGCAGATTCAAATCCTGGAGTAACTCATGGATCAGATCAGATAAAGCCTCAACTCATATGTAGATAAATATCACTTACCTGCTACAAGAATGTCAAATGATAATGCTTAAGTGTTTAAACAAATAAAAAATGTGGTCAACATAAAATGACCAAGCGGAACAATTACCTGTTAGTGACTAAAAGGTGATATGAGGAAACCAGTAGTTGAGAATAAAGTAAAATAACAAAGGGAGGTGCAGCAGCTCCATGGTTCCCGAGAGTCTCGCACAAGGCTCCCTTTTTTGCTCCATTCGTGTAAAACAAAGAAATAATAAATAGGGAGGCGGAGAAAGAGAGAGAGATTAGTGAAACAATTAAAAATCAGTGATTGGCAGTATACTCCTATACATAGATGTATAAACTCAAAAATAACTCAAAAATAATCTTCTCATTCTTTTCCAAACAGTCCACCAACAAGAATACAAAATATATTTATGCATAAACACAATGAAGGATTATGAATCAGAGATCAAAAGCTCTAAATTAGGATTCTAAATTATTTTTATTAAAGCGCATGTTTTATCATTGATTCTGGGAACCTAAGACAAGTAATCTAAATGCAAGGTCAAATCCAATAATGCACTCAAAGTAGACAAGACTTTTAATCACACAAACTTACTAACAAAAGAATTTCCAAACGACAATATAGGCTAAATCACGTAGGGAGAACATATTTCAAACAATATTATTCCTATTACTTACCTTTATGCTCATTTTCGGACCACCTAAGGACTAAGACCTTACAGGAACTTATTAGAACAAAAATCATTCTTCTTAATGGCGTTCTAGAAATACACTACAAACTTTCTGGACTATCAAATTCATTTTTAGCATTACACAGGTTCTAAAGTGATTGTCCAGATACGTTCTTGAATGTCAACAAAGTGAATCAAGATAAAGATTTATATAGATAAGTTTTCAAAAAGTAAAGGTCTAACTATGCCATTTAGACCATTTTTAAAACTCGCAGATATCAGAAGATTGTATTGACGAAGCATATATTTTGAGCTAGATAATAGGTCAATCAGAAACATATAGTAAAATCAAGCGTATATTCGTCATACAAGGAAAAATATGGAACAATAAGAAAATGAGATACACTGATATTTCTTAATAGAAAATGCGCAAGGACTACAGAGGATTAAGATATATTCACATTAGTATAGCTTAGCTCGTATTGTTAACAACAAGTCTTAGAAGACACCAAATGTCAAATACATCCTTGAATTTAGCAAATATAAATCAACTACATAATACTTGAAAGATGCAGATAACTTATTTTCCAACAAATTCAGATGATGAATTCTCTTAAAAGAATCCATATGGCATATTTTGATCACCTCACTTTTCAATTTTTTTTAACATAATCTTCGACAAAGAGCAGCAACTTGAAGAGCATCTTAATGTAAGAGTTTAAAATAAAGATTGGCTAGTCATTAAGAAAAACTAAAGTTTTATGTTGGTGTAAGGACTTGATAACATACTCCTTAATTAATTTTCCACAAGTCATGAAATAACTTGGAGAGTTCGAAAATATGTGTGTGTATAAGCAGCCAAGTATGGTATAAATGTAGCACACTCACTAGTTTTCAAAGTACATAATAAGGTGAAAGATAGTAAGTATGATAAAATATAGCTATTTAATCATGATTTTCTTTCCTAAAATAAGATTGGGTCAACATACGTGCAAATACAGTAGTACTAGCTAGGTTTAATAGTCAAATAAATGAATACAAGTAGTGAAACATGTAATCACACTAGAAAAAGGAAAAAATGAAGGCTTCTTATAGCCAAGTATACCATTGCATTAGACAATATGTTTCAACATACAACTAAGAATAAAGATAATAAAGAACCTTAATGAAACATTCATCTGTACACATTCTAGTACATGGCAACCATTCAAAGTCAATATCTCAAAATGTAATTTTTTTTAATCTCACATTTCATTGTTAAATTAGCTTAGCAGATGCTATGCATGTATATAATTAAAATATTATTGTTACATCATTCTCAATTAATGAAACAAGATGAAAGAGTTCGACTAGTAAATACCATGAGAGTTCATTTATGAAATAAATAAGAAATAATTTATGATGATTCCACTCAATTGATGATTTAAAGGTCTATACGGGAAAGCTTACAAAATATCAAGTCCAAGTAAGAAACATAAAGTTCAGTTAAGCATAAAAATAATGATTAACTTATCATTGTAAGTCGCATATAAAAGAAAGGTACAAGTATCTATCCCAGAAATGTTATGAGCTATATTTCAAACTCATGACTCCATAATATTTTGAAGTACTCTGGACAGTCAACATGATAATGTCAGATAATCTAAGTTGTGCGGACTCTTCACTTTAGATGCCATATCCGTGTCAAATTCTCCAAAAATACACTACTTTTGGAGAATTTGACATGCACTCGCTGACATTTTTGAACAGTCCAAGCAATATAGCAGATTAGACAAAGAATTTGAGATCTCAACCTATAACTTCTACAAAATGGTATGCAAACTAGAATAAGCCTAGAAAATGGTATCATCTCAAAATCCAGAACATCATAAATCATACCCATTTATAATTTGATTTCTAGAAGCAACAACAGATGAATTGCCTCCAAGAGGCTTAGTTCGCTTAACTCTAGCACCAAATTCTTCAAAATCATCAACGATTCTTCAGTTGAAAAAGAACCAAGGGAAAAACTAGAAACTTATTCTTGCTCACAGAAAAGAAATGGACAACCGGTACAATTACCATAATTTTACATATAAAATAGCGACGCCCTAATATGTATAAAAATGTGAATTAGGGCTAGAGAGAAACCTGGGAAAGTGAATTGTTTACTTGTGGTGTCGGAGACATGGCCATTTTCGGTGTTTATTACCATCACATAAAAGAATCGAAGGTAGATTGATCACCCCATTTCACATGAGCAAGATGCAGCTGGACATTAGGGCTCAAAGAGAAATTCTGCTTTGGAGGAGAAGGGGCGGGGGTTTCCACGAGTAAGGAATTACAAATAAACTTAAAAAAGAAAGTAAAGCCAAATAATAAAAGAAATTGTTATAATAGCAAAACTAAATAGATTTGGCCTCTTTTTTTAAAATAGACTAAGATTTAACGACCGACAAAACTATTTTCAACGACAGAAATTTACCCTTTCATTGTTTTTAATGTATAAATTGACTTTAACGAACGGAAAAAAAAATTGTCGTTACAAATACACTTCTAACGACGGGATTTATGACCCTTGATTAAGAAGTGGTCATTAAAGTATGATTTCTTGTAGTGCATAGACTGTGGTTCTAACCATGGGTCGTGGAATGGAGCCGTGGTTGGCCTTATGCTGGTTCAGCCTCTGGTCTAGAACCACGAGTGGGTTCTACGGACTGTGGTTCAAACCACGGGTCTGTCCTGTCCACTCGTGGAACTCAAATCAGAGGACTGACAGGTCCCTCTGAAATGGCGACTGGGTTCGACAACCCGTCATCCAAACGATGACTCATCGTCATGAGTCGTGGTTTGACGAAGGGTCAACTGTATTCCCAACAATGACGACTCCTAACGATGACTCGTCGTTTGTTCTACGTGTCTGTCCTGTTGACCGGTAGAAATATTCCTGCAGACTATCTAGACGACCAGGTTCCATGAGTTGGAACCACGAGTCGTGGTTCAAACGACGATCCGTGGAATCAAACCTTAGAACCTAAAGCTGACCAAACTTCTTGATTTTTCTAAGTTAAGTCTCAGGGGTATTTTGGTCTTTTCCCACCCTTTTAACTACTAAGTGAGGTTGTTTTGACTATTTCAAGTAGGGTTTTCACCCTTATTACCCTAAGTTCCTCCTAAATCATTCATTCACCTCCCAAAAGAAGAAAATGTCTTCCTCAAACTTCAAGTCTCCAAGCTCTAAGTCAAGCCTCCTAAGTCTTTTCCATTGAAGTGGGTCATCTTCTTCTAAGGTATGTGGGTATTCAACAATGGGTTTCTTTCACCCTTGTGCTCAAAATTCTCAATTCTTATGTTGAATTATGAACTTATGAAATTAGGGTTTTGATCTAAATTGGGGAAAATCTATGAAATCAGTTTCTATGTTTAATTTCATGGTATCTTATTGATTTTACATGATTTGTTCATGATTCCTTTATTGGTTTTAAAATCCCAAGTATGAGGATTGATTTCTAGCATGAAACTATGAAATTGCATGTTTTCAAAAGAAACTTGGCATAATTAGATATCATGGCCTTTATGTATTTATGAAATTGCATGCCTAATTCTTCAAGTATGAATTTAGAAAGAAAAGTATGTTTTGAATTATGGCTATGCCTAGCTTTATGAACTATGACATGAAAAATTGCATGATGCCTGATGTGTTTTCACGCTTTATGAATAAGATTTGGCATGATATGGTGCCACTATGAAATGATGAGCTACATATGCTTGTTTTGGGAGTAGTATTTAAAATCGAGCGATGAGGGTTCGATTATCCAAATTCAGAAACTACGTTGCCAGCATAGGTTATGAAATGATATGTTCCACGTCTTTACGAATGGTGTCCTGTGTCCTAACGGGCATTAGGGTAGCTTTGCCAACTAGGGTTATATAGTTGGGTATGGTGACTCATTCCTTGGCAAGGTTCAAGTCAGCTTTGATAACTAGGGTTATATAGTTAGATTCCATGTAAGCTCACATGGTCTCATGTCGGTTTTAAAAAACTCCCTTATGTATGTTTTCAAGTTTTCTAACCTTTATGAACTCTTACCTTAAGGTTTGGCTTTTACTTCATGTTTTATCTATCCAGTATGTTATTTACTCATGATACCCTATTATAAGTATGTATGGATTTTGTCTTAGTACGTTTTAAAGCATGTTTCCATCCTATTTATGCATTGCCCGTATATTCAGTAAATTCCATAGTACTGACACATATTTTGCGTTGCATCATTTAATGATGCAGATTCAGGTGTCCCTTCTCAGATTTGTGGCTAGCGTTCCCAGGCCACTTACTCCGCCAGCTGTGGGTGAGTCCTCTTAGGTCAAGGACTAGTCATGTTCTTAGCTTATGTTGATTTTATTTCCGTACTTCGAGTTAGCTAGGGTCTTGTCCTAGCAACTCATTATATTATGATTAGAGACTTTCATACATAGACCGTATGTAACCGTTCGGGGGTGTCGTATCTCTTTGACTCGACCATCTATCTTATGCTATTCTGTATCTGTCTTTGATGCTTCCACTATGTTTCCTTTATGTTTGGTTGAGAATGCTATGACCAAGGGTTAGCTTGGGATCCTTGTGGTACTAAGTCCCGTGTTACGTCTAGGGGAAACCTTGGGGCGTGAGAAAAGAGCGAGATGGCAATTGGAGGAATTGTGACAAAGAAGGTGATAGCTATAATTACCAGAGTTCAAATCCTTATGTGCCTCCTCCAAAGGCCGATTCCACTTATTAGCCCACCATGAGCAACCCAGACACTTGAAAGTTAAAGATATGTTGTCGTGTGTTTTGAAGAAGGTTGAGTCAGCCGATAGCAAAGTGAAGGATCTTAAGAGCGAAGTGTCTACTCTTCACAAAATGGTGAGATCACACTCGGCTTCTATCAAGCATCTCGAGGTGCAAATAAACCACTTGTCCACCCAAATAAATCTTCGAATAAAGGGGACACTCCCAAGTGATACTATGGCAAATGTAAAAAATGATGGCTATGTCATGGCTATTGTCACAAGGAGTGGAAGAGTGAGTGGTGTGGTCAAGAAACCTAGTATGGAGGCTGTTGTAGAGCCAACGATTATAACCGAGGCTGAGATTGTAAATAAGAAGAATGATTTAGATCTGAAAGTTGGGGTGAAGCTTAGTTCACCCAACGTTCTTGTGAATGGTGTTCCTTGTGAAGAGGAGAAGAAGGTTGATGCTCCTTCTCAAGTGGCTATGGATATTGAGGAAGACACTCCTAATGTTCCTAGTGTGCCGACCATACTATCCAAGGGGCCTCCTCCATACCCTAAAAGATTGTCCAAAAAGAAGGAGGAGAACCAATTCCAAAAGTTTGCTGACATATTTAGCAAACTTTCTATTAATATCCCTTTGGTCGAGGTTTTAATGCAAAAGCCTGGGTACGCAACATTCATAAAAGGAGCTTCTCAAGAAGAAGCGTGTTGTTGATGTGGGTACCGTGGAAGTCTCACACAACTGTAGTGTTGTGATGACAAGCAACATTGCTGAGAAATGACACTACAACATTTTTGTCTTTTGTCCACCCTTGTAAAGTGTGGCCTAAAGTAGTAAAAAAAATGTGGCCTTTGATCAAAGGCTACACTTTGACCTTTAGGCCATGCTTTTTTTGGAGGTGGACTAAAATGGCGTAACCATTGACTTTAGACCACACTTTTTAAGTGTGGCCATAGCAACTACGCTTAAACAGTGTGGCCTAAGAGTTACAAAGGCCATGCTTTGTATCATCTCATTAGGAACAAATATATTTGATAATTCTATACTTTGAAAGTGTGGTCTTAGCAATTTATTGGCCACGCTTTAAAAATGTAGCCTTTTATACCTCTTCTACAACAACACTTATAAAGTACAACTTTTTCCTTATGTAAATACACACAATTGACATTCCTATAGCCACACTTTTGAAGTGTGGCAATATTGTCTAGAATTTTATAGTATATATATATATATATATATATATATATATATATATATATATATATATATATATACACACACACACATACATACATACATATATATAATTTCAAACACCAAATTATCTAATAGATATTCAAATGTATAAATTTGCAATAAACTTTAAAAATAACAATGTATTCAAAATGTACTAACACATACTTAGAAAGCAATATTGTCAAGATATATACTAAAGATAAATTCCACTACACGAAACAAAATGTATTCAAACATATATCAAAATAGGTCAAAAACTCTTTATCATTCACTTCAATAGGTCGAGTTGACTTGTGGCCACCATTCAAATTCAATCACCGACATTTTCCTACACATTCAAAATGAAATTAAAAGTTAGAAAAAAATCATTTTCAACACTAGTCATTGTTCATATTGACAGCTAACCTCAAGCATTTGAAAAAAAGTGTCAAACATACAACAGTTATCAAATTCTACAAGTTTGATTTATTTCTTAGAAGAAAGAGGTTATTCAAATGTTTACCATACAACAATTATCAAATTCTAGGAGGTTAACTTCTTTGACCCAACTTCGTTTCTCAATCTCTTGGATACTTAATCTAAATATAATTACAATTAATAGCATTTCTCTTGTAAGAAAGAATCAAATCATCCCATGACAATTGCACAAATTATCTCGTAGACTAACTATATTTATCGGTTCAAGTGATCTTATACATTAGTCATCATAATGTTCTTATAATTACTATAGTTGACACTTAAAAAGTTGAAATCGAAGACCTCACCTCAATCGAGCTTACATCATATAATAAAGAGCAAGAAGGAGAAGATTGTACTAGGAAACAAACTAGCAAACATAATACAAACATATAAACACAAGTATCTGACAAGGAAAATAGTAACCTGTACTTTTAAATCCCTTCTGAAACAATCAGAAAGGCTAACAATCTCTATAATATATTGGAGAAGTGTGTTAATAATTGACTCACAAAACAAGTTATTAATTGACTCGCAAAACAAGAATCCTCAGCATAATAGAACTAGAGAACAAAAAGACAATCAATTGATGCGCAAGAGCTTAAAGTGAGTTGGATCATACCACAACTAAGACATTCAAGATAGTTAGTCAGATAACTTCCATAGATTCATATATTGTGTAAAAAATATAATAAGGGAACGGAGTGGAGAAACTCTAAATGAAAAATTCCATACTAGAAAATCTTGGCCAATACAACTAAGACAACCAAGATACAATCCGATAATAAAAAAAAGGAATCTCTCAAACCATAACAACTAGTAGTAATTTAGTTATGTAAAATCACATGCCAACATAAATAAGAGAACTCAAATGATACAAGTACCACTACCTAGATCCATAACCAATTTGTAGCTTTGGGTGCGGTAAGCTGGTAACTGATCAGGAGAAAGAATGTGAGAAAAATGAAACACAGAATAGGACTATAGGAGTAGAAACTAGTAACAGCCTCAGAGATAATATAAATTGGTATAGACGCATATGATCCACAATAGAAAGTAGCTCCTAATAAAGAATTACTATCAGAAGTACCAACTGGAGTGCCACAGCAGAATACACCTACTAGTGATGAAGTCACAACAGAGGAACCAGAAAACATTTGCAAACAAAAGGCAAAGGTGCAGTAACTAGATCAGGTTCTTACCTCAAATGCATGTTTATATCTGTTTTGCTTGCATCCTCAGATCCACAATGCCATGGTAGTGAGTCCAGTAGATGCACAACCACCCTCAGTATCACGATGTGCTAACAACCAAGAAGCCAGAGTTAGAAGCCTTCTCAGGTGGTATTTTTAACTAAGATCTGTCCAGATCGAGGAATCCCTTACTTGGGAAAGCTCGGGAAACCAGCTGAGAACCATGATCATAGATGTCACCATCGTCTTTGAGACACAACTCATAATAAGTGGCTCAACACAACTCCAAACACAAAAGAATGTGCTCCTCTCATTTTTATTTTGAAAGACAAACTGAAAAAGGAATATCATTTAACTGGTAGTTATAATACAACAAAATTATGTAAGAAGTTTTTTCAAGTTATCAACTTGAATCACTAATGTTAAGAAAGATGCATTGAATTTCATACAACTTTAGCAATAGAATTCCACTTCTCTGTCTAACCTTTCCAACAAATATAAGAACTGTTTGTGTCTTCAACAATAACACAAGCATATCCTAATTCAACATTTGCAATGAGTTGGAGTCCCAAGCTTAGTAGTCAGTCTTCTGTTCAGAAAAATCACAACATAAGGAAAGTTTGAGGTACCGAGAAAAATAGGTAAATACTAATCAACTAAATAAATTGGAGTTGAGAGAAGTGTAAAAAGTAATATTATGAACCAAGTGTAGAAATATCCATTTATACAACTCTGCAGAAATATTAAATTATATCCTCAGTTAATATTTTGTGTGAGTAATATAAAGTAGCAACTACCTGCCAGGTAAATGGTGAAAGAAAACAAATAATACAAGGATAATTTTTTTTATCAAATTTCTTATGCTACCTGATTATTATATTTTAACATAGTATCAAACTTATCATGATAGATCAAATTGACTTTCTTTCACCATTGACAATTGGATCACCCACATTCTCCTACATATAAAAAGAAATTAACAATTAGATTGAAACCAAACTTTTATCATTCATTAAAGTATGCTTCTATAGTTCTATTGCCATTAACAACCCATCAAAGTGAAAAAGGATAACCAACAATTAAAACAAATCATTACCCAAGGTAATGCTCAACACATTTACGTGAGGCGCAAGAATCTTAAGCAGCATATCCACCAAATCGGTGCTTTCCAAAGAGAATAAGGACATGAAAAATAAGGGAGCAATCTAATGAAACCAAAGTTGAAGCCATTACAGGAGCGAACAGAAAATAAACCTGCATTTATGTATTTAGATAGAGCTCATCATAGTAAATTATTTAAAGTTGTTGATAAGAATATGGTCAGTAAAATGCTTCTAGTAGCATAAAATGTTAAGTAATAAAAAAGAAAGGAGAAGAAAAAGAAGGCTTCAGGCGTTTAATAACTTACTCAAGAGAGTAAATATGACTGCCTAACTATGAGAATAGCTAATAATGTTGTTCTTGGGATGTAACAAACTTGTTATCACTCATCTGAATTAACTAATTTGAAGTGGAAAAGTGTTCTTTTGAAGGTCATAAATATTCAGTTATAGTTTTAACAGCTTGTAAACTTTCAGAACCAAGTTGCATCATTTTGCCAATTAACAGTTAAAAAAATTCACCCAGATAAATTTAATCCAAGTAGGGAGTATTTTTTTTTCAAATATTACATCTAAAGTCCCAAGTCAAATCCAAGTCTATCTATGATTTACACAAGCTATTTTTTAATTATAATATGTAATAGAAAGTACCTTTAGCAGGAAATAGATAGAAAAATACTTACAAATGCATTTTTTCTTTTGCATTTTCTTGGGAATTCAAAATCCATTATACTCACTGATTTGTAAGTCAGCCTCATCACTTAGTCTACACTCTGGATACTTACTAATAGTGAGACAACTTAGTATTGCCACTTCCATATTAAAACTATACAACTAGAATAAAGAAGAAGCTGACTGCGATATTATTTCAGTATAATTTGCAAGTTCAACTAATAAGGCATACCAAACCAAGCTGTAGTAGTATCTTCGTCAATTCTTCATCTCTAATCTACAAGAAACCAAAACAAGACCAAATTAATTCAAGTACACATAACAAAGATGCACTGTTCTAAAAAATGTACAGATATAATACTAACTTCGAACATGTCATCGACGCATTCATTAACAGTATACATGTACCTGACGCCAAACCACTTGCTGAGAGTAGAACCTATTTGGACACACCTATAAAGAACAATCAATGGTTTCTTCTGATAAAATGCAGCACATGAGAACAACCTGTTGCTACAGATTATGTTCTTAAAGAGAGTAGTAATGTGCAGTATGGGTCTCTGGTCTTACTATTGATACTTGGTAATAAAGTAAAGTGAAATATCTTATTGCTTAATGAATACAGTAGAATGCAGGCTAATTAAATTTCCTAGACAAAATGAAGTTTACTTACCAGACTTGCTATCTTGAAAGAGTCAAATTTTACAGCAACTCTCCGTGCATTAGTAGGAACTAAATAGGAACTAAATTGGCAGTGGCCTGCAGATATGTTAGAAAACTGACTTCAACTTTATTGCAGAAATCAAAAGGAAACATTTTCTTTTTATAGTAACTAACAGGGGATAACTCTTTCTCAAACATAGTAGATACACCATTCATAACATACTAGATAATTAAACAACCACTATCTCATAACAGTAGTATAACTTGAAGATTGTAAAAGTAGGTTGAGAAGATTGAAGTGCTAAAACAATGTAAGAGTTATTTTATCTGGGCTATCTATCAATGCACTTAGGTTACAACATGCTAAATAAACCAATAATATTTTAGAGTAAAAATTAAAGAAGGACGAGAAAAGTAGATCTAACCTTGCTTCTGATTATACCTAAAACAATTGTAGTAACGGATATCACATGAAGAAGAAGCAACTTTAATGTGACTAGCTAGACATCATCCTTTGCTTATCTTTTTATTCTAGTCAGAACAAGATAAGAGAAGGCCAAGAAACGACTTCAAAATTTGCCAACCCATGGGTCATTCATTACCTATGGAGTTAAATTATGACAAAAGAACAAAATGGTAGAAGTGATTAATTACCTACGGGTTTTCCCTTTCTATGTACACCCTAGAGTTTTATTTTTACTACTTATATGAACCTAGAACCAACAGATAAATAAGCAGGAGCATCTTAGCTTCTGGAAATGTGCAGAAGAAAGATAAGATCAGACCAGACCTTTCCATTAAATAAGTGTGACTTCATGGGCTCTTTCACTTTATTAGCTTCTGTAAATGCAACAATTTTTTCTTGTTACAGTTACCTTAAGAACATAATCTCTAGCAACAGGTTGATCTCAACCAATGTTTAAGAAAATTTTCTTAATCTGTAGTGCATGTCCCTTTGCTTGAAGAAAGCAGTGCATGTCCCTTTACTTGAAGAAAGCAGTGCTTGTCCGTTTGCTTGAAAAAAATGGAAAAACTTTAAAATTGTCATGTTGATCTCAACCATTCCATTAAACATAATCATAACGACCACTAAAAAGAGAGCCCCAACATACATCCCTCCATCATCTATGTAACACCCCAAAAATCCTAAACTAATACCCAAACCTTTTTCCATGAGTGTAATAATCATTTTTCTAGTGTGGTGAGTGCTTTGGATGCGAATCATGTTCATAAGAAACTCCTATTATCAAGTTAAGTCGCAAGCACCTCACTAAAGTAAGTTTTCATATAAGTCTAAACTAGATTCAAATTCAATCGATAATTCCTCCCAAAATATATAAAGTTAGTACCCACCAAATTAAAGGCTTTTGAGTCTTCTTTCCAACGCCACCGATCGCGCATTAATCCGAGTCCGAAGTAAATAGTTATGGGTAGTTTACTGCAGTGCTGTTAGTGATGACGGATCGAATGACGAACCATAGTTTTGAACGACGGGTCCTTACTTTGAACCGTGATTGCTGAACTGAACACTGAAACTTTCATTTTTAAAACCACTGGTTGGTTGACGGCCCATAGATCAAAACCACGGTCCGTAGATGGACCCGTGGTTTGTCAAAATTCAGTTTTTCTTCCACAAATTCCACGAGTGAGTCTATGACCCATCATTCATTCTACGGGTCCGTCCTGTTGACCCGTAGAAATGAATCTACAACATGATGTTTCCAGCCTGGGTTCTATGTTTCCAAAGCATGATCCGTCATTCAGACCACGACCCGTAGATGGAGTCGCGGTCACTGAGTTGACTGTCTTTTTCAGAATTTTCCTAATTATTTCCCAGGGGTATTTTGGTCATTTTCTACCCTTTTAACTACTAAGTGGAGTCATTTTGACTATTTCTAGTAGGGTTTTCACCCATATTATCCTAAGTCTCTCCTAAGTTTCTCATTCTTCTCCCGAAAAGGAAGATTTCTCTCCGAAGTTTCTCTCAAACTCAAGTCTCCTAGCTTCAAGTTCAAGCCTCTTAGTTCTTTTTCATTGAAGTGGGTTATCTTCTTCCAAGGTATGTGGGTCTTTAACAATGGGTTTCTTTCACCCTTGTGCCTAAAAACCCTAATTCAAGTTTTGATTTCATGATTTTCAAATTAGGGTTCTTATCCAATTCTTATGAGTTTTTGCTAAATATGATCTTCTCATGATTTATTTATGAAATTACTACTAAATTGCATGATTTCACATGGGTTTTTACATGTTAACTCTTACTTCATGAATTGAAGTTTAACCATGGAAATTTCTACATGCATGAAGTTGATTTAAGCAAAGTGGATTTTTATATCATGTTCATTATGGATTTTCAAGCATATGCATGCCTAGTTCCTACGTTCTATGAAAGTATATATTTTATGAATTGAACTAGAGTCATGCAAATTTTACAAGTCATGAAGTATGCAAGTTTTCCCATGTTATGAAGTATGATGTAAGATAAGACACCTGATGTTCCATCAATGCTCATGAATCGATTTCAAAACCCTAATTCATGAGTAGTATGACAATCCGGGGTATGAAAATGTTACGAACAAGTATAAAAGTTTGGCATTGACGTGCCACATGTATGTGAGCTCATGTTATATGTATATATATGTTTTGCGAGTAGTATTTAGCACCGAGTTGGACCGGGTGAGAGTACCCTTAGTCCCAGAACTACGTGCCACCGTAGGTTGCCCGTGTTGAGGCTTATGATGACAGGATCCTGGTATGAAATAAAATGGTTCTAACTTTGGCAGGTTAGGATGACCTTTTTCAGTATGGAGCAATGACATCGGACTCCATGTAGCTCAGCATCGTTTAATATTGGTTAAGAGAAACTCCCACATGCTTATTTTACGCTATGCAGTTATATAATCTTATATTTGAAACTTAAGCCTTATTCATGACTTATGCTTCTTATCTTATTATTTGTTCATGTCCTTTTCTTTATGTAATAAATCACTTTAAGCATGTTTTAAATTTTTTTTATCATGATTCATGCATCGCTCTCATACTCAGTACATTCCATAGCACTGACGCATATTTTGTGCTGCATCCTTTGATGATGCAGATTTAGGTGTTCCTCCTCAGATTCGTGGCTAGAGTCCCCAGACCACTTTCCCAGTCAGCTGTTGGTGAGTCCTCTTAGGTCGAGGGCTAGTTATGTTCTTAGTTTATGTTAGCTTTTTTATTTCCGTATTTCAAGTTAGCTAGGGTCTTGTCCTAGCAACTCCTCATGTAGAGGCTTTTCAGACATAGACAGTGTTCGAGTCTCTTTATGGATTTCATATTTCCATTTGAATCGATTACCTATGTATGTGATTCCAGATTTATCTATTATGCTTCCGCTTATCTTTTGTTATGCTTGAGAATGCTATGACCAAGGGTTAGCTTGGGATCCTTGTGGTCCCAAGTCCCGTGTTACATGTAGGGGGTAACCTTGGGGCATGACAAACTATATTATCTCGGGGTATCTTAGTATGTAAAAAGATGGTAATTGTTATAAGTGCCATTACCGCGAGCTGAGAAAACAGAACATACGCAAAGAGAATTAACAATTGGCACATGGTTATGAAATGGAAAACACTTGTATATTTCGAATAGACAAAGTAGTCAATACTTAAAAGAGCTTGAATATGTAAACACACGAGTTCCTCTTCATTAGTAGCAATTTTCATTCAGCGCAAACCTTTAACATTTATTTCGTCCCTATACCATACTTCTAAGTAGACAAAGCATCAGGGTGGATTTTGCTCTCATCAAATGGAGTTGCAAGATAATCAGTGAGTTTCTTTCCAACATGGAAAGACTGATATGCCTTAGCAAATTCTTTTGATGTGATAAACCTACAAGACTCATCCCTCTTAGCCCAATATTTTTGTTGATCCTTATTTGATGTTACCTGCCATAAATAATTTAAAACTTCAACCTTTTAGATCCTAAACTTCATTCTTGTATGTCTAAGACATAGTTAACTGTATAAAAGTTAGGTATATCTAACACATTATGCTTTTATGGTGGTCACAGTCTTCAAAATAGTACTCTATTATAATAGATGAAGGTAGTCAATTAAGTCTCATCACCACCCATGAAAATAACAAAGAGCAGTACGTGGAGCGAGAATTCATCGCTATTTCATTCTCATACAACAACTAAAAAACCTTAAATAATTAGAGATAAAATAGTACAACAGTTATAAGGCATACGAGAAAATATACAACTCAAATTTACCCGGAGATGGTGGCTAACTTCAGCAAACGAGTGTACACAATCACGTTGCTGTGTGAGTTAGGAATCTGGCAGGATGGAACTGTCAGCATCCTGCCAGATTCCTAATGTACACCACCACAATCTCCGTTCCCCTCTTCATCGATAGCTTCATACTCAACATTTTCCTTCTTCAACACCTTAGTCGACTTCAATTTTTCCATGGATTCTTCTTCCACCACTGCATATGATAGGGTTTTGATGGAGAAAATGAAAACTTCACTTTCATTACAACTACAATTAAAAAGCCCAGATACAGATTCAAAATTTCTACCAAAACAGATGAAAAATTTCTACCAAAAGCTTTAGCTTAGCTCAAAATAGAAGCAAAACAAACAGACATGCAATAACCCAAAAGCTTAGCTCAAAACAGATGCAAAATTTCTACCAAACGCTTTAGCTTAGCTCAAAACAGAACCAAAATTTCTACCAAAAGCTTTAGCTTAGCTCAAAACAGATGCAAAATTTCTACTAAAAGCTTTAGCTTAGCTCAAAACAAATGCAAAATAAACAATAAACCCAGAAGCTTTTTCTACCTTTTTCTACATAAACTGAGCCAAAATTAGAAGAAATTAGGTGAAATTAGAAGAAATTTGAGCTGAAATTAGTGAGTTTTGAGGGATTTGTGAGAAAGTTTTAGAGAGAAAGTTCTTTTGCAATTTGAGGGATTTGTTAGCCGATGGAATATATTTTTTGAGAGAGAAAGTTCTTTTTGATTTATTTTTTGTCCAATTAGAAATTGGAGGGAGAGTTAAATATTTTAATTAAAATTTTAGGCCACACTTCTAAAGTGTTGCACTTAGAATTATAAAAATAATACACTTAAAAGTGTAATTGTATGTATAAATAAGTGTTGCCAATTATATTATGATATGGCAATGCTTATAAAGTGTGACCTATACCATTAAAGACCACACTTTAAAAGTGTTGCCAATATTACTTTGGCTAGAAGCTAAAAACTATGGCTACGCTTTAAAAGCGTAACCAAATATGTTTTAGGAAACACTTTACAAACGTGGTCCATAATTAGTGTGACCGAAAGACTAAAATGTTGTAGTGTGAGAAGCTCGGGTGCCTTTACAATTCCTTGCATTATCGGCATATTTATGTTCTGGAAAGCCTTGTGTGACTTAGTGGCGAGTATCAACTTGATGCCCCTAGTTATCTTTAAGAAGTTAGGCTTGGGCATGCCCAAGCCTACACATATATGATTTCTTATGGCTGATAGGTCCATCAAACGTCCGATAGGAATCCTATTTGATGTATTGGTCAAGGTTGATAAGCTTATCCTACTGGCAAATTTTGTGATCTTGGATTATGAGGTGGATATTGAGGTGCCCATCATATTGGGGCAACTATTGTTGGCTATGGGGAGGGCCTTTAGTTGATGTAGAACTTAGAGAGATACAATTTCGAGTGAAGAGTGAGGAGGTGACCTTCAACATATTCCAACCCACAAAGCCATCGGACGAATTTCAAGTAGTGTCCGTGATCAATGTTGAGGGCAAGTTTATGGAAGCCCATGATGAGAGTGTGAAGAATAAAGTACCCGAGCCTTTGATGTTGCCACTTGGGCAATACGAGGATGTAATAAAGGTGTTGATGGAGCGATTCCCTTTCTTGGGATAGGGCCACGCCAATCAGATTGGCTTGCTCTCCGATAAGGATTGAGGATTGAGGTACTATCATCAAGCTACAACATAAAATCAAGCACTTCTTAGGAGACAACCTAAGTGTTTTTATTTTCCTTTTGTTACCTTTTGTTATTTTTGGTGTGTTTTTAGGAATGCATGGAGAGGAAAAATGACCAAGTAGAAAAAAAAGACAAAAAGGGGACGTGTGGAAGCCCGTGTAGGCTTCCAGGGGCTTGTTTTACTTGTGGTGTGGTTGGTCATTTTGCTAGAGATTTCCCTCAGCAGGGTACAGTTCAGCTGGTAGAGCCTTTACGAGCAGTTCAACCTCCGTCTATAGGGGTGATAATCAGGGTAGAGGTGGTGCTCCGTGTGGCAGAGCAGGTGGTAGGGATGGTGGTCGGGAAGGTGGAGGTCATTGTCAGTTCTAAGAGGTCCCTTAGAGACCAGAGGTAGAGACCTCAGATACTATTATTACAAGTACAATTTCTGTGTGCCATAAGTCTTATATGGCTTTATTTGATCCTTGATCCACTTATTCATATGTATCTGCCTACTTTCTGCCTTGTTTGGGGTTGGCTAGTGAGCCATTATCTGTTGCTGTTTCTGTTTCCACCCCAGTAGGAGATTCTTTAGTAGTGGATCAGATTGTGAGATCATGTGTGATATCTGTTGGTAATTTGTAGACTTGGGGTGATTTGATGATACTCGATATGTTAGATTTTGATGTGATACTAGGCATGGACTGGTTATCCCGTCACTGTGCGGTTCTGGATTGTTATGCTAAGACCGTTACCATAGCCATACCCGGTGTATCCCTGATTGTGTGGCAGGGTTCTGTTAGCCATGCACCGTCTGGGATCATCTCTTGTCTTCGATATAGGAAGTTGATTTCCCATGGGTGTTTAGCTTATCTAGCATATGTCTGAGTCTATTCCTGTGGTTAGAGTCTTCCTAGATGTGTTTCCTACTGACCTGCAAGGCCTTCCACCTGAGAGATATATTGATTTTCCTATTGAGTTAGAGCCGGGCACCAGGCCCATTTCTATTTCTCCTTACCGTATGGCTCCGACTGAGTTGAGGGAGCTTAAAGAGCAGCTCCAGGATCTGTTAGCTAAGGGGTTTATTAGACTGAGTGTGTCACCTTAGGCTGCTCCTGTTCTCTTCGTGAAGAAGAAGAATGGGTCAATACGGATGTGTATTAATTATCGGCAACTGAATAGGGTGATGGTGAAGAATAGGTATCCGATGCTGAGGATTGATGACTTATTTGATCAGCTTCAGGGTTCAACTGTGTTTTCAAATAATGATTTGTGGTCCAGCTACCATCAGTTGAGGATTAGGGCGGAGGACATCCCTAAGACAGCATTCAAGACATGTTATGGCGATTATGAGTTCCTGGTAATGTCTTTTGGGTTGACTAATGCCCCCGTAACCTTTATGAACTTGATGCACAGGGTTCTTGGCCCGTATTTCGACTCATTTGTGATAGTTTTTATAGAAGACATCTTGGTATACTCGCGTAGTAGAGATGAGCATGAGCAACACTTGAGTTTATACTCCAGACTTTGAGAGATCATCGGCTTTATGCCAAGTTCTGAAAGTGTGAGTTTTGGCTTGAGTCAGTTGCATTCCTAGGGCACGTGGTGTCTAAGAATGGGATTAGGGTTGATCCGAGAAAGATTTTAGCAGTTTGTGATTGGCCCAGACCTACTATTGCTACTGAGGTCCGCAGCTTTATTGGCTTACCAGGTTACTACAGACGGTTTGTTCAGGGATTTTCTTCCATAGAAGCACCCTTGACTATGCTTACCAGGAAGGATGTCCCATTTCAGTGGTCAGATCAGTGCGAGGATAGCTTTCAGAGGCTTAAGGCCTTATTGACTTCAGCTCTAGTTTTGACTTTGCCGATTAAGGGTCAAAGCTTCTCCGTGTATTGTGATACTTCCGAGGTTTGTCTTGGTTGTGTGTTGATGCAGCAGGGTCGAGTGATAGCATATGCATCGAGGCAACTAAAGGTTCACGAGCACAACTACCCCACTCATGACTTAGAGTTGGCGGCGGTAGTTTTTGCGCTCAAGATCTGGAGGTATTACCTATATGGAGTTCACTATGAGATCTTCACTGATCACTATAGTCTTCAGTATATTATGAGTCAGCTAGATCTAAACTCAAGGTAGAGGAGATGGGTCAAGCTACTGAAGGACTATGACTTCACTATTCGGTATCATCCGGGCAAGGCAAATGTGGTAGCAGTTGCCTTGAGCCGAAAGGCGGTGAGTATGGGTAGCCTAGCTTCTCTCTCAGTTTCAGAGCGACCCTTGGACTTGGAAATCCAGTCCTTGGCTAACCGTTTTGGTAGGATTGACTTGTCGGATCCTAGCAGAGTTCTCTCCAGTGTCGAGGTTCATTCTACTTTGATTGATCAGATTCAGAGCCGTCAAATTGAGGATCAGCAGTTGTGTGACCTTCGTAATCAGGTTTTTTGGGGTGAGGCCAGTCGGGCTACTCTAGATTCATATGGGATCCTGAGGTTTGATAGTCGCCTTTGTGTTCTAAGAGTTAGGGATTTAATTCAGTTGATACTTTGCGAGGCCCATTGTTCCAGATACTCCATTCACCCTGGCACAAAAAAGATGTATAGAGACTTGAGACAGCTTTACTGGTGGAGTGGTATGAGGCGGGATGTAACGGAGTTTGTATATCGGTGCTTGAACTGTCAGCAGGTGAAGTTTGAGCACATGAGACCCGATGGTTTGATGCAGCAACTTCCCATTCCTGAGTGGAAGTGGGAAGGGATTATTGTGGACTTCGTTGTTGGTTTGCCTCGTACTTCTCGTGGGGTTGATTCCATATGGGTGATTGTTGATAGGCTGACTAAGTCATCACATTTCTTGTCAGTTCAGACTTCTTATAGTGAAGAGAGGTTAGCTCAGATCTACCTTCGTGAGATTGTTCAGTTACATGGGGTCCCAGCTTCTATCATTTCAGACAGCGACACTCAGTTCACATCTCAGTTTTGGAGAGCTATACAGAGGGATTTTGGTACAGAGGTTCAGCTTAGTACTGCTTTCCACCCTCAGACAGATGGACAGTCCGAGAGGACCATTCAGGTCCTGGAGGACATGCTTCAGGCCTGCTTTCTTGACGTTGGAGGTTCTTGGGATCAGTTTGTCCCTTTGGCAGAGTTTGCTTATAATAATAGTTTTCATACGAGTATTGGCATGACACCTTTTGTGGCTTTGTATGGTAGGTGTTACAGATCACCGGTTGGTTTGATGGTTTTGAGTCTAGGCCACAGAGTACAGATTTACTTCGAGATTCCTTTGACCGAGTCCGAGTGATTAAGGACAAACTTCGGGTAGCTCAAAGCAGGCAGAAGAGTTATGTTGATCGTAGGCTTCATGCCTTGGAGTTTAGTGTTGGAGACTTGGTGTTTCTCCGTGTATTGCACATGAAGGGCATGATTAGATTTGGTAGGCGGGGCAAGCTTAGCCCCAGGTACATTGGGCCGTTCGAGATTCTCCAGAGGATTGGTAGTGTTGCCTATCAGTTAGCTTTGCCGCTGATGTTTTAAACTATGCACCTGGTTTCCATGTGTCAATATTGCACCGGTATGTTCCATATGAGTCTTATGTGTTGTAGTGGGAGACGGTTCAGCTGGATGAGAGTTTAGCCTATGTTGAGGAGCCGGTAGCTATTTTGGCCAAAAATGTCAGGAGATTGAGATCTAGGGAGATTTCGGTTGTTAAAGTTCAGTGGAGGCACCGTCCAGTTGAGAAAGACACCTGGGAGACTGAGAGAGATATGTAGGCCCAGTACCCGCAGCTGTTTGATCCTTCAGGTACTTCCTTGTCCTTGACTTTCGAGGACGAAAGTCCTTTTTAGTAGTGGATGATGTAATGACCCTTCCGGTCATTTATGCATTTTTGCCTTTCTTGTACCGTTAGAGCTTGCCTGTAGCAGCCCCAAGTCATTTAAGGCTTGTCGGGACTGGTAGTTGGGTTCCTGGGTCATTTGTTTGGTCTTTATGTTCGTATGATAAGTTTTGAAGTCAAGAAAGTCAGCATAAGTTATCGTAAGTTTCTTTTATAAATTTTTTGAACTTTGGGTCAAATGTCTCAGATCTTTTCTCTCAATATATAAAGAGTTAGAAGTCCCTGACCAACCAAATTGAAGGTCTACGAGTCTAGTTTCCAATGCATAAAACTTCACATCAAGCCGATTTTGGAGTAAAACGTTATGACTGTTTTACCGCGGACTGTCTGGGTAGAAACTGGGTCGCGAACCGAGTTGGGAACCGAGTCGGGTCAAAATCGATTTAAAGCCTCAAATCTCATTTTAAAATGCCAAAACAGTTCTGAAACAGAGATAAAACATAAGGGAGGGTTCCAAGAGAGTTCTTGATGATCAAGGTGCATTTTTGGTGATTTCTATCGCTAAAGTTTGCCCCCGTGCCTAGAAACGCGATCTCTACATGTGGCAATCATTTTCCCCTTCGATAATCCATGTTTGGAGCTGGTTTCAGAAGTTAGAACTTGGTATTTCTTGGTGGTTCTTCAAGCTTCACACTTGGTTTGCTAAGGTAACCATCTCGGGGCTCTTTTATGATCATTTTTATGAAGTTCTACGGACGTTTCATCAAGTTATGATCCTTTTGGGAAATCTGCTGATTTAAGCTTAATTATGAACTGTTTATAGGTGAGTTTAAGCTGCGTATATATAGTGTTTGCAAAGCTTAGGACGTAAGGAACAATTTCCGTGAAGGAACTACGGGCATTCAGACGTTCGTTGGAAGGTATTGTGAGCTGTGGGCCTATGCAGGGCCGTTATGTTGATTGTGAGCTGCTGGGCGACTATTTGTGTTGATCATGCATTTCCATGCATATAAAAGGGGCTTTATTCATGTTTTACTATGGTTTTAGCTTCGGACCTACGAGAATTATTTTCTAAGCCTTGCATGGCCCAGGGGCCCATTTTTTATGGGAATGAATTTGAAATGGTTTGATTTAACTTGTGTATGTTCTTGGGTTAAAAGAAGGTCAAATTATGATTTCTATTGCTAGTTTTACTATTAACGCTAGACTCGGCAGGGCCGGGGTGCTAGTTGAGTTTCTTATTAAATTGGGATAGTTTTTAGCCTCGGTCGGACCAAGCACCTGAGATGACTTTCTACTGTTTAGACCCGGTTATGCTCGGGCGCCCTTGGAGGGGTTTTTAAGGCATTTTCTACTACTTTAGTCCTTGACAGGGTCTGAGCATGCATATTCGAGACTGGGTCTCTACGTTGAACTCAGACTTGCTTTCGGATGACATGTCTTGATACTGAGTTTTAGTATGGGGTCTGGGACCTCCATGTACCTTGCCATCCGGTCCTGGGGCTGCGGGCTGCGTGTTCCAGAGGGAAGGTATACGGTGGAGTAGAGGTATACGGGCAGTGTCCTTCCATGAAACCTACCTACTGGGCCCGATCGGCACTAGATGAGGTACATACAGAGATACCATTTCACTTGAGATCTTCATGCATCCCATCATTCATTGTTTGAGGCTCCACCCTTATTTTCTATTTGTTGATTGTACGCTCCGGTAGTATGGTATGCCGGTGGGTTTGTTTTCACTTATTTTTGTTTCTCGATTGTATGGGCGGCCGGGGGACTCTAGGTAGACTCTTGCTATTTACTTACAGAATTGTTCCTTGTTACGGTAAAGTATGAAATTGGTTACTGCTAGGCTGTTAGTTTCTGGATTTGAGATTGATATGATTAGTTGAGTTTGATTCCTGTCTCTGAACATGCTTATCATTACTCTTTCCCTTTTTCTCTTACACTTGAGGTTACCGGTATACCGTCCATTTCGTAAACTTATTATGTATAGACTATTATTGCAAAGATCCCAGGTGCGTTGTTTCTTACTTATACCTATGCATGTTGTATATATATTCTGCTTGTTGGCCTCACATGTTGTTCTGTTGACTTCCCTCTGGGCTAGTTCCTGTGTACCTTTTGTTGATTTCTGTGACTACTTGCTTCTATTCTGTCTGTTACTACACTTTTATCTTATATGTGCCCAGTCGGCCTATGATACCTACTGGGTTTCTTATGCTTCGCATTTGGTGCTCATCCTACCCCCTGCATCTTTTGGTACAGATCCTAGCGTGGTCCATCGCTGCTAGATCATTGTGATTCATGCTCGTAGATCTATTGGGGACTACTTCAGACTGAGGGTGAGCTCTTGGCGATGGGAGCTTAGCTTTAGTTTATCTTTTGCTTTATGTACTCTATTACCATTCGGAGTCATCTGTATATTTTGTTTTGGATCGTTTATACTCTTTATATAGTTCTGTCTCTATACTATGATACCAGGTCTTGGGTTTGGTTTAGTTTCCGCATATGTATATATATATTCCTGTTATCTATTCTCTTTATCTTGTTCCCTTACGTTTTCTTATTAAATTGTTCTTCTGCTTATTTGTTAGATAGTAGCCCATTACTAATTGTCCTAGGCTATGGAGATTGGTTCACCTACTGGGGGGTTGTAGGTGCCATCATGACCTAGAAATCAGGTCGTGACATAGTGTGACTTTCCCAAGCCTAAATTAATTAGTTTGTGTTGAAACCATGCTGCTCGAATAGAAACCATCAGATAAATGTTTGGAGGATCGAAAGATTGACATTCTTGACTAAAACCAATTCTACCCATATAGTTTATTAAGAATTCATATAATTTTAAGCAAGTACCTTAACCCATGTTTAAGTCCCATCAGAAACATACCCCTAGTCGTCCTCTCTCTTGATACAAATTCCTTTTTACTTTATTGTTTTGCTTGAATTGTGATTGTGACAGATTCCCAATCCCCTGATTTCCCCCCTTTTTACCTTTCTTGTTTTTGAATGATTACTCTATTGGTGATTGATATAAAATAATCTAATAGGAGACTCTATCATTTCTTTGTGAGATCGACCCCAACTCATGTCGGGAATATAAATTTTGTTTTGCTCTGATGATCGCTATCATCTTTATATGTAGAGTGTTACTTGATTGTTATCAATAGTGCTTCATAAGGAGCCATCTGAATACTAGCTTGAAAGTTGTTATTATAAGCAAACTCAATATGGGGCAAATGATTGTCCTAGCTTCCTTTAAAATGCAACACGCAGGCACGTAGCATATACTCGAGAGTACCATGATCGGAAGATTGAGAAGAGAGATTTTTAGCCGGGTGATCTAATTCTGCTCTATAATTCAAAATTGCGCTTGTTTCCAGGCATGCTTAAGTCTAAATGGATGGGTCCATTTCGAGTGGTGCAAGTATCCCAACATGGTGCTATAGAGCTTGTGAACAATGATGGAAAGCGGTTCAAGGCAAATTGTCAGTGTGTTAAAGCCTATTTGGGAGATGCTGAATAAATCAAGTTGGTTGAAGCTTGGGAACTTGGTGAACTCTGATTAACCAAGTGACCTGCATCGTGCCGCGATGTTAAATCAGGCGCTGCATAGGAGGCAACCCATGAAGGAAACTTGATGAAATCTGAGTAGTCAAGTGACATGCATTGTGCCACAACATTAAATCAGGCGCTGCATGGGAGGCAACCCATGAAATTAACATTTGTCTAAGTGTGCAAGAGTTAGTGAGAATGAGTAAAGGAAAATCTTCAAAAAAGAGGGTCCCATGGGCACTTCTAATGGGACTTCACAGGTCCCACGCCTGTGGGAAATGAACATGCTAATAGAAAAACCAAGGAAAGAGCACTGGCCCATTCCCATGGATTGATACGATAGGCCATCACAGCCCCAACGGGAGTGGGAAATAAGCGTGCAAATAGAAAATTCAGGGCTAAACCCACAGGCCTATCCCCACATCCTGACATGACGGGTTGTCACAACTTCGACGAACATGGGAAATGGGTCTCCAATGCATAGGTAGGTACATTTGTGATAGGACGTTGCACGTCCTATAGGTGTTGCAACTACTCATTGTCTAGGTCAGTCAAAGGGTCAACAAATTTAAAATAAGTCCCAACTCAACCTGACCCGGACTACCTTCCCCATTATCCGCGTCTTATTAGGAATTGACCTTATTCAACTGAGGTAAAATTCATAAACTCCCTCCACTCTAAATTCTCTCCCAACTCTCACATCCTTTTCCCCCATGATCACCTCCCCTCTACACTCCTCATCACCAATCATCACTCTCTCACATTCCCTACTCACATAAAATCACAAGAGCACGATAAGCAAATTCACAAAAAACATTCAAGTAATAATTTTCAAGACAGTTTTGCAAATCAAGAGTAAGTCTATCTCATTCTAATGGTTTCAATCCTTTCTTGATTTTTATTATCTGTGGGTTCATATATATATATATATATGTTTACACATTGTTTCATGAATAGTCTTAGGGAACCCTAGATGTGAACTATGCATATGTTCTGTATTTGTGTTGGTTGATTGCCATTTATGGGAATTAGGGTTTGTAATTGATTGTGTAAATAGTTTGTGGAATACTTGGTTAAAATTGGGTATATTGATCATTTGGGAGGGTTGATGAATGGGGAAATAATGAAAAAGAAAGCGGCAAATTTGTGTTGTCTTGATCCCATGGGTTGGCATGACCGGGCGTTGGATTAGGGCATAGGAAATGGATTATTGCCTGAAAATGTTTCGATCCAATTATTATGCCTAATCCCGATGGGACGTCGGACCTACCATGCCCACGGCAAGCCATCATGGGAGGACAAATAGTCCTTAAGAAACCACTGTCTCATCCCAACATCCTCTCCCATAGGCCATCAGAACTTCCACTCTCGTGGGAGGCTGGAAAAACTATAAATTTTTCTTACATTTTTATTCAGGTATTTTGGTTTGGTTTACTAATGTGGTTCACCTGTAGGTACTGTATGGAAACACCAACTCCACTATGAAAATAAGGAGCCCAAAAAGCAAAGGATAAAGCTATCACCACTCACCTAAAAGACCAATCTGATTCGGAAGACGAGAAGAGTGAATCAGACAACCTCCCCCTTGCCCGGTTGAGAAAGAGGAAACCATTGCTATCATCTTCTTCTCATTCTAAAGAAGAAGGAATAGATGCACCTCAGAAGGAGTAGACATAAGAACACACTTCCCCCCAGTCTGAAGAGGGGGAAGAATCATCATCCGAATTTGCTAGTTCAGACAAAGAGAGTGACACTACTCCCCCACTAGCAAAGGGAGGATAGGACTCGGCTATCCAGGTTTCTAGTGGCAAGGAAACTGAGTCTGGTTCTGAGGATGGTTCATAGTCAGGTTCCGGCAAGGATGCAAATGCTGGTTAAGGGTCCCATATAGAGAGCCCAACTCTTGAAAAGGAGATGACCCCAGCTACACCCAAAGCTCCCGGGACAACTCTGGCCATCATATCAAAAGATATCAAACTCCGAGAGCTGGCAAAATAGAATATGAAAAGGTCAAAGAAAATCTTTGATTATGGGCTTGAATTAAATGCAAAGGGGCACATAAAATGCCTCATTGTTTAATAATGAAGGATTGACTATTTCAAGCTGAAAGACTTCCCAAAGCTTGAAGTGTACGTTAAATATTACAACATGGGGTGGACCAGCAAGCCACTCCCCGACTTTCAGCCTCTATTATGAGGGAGTTTTATGTAAATTATTAGGCCATCAAGGAGAGATGGTGTAAAAAGGTCCAAAAAGCTACAAACCTACCTGCTCTTGAGATAATTTCTTGTGCAAGAGGTACCGATGAATATCTCGGCCTAAACTATCAATAGATTTCTCTACGGGCCTAAGTATGTTGCGCCTTCCAACACATTAGAGTATGACTTCAAATATAAAAATGAGACTAAGCGTACTAAGTGGTTGGCCAAGGTCTTTACACTGACCAAAAATCTAAGGCAGCTCTATCAGGATAAGCCACAGATCAACAAACCATCCTTAAAGTTTGAGGCAAAATTATGGTGGGCGATTGTGCGATTTTGGCTTATACAGACATGTGGAGATAATCAGTTGACTATAGATAAAGCAGTCATGGTGGCCAGCCTTTTTTCTAAATACAAGCTCAACATAGAGAAGATCATAGCTAAAGAGATAAGGGATAGGGTTACAATAATCAGTTCTTCATACCCTTTCCCTTGCCTCTTGACTAAGTTATGTAAGGATGCATGTTTCCCAATCTACTCTGGTATGGATCATAGTAAGCGTGGTGTCCGCACCCATCATCCTGAGAGGTCCAAACATGAGAGCAAAACATTGGGCCTGGGAAGTAAATCAGAATCAACTGAGCTGACCACTATCCATGATGCATTAGTGGTGCCACCAGAGGTTGTGCCTTTCCTCACGTCATTGTCTACTTCAAAGGGTAGCCTAAACGAGGAAACTCCACCAGTAAGGGAGGAAAATTCTGTGACTTCTAGACGCCCTCATAGTACTTCATTGTTAACTCCTCACGGGGTTGACATCTCTATTCCGGAGACTCTAGCAACTCCCTTTACATCTGCTGCACCTCCATTGTCCGAGCCGACCTCTGTCTATGCCTTTCACTCGATGAATTTTTTCAACACTGTTTAGACTGCCATGTAACTACAGGAGCAAATGCAGCAATTTGCTAAACAGTTCCAGTCGATTGTTGATGCCTTTATAAAGAGAGTAATAGCACCATTTGCAAATATGCATGGCTGGATAAATTCGATGGAAGAGAGGATCAATGACAAGCTGGATGAGTTGGGTGGGGTGAGCTTACAAAGATAAAAGAGGATATTGCATCCCTACGGACAGATATTGACGAGCTGATGGGATGTGTGGCTACTATATATTCCATTTCCCTCGTACTTATGCCACAGGTGCCACTTGTGCCAATGATCAATTTGTGTGACTATGCAACTCTGGAGCTTCAACAAAAAGCTGATGATAAGGAAGAAAAGGCATCGGTCAGTCCTTCATAGCCTAAGAAAAAGAGGAGAAGAAAAGACAAGAAGGTTAGTGAGGAGGGAGATGATACACCATTAATCCCAAACTCATTAGCTCACATGGGAAAGAGAGATAAGAAGAAAATAAAGAAAGAGGAAGCACAACTTTGCAAAGAATCCCTAGCCGTGCACTAGATTCGAGTTGATGCTATTGGTACTGGCGGCTCAGGAAGTGGTGTTGTAGGTACCACATAGGTACCTTCTTTAGACCCCATTATGGGAGCGACCATTGATGAAGCTGCTCAGGCAGCTGTTGATGTTTATCGGACTGCTGAGGTAGCCTCTGTTAGTGAGAAAGAAATGGGTACTGATCCAGCAGGCCCGACTACTACACAGGATGATTGCTCTTAGGCATCACAAGTATGCCTTGCCTCCCTTATTTTGGTTATTTTTATTGCATTGGGGATAATGCATAACCTTTTGTGATGGGTTGTGGGAAGCTTGGTTATCTGGTTGTGTTTTGGTAGAGTGTTTTGGCAAAGTTTGAGTAGCCAAAATGCCCACATCATGTTGTGATGTTAAATCAGGCACTGCATGGGAGGCAACCCATAAGGAAATCTAAAAGGTACCCGTGTCCTTAGGTTTTTCTTGTTGTGTTCTTTACCTAAGGTTTTTTAATTTATGTTGAACTATCATGCTTAGAATAGTATGTGTGTTTGTAAAAGAAAAGTAGGAACTTAATGCAGTCTGTGGTCTTAGTTTTGAGAATGTTTGTGAAAATGGAGACCCCTCTAAATTTTTGTGCAATAAGCTTGTTAAGACCGACCTTGATGGATCTGTGAATGACAGCATGCATATGAATGTGATAAGTATCTTAAGCTAGTGCATGAACTGATAGTTAGCTAATCATTAGTCTAAATTTTGTGCCATGTGTTAGTGAGCTGATTTGTATTTGTTCTTACTTTATGTGTCGATCTAGAACTTACATGGTTAGTGTTGCCTTGGTTATAGAATAATTTGGTTAGGAGATGATCATAGGCCATTTTGAATGAAGTCCACGTAATCCAAATGACCTACCAAATGAAAAATGATTCCCTTTTGATCCCTAATTTTGAGCCTGAACTGATCCCATTTTGTGGTTAGCATGTTCACCTTCCCTGTTTCCTGTAAACCTTTGTTTTGGCCCTGGTCCTCCTTGGACATTATGCACCTAAACTCAGTCTAAATGTCTAAGTTGAGTGTGGCTACTGTAGGGGTAAAATAGGAAGAATGGGGTATAAAAAGATTGGGTTAGTATTGAAAAGGAAGATAACGGGTGTGGTTTATGTGTTACAAAAGAGAAAAATAAAAGAAAAAAAAATAAATGAAAAGAACAAAAAAACCAAAAGTGGAATAAAATCCACACTCGATGCTTGATTAAAGTTAAACGTTAATAAAAGAGGAGAACCAGGGAGGAAAAAATTCTGGTCTGAAAAGAGGAGTATAAGAGTAAGCGTAGTGTCAAGGATGGCATAGTCACTATTACCCCAATATACCATACCCATCCCTAAACCTACATTACAAGCCTAACAAAGTCCTATAGTGATATTAACCCAACTTTTTGAAAGCCGAGGCATAGAATATAAGGGCAAGCCTATGGTATTGTGCATTTACAATTTGAACTTCTTTGTGAGAATGAGTGCTTTCCGTGTATATGTTTAATTAATGCAATTATGTGTGAGAGGGATTTTCTTGTTGTAAGGTCACTAAAGTAGACTGTGATTGCTTACTCATCGAACGAATGTCTTTTGTGTATGCTAGCTTGTTCATTCATATACTATTGGCATATATGTTTTGTGTTGTTTTAATAACTTATATGTATGCACTTGTTTTGAACTGACAAGGAGTGGGTATTAATTCTGTGAACTGAAATGGTTGAACCACTTAGCTTTTGTAGTTCCTAGGTTCCTTTTGCTTAATCATCATTTTAGTTTATTTTCATTTTGTTGCTTAAGGACAAGCAAACATTCTAAGTTGAGGGTGTTGAAGTGCCGGGATTTCACAACACTTTTGATGCTAAAACTAAGGATTTTGGGAGTTCTTAAGTGTGTTTTGTTAGATATGATGCTCGTTTGCTACATGTGCAGGGAAAAGTATTGAAAATATAAAAAGATAGGAAATGTTGTTGTATCTGGGCTAAAAGTCATGCCCCATGGGCTTGGGATCCACCATGGCCCATGGGAAGGAGCAATGGACTGAAATAGCAAGGTTTAAATGCAAAAACCCATCCCACGACCAACTAAGATGGGTGTCGGAGTCACCACGAGCCATCACACTTGTTTGTGGAAATGGACCAGCAAAGCCAAGGATAGAAATTAAGCTCAGATGCTCAACCATGACACCCGTGAGAACCGCGATGGGACGTCACACACGCCCATCAAAATAGACCAGAGCAAATGGCTTGACAGATAAATTGGTTGATGGGTTGCCCATGATGACCATAGGAGCCATGATGGCATGTCAGTCTGGCCCATGGGAATTAGGCAGAATGTTGAGGCATTAAGGATAGAAGATCCGATGGGTAGACTACAATGGTCGTGGCACCCATGATGGCTCATGGGGCCTCCCCATTAGAAGTGCCGCATTCCAACTCTCCTAGTTTTGTTAGGCTTTGGTCTTTATTGTCTATAAATACATTTCCTAGGGTTTTATTTCGAGAGTTACGAAATTATTATGCAACTTTAAGACATCATAATATATTGTTGAGAATATTATTCCATACTTATGAGAATTTGATTGTCTTTCTTTATTATTGAAGTGTTCTTGAGAATTCAAGAGTCTGATTTTCTTTACTTGTTATTGTAAGTTATAATCATGATCTCTTCATCTAAATCCGATTGTTCTCTCGCAACTATGAGTAGCTAAATCCACAACTAGGCTTGTGGGAACCATGAACATTTAATAAAGTAGGAAAAGTACTTAGTAATCCTAGGAAGGTGTTCATGCATGTATTTTTCTTCCTCTTGTTATGATTGTTTTTAACAGTTACAAATGTTTGAACTCGCCTTATTCCTACTTGCTTGACCAATGGGGTAACGAATGGGAAAGGGGATTACATAACAGAGATTTGAGGTTACCAACCCTCACCTAATTAGCTTGAACTCACCCATGGAAAGCTAATCTGGGATCACTGGTAAGGGTTAGAAAAGAAAACACCAGTAGACTGACCAAGTTATGTTGTGAGATTCTTCTATTTTGGCAACCATCCACTTAGGAGAACCTACCTTACCGATCTTACATGCATATCACCAGACTAGATTGCTAGTACAACACCCTACCACATTTTGAATTCATAAGGAAGACTACCCTAGTTGCTTCTCTTATTGATTATAACACTTGAAACTGTTACATTGTTAATTGTTAGAATCTTAATTACAAACATTACTTGTTAATATAAACCCCTCCCCATTTGGGGAAATAAATGGATAAGAGTGCGAATAAACATAGTTGACCCTAGTCCTACCATATTCCCTGAGGGATCGACCCCAACCTTCATTGGGTTCTATATATTAACATCGACCACTTTGTACTTCTTTTGGAGGTGTAATTTGGGCGTATCAAATTTTGGGTCATCCCCGGAGCTTTGGGAGTTGGTGAGGTCATCTCCTTTTTAGGAATGTCAGTTAGCAAGGTCAGTTAGTTTAGGCTTCCAGGGCTCTAGCACCACCCGCTTATACTCAGACATAGCAGTCAGCAAGGTCAGTTAGTTTCGGCCCCCAAGGCTCTAGCGCCATCGGCCAGAGGTGATAGACAGAGTAGCAGGGGCGGTCCCCAGGGAGCTCGAGGTGGTCCTAAGTTAGGAATATTAGGTGGTCATTGAAGATAAAGCCATATGTATGTATTTTTGGGCAGGCCAGAGGTTGAGGCTTCAGATGATGTCATCATAAGTACGATGTTTGTTTGTCATTAGTCAGCTTCTGCACTATTTAATTTGGGGTCTTTATTTTTGTATGTATATGCTTATTATGCTACTCATCTGGAGTATATTTGTGAGCTATTACTTGTGTTTATGTGTATAGCTACCTCAGTAGGAGATTCTTTAGTAGTGGACCATGTGTATCGGGCTTGTGTAGTGACTATCCTAGGGTATGACACACGGGTAGATCTAGTTATGTTAGATATGGTTTACTTTTATGTGATTATAGGTATGGATTGGTTGTCTCCTTATCATACAGTCTTGGATTTCTTTGCTAAGACCATTATTCTGCATATGCCTAGTATCTTTCTTATTGTATGAAAGGATACCAATAGCTACGTGCCGAGGGAAGTTATATCTTTTATGAGAGCTCAGCAGTTAGTTGGGAAGAGGTGCTTGACTTATCTTGCTTATGTCTATGATACTAGTGCCACCACACCTTCTATTGAGTTAGGTCTTATAGTTTGCGGTTATTCGAATGTGTTTCCTACAGATCTACTAGGCCTTTCTCCTGATCGTGATATCAACTTTGGTATTGATGTTAAGTCAGGCACTCAGCCCATTTATATTCTTCCATATCGGATGGAACCAGTCGAGTTGAGGGAGCTTAATAAACATCTCAAGGATCTTCTACGTAAGGGGTTTATCAGGCCTAACGTGTCTCCATGGGGTGCTCCTATTCTATTTGTGAAGAAGAAGAATGGATCCTTGCATATGTGCATTGACTACAGGTAACTGAATACGGTGACTATCAAAAATAAGTATCTAATGCCACGTATTGATGATCTGTTTGACCAGCTATAGGATGCATCGGTGTTTTCCAAGATAGTCTTGAGATCAGGTTATCATAAGTTAAGGATCAGGGATGGGGACATCCCAAAGACTACATTTAGGACTCAATACGACCATTATGAATTCCTAGTCATATCTTTTGGGTTGACCAATGCCCCAACAACATTTATAGAGTTGATGAGTTATGAGTTCAGAGCCTACGTGGATTCATTTGTTATAGTGTTCATTGACGACATCATGGTCTATTCGAGGAGTAGAGAGGAGCATGAACAATATCTTAGAGTTTTACTTTAGACCTTGCGAGATTAACAATTATATGACAAATTCACTAAGTGTGAGTTTTGGCTTGAGTCCATGGCATTCTTGGGGTACAGTGTTCCAAAGATGGGATTGTGGTGTATCCGACGAAGATTGTGATAGTTCATGATTGTTCTACGCCTACTTCTCCTATCGAGGTTTGTAGTTTCATCAGGTTGGAAGGTTACTATAGAAGGTACGTGGAGGGATTTTCTTCAATAGAAGCACTTTTGACTAGATTAACTAAGAAGAATGTCCCTTTCTAATGATTTGATGAGTGTGAGGTAAGCTTTCTGAAGCTCAGGACCTTATTGATTCAACTTTGATTCTTACTCTTCTGATTGAGGGCCATGGGTTTACCTTGTAGTGTAATGCTTCTGATGTTTTTTTTGGTTGTGTATTAATACAGCAGGGCCGAGTTATTGTTTATGCTTCTAGACAACTGAAGGTTCACAAGAGAAACTACCCCACTCATGACTTAGAGTTAGCGGTGGTAGTCTTTGCATTGAAGATTTCAAGGAACTATATATATGGAGTTCATTGTGAGATCTTCACCAGCCATCGAGGTCTTCAGTATTTTTTAAGCCTAAAGAACCAAAATTTGAGGCAGTGCTGGTGGTTAGAGTTACTAAAGGACTATGATATCTATATACTCTATCACCAGGGCAAGGCAAATGTGGTAGCAGATTCCTTGAGCTGGAAGGCAGTGAGTATGGAGAGTTTTGTATTCTTGGCAGCGGAGGAGCGACCTTTAGCTTTAGACACCCAGTCCTTGGCTAATAGGTTGGTTAGACTTGACATTTTTGAGCCAGACCACATTCTTGCTTCTGTTGAGGCTAGATATTCATTGTTAGAGAAAATTCAGGAACACCAATTTGATAATACCAGGTTGATAATCATTCATGATAAGGTGTTGAGCGATAAGGCTAGAAAGGCAATCTTAGATTCACAGGGTATCTTGACAATTGAGGGTCATATCTGTGTTCCTAGAGGTAGAGATTTGGTTAGACAGATCTTAGAAGAGGCCCATAATTCTAGATATTCCATTCATCTAGGGAAAGATAAGATGTATTATGACTTGAGGAAGTACTACTGGTGGTATGGGATGAAGCGAGATATTGCAGACTTCGTGTCTATGTGCTTGAACTGTTGGTAGGTGAAGTACGAGCACCAGAGACCAGGTAGTTTGACCTAGAGGTTACTCATTCCTTAGTGGATATGGGAGCGGATAGTTGTGGACATTGTGGTAGGCTTTACACGTACTTTTCAAAGATTTGATGCTATATGGGTTATTATGGATAGGTTGATGAAGTCTGCTCCCTTTCTGCCAGTTCAGAAAGATTGGCTCAGATCTACATTTGTGAGAATTTCCATTTCACAGGATGCCTATTTCCATCATTTCTAATTGTGGTACTCAGTTTACTTTGCATTTCTATAGGTTGATTCAGAGAGAGTAGGGTAACCGAGTTGAGCTTAACACTGTTTTTCACCCGCAAACTAATGGTTAGTCAGAGCATACTATTTAGTTTCTAGAGGACATATTGCAAGCTTGTGTTATTGATTTTGGAGGTTAGTATTTAATAATTTATTCCATCGTTATAGTAAAGTAAGACATATGTACCCGGTTAAAAAAGTCCCTAAGGTGAGAGTTTTAAAATATCACACTAGGTTGAGCTTAGATGAAAATATAGTGTGTTATTCCTTTGAGATGATTTGTGTTTTGTGTGATGTCATGTGGTAGTGTGGTATCCATATTTGGGTAGCCAACTGTTTTAGGGTCTCATAGGAAGTTTCAGGACTGAATTCGGGTTCATAGAACTCCAGATATGATAGTTGCCGCATTAAGGATAATTTGTGTTGTCCATAAAAGAAAGTGTGTTGTGAAATGAGGGACTGGGGGTGAGAAAATGGTATTCTAGAAATTGTTTCTCATCTTGATGAAGGATGCCTCATTAGAATAGTGCATCGCGATGAGCTGATCTCATCCCAATTGCTCATCATGACAAGAAAGTGGCGCATATACCTGTGCATTTTGCAATTTTTTGAGTTACTTCTCTCACAATTTAACTTTGTTATAGTGCTCTAAGAAGTAGGTTTTCCAAGAAAACTAGCGCATTGTTCATCATTTGAGGTAAGTAATCCGTAAAGATTCTTAGTTATTTATTATTAATCTTTCTTAGACCTTGGGGGAAGGACTAATGGTGAAATTCTTGAGTTTAAGCCCTAGAAGTATGAACTTGGGAAAGAACCCTATGGGTATGTGTAAAATAACTTGGGATTGATCCTAGGATGTATACTTTTGATTCCTAGCATGAAATTAGTTGTTTTTAACTTGATTAAGATTAATGGGGAACCTTGGGTTCCAAAAGGTGAAACCTTTAGGCATAAAAATGGCTAAGAAGGTATGAACTTGATTAGAAACCTTTGAATGTTGATTTTATGAATACATTGGGACTAGTTAGTGATTAATTAACCCTTGAGGAATGCTAGAAACCTTATTTAAAGGGTAGAATTAATGGGTTAAATTTCCAAAGCCTAAAATGAAGATTAAATGATTAATTATTCATATATTACTGTTGTTTATAGACCTTGAGCATTTCGAGGTGTTAAGTAAAGGAAACACTGTTGTGAGTTAGCTTGCGGGTGGTATTCTTGACTCGAGGTAGGTTATGGTTTTGAATTAGAGTTAAGACTCATTTTAATACATGTTATGTGGTGGAACTATGTAACTTGTGATTGATCTTCGGACATGGTTGAATTGTATGTGTTTTCATGTTATGCTTGTATGGATAGACTAGATGAACAAGAAGTGAAAAGTGAGATAAAATAGCTAAGTGTGATTGTTCCTTAAGCACTGTGTATATTCATGAGGGATAGGTCTGAGAGCCTTGTTATATTTGTATTGATGTTGATACAATTGTTATAGATTGGATACGACGCTGGTATGGTACATGAATACCTTGGGTCCCCTGCAGGTCATAGCTAGTGGGCAGAAATAAGACACATAGCATGTGTGTACACTCTTTTATCTTGTATTGCATCATTATTCTATCTTCCATAGTGAACTGATTGTGAATTGAGATGGGACTAGAGGTACAAGTGACATGACTGAAAGTTGATGGAATAGTAATGTGTGAGACAACTGTAGGAAGTTGTTATTCCTTTTCCTTTGTGGTGATATTTCAGTGACTTATGAGGTTCAGATTATTGTAGTTGAATTGACTGGAAAAGACTATATATTCACTGATTATTTTCTAAGTGTTGAAGCTCCTTTAGTTGTTATATGCTTTTGCTACATTCATGTATTATTTTGGGTTGGCTTATAATACCTACCAGTACACAGTGTTTTGTACTGATACTACCATGTGCTCTTCTTTTGTTGAGTGCAGACCGTGTTCCAGAGACTAAGACGCGACCTCGGCTAGAGTAGAAGAGTTGACTGCAGATCCAAGGGTGAGCACTACTTCTCAGGCTGCCATGGATTCTCCTCTAGTTATTTTCCTTCTTTCGGACAATGGGACTCCCATTTCTTATTGTTCTTAGACTTATTGATTATCTTAGATGATTTTTTGGTTTAGAGTTATGTACGATGACTTTCGATTCTTAGGGATATGTTAGTTAGCAGTTTTCTGCACCTTTCCTATTATGTTGGTTGGCTTCATTATTTTGATAATTTAAGGTTTGTTTGATTTATTATTCTTCTAAAATTGGCCAAGTGTTAGACTAATGTTTAGGTTGGTTGGTTCTCCCACTGGAGGGTTAGTGTGGGTTCCACTCACGTCTAGTTGGGTCGTGACAAAATTGGTATCCGAGCCCTGAGTTCATTGATCTCATTGTACAAGAACGAGTTTAGTAGAGTCTTACAAAATGGTACAGATACGTCTGTACTTCTCTGCAAGAGGCTACATGACTTTAGGAAACCTTAACTTCTTTTATTCCTCGTGCTCTTACTTGATTCCAATTGGTATTTGTCAATCCAAATTGGTATCTCACTAATTCACTCTTATTCTCATAGATGGTCAGAACATATTCATCCTAGACTAGAGTTGTAGCACTTGAGCCAGTGGTTGAGGTTGAACTGCATGATAGAGGCAGAGCTAGAGGAAAGAAGGGAGGTGCACCCGCCTGGGGTGGCTCGAGTTGCAGCTCCGACTTGTAAAAAGTCATCATCTCCTCCTCAGCAAGCACATATCATTGAGGTTGTGGTAGAGAAAGAGGTTTAGATTAAGCATGATGAGGTAGCAGAACCAGTCTAGGAGATAAGCATGCCACCAGCGCACTGAGGCGTAGCACAGTTCCGATGTCATCTGATGTGATTCAACAATTTTGGAGCATCGTTAGTGGATTGGGAGGGAATGGGGCTACTCCTGTAGTTCCTATTATACATCATCCAGTGACCTAACATGTTGCAGTTGTGGCTCCTCAAATAGGTGCTGCTTCTCGGATAGGTATGTTTCCACGACCAGTGACAGGCCCAGTAATGACTGGTGGTGAATATGATCTATTTTGCAAGTTTGTGAAGATGAGGCTTACAATATTTCATGGGTTAGAATCTGATGATGCTTATTAGTTTATTATTGACTGTCATGAGAGGCTATATTGGATGGGTATTGTTGAGAGGCATAACATGGATTTTGTTACTTTTTAGTTACAAGGGGATGAGAACATATGGTGGAGGGAATTCGTGGAGTGCAAGCCTATTAGAGCACTCCTTGTGACCTAGAGTCACTTCTATAAGGTATTTCTAGAAAGGTATGTTCCTCAAACTTTGAGGGTCAAGAAGAAAGATGAGTTCGCAAATATTGAGCAAGGTAGTTATTCTGTGGTTGTATATGAGACAAACTTTCATGCCTTGGCTCGTTATTCTTCTTAGTTTATTAGTACAGAGGAAGAATGAATCTGCAATTTTGTGAAGGGTCTGAATACAAGTTTACCAATTTCTGCATTACATGTAGTATCTTCTGGCAAGTCTTTCCAGGAAGATATGTAATTTGTGAAGAATGTTGAGGGAGTAAGCAATAGGGGCAGCTGATAATGGCTTCAAAGAAGCCCCAGTCTGGGTCTAGTTACAGCGGGTAGCTTTTGAAGGTTTGCAGGATACCAATGCGCCCCATTCACTCATTGGTATAGGTTTTTGCTGGGGGTCCGTCAGGGAGCAGTCAACCTTTATCAGATTTTGGCAAGTATCTTACTACATTGGGTCCAGCACGATGACCTACTTTTGACTGTACATGTTATGAGTGTAGTGAGATTGGGAACTTGAGGAGGAATCATCCTCGGCATCAATAGGTAGCTCAGTAGTAGGCTCCTAAAGCTAAGGGTCCAGCCGGTAGATGTAATTGTTATGATAGGAATCATCTGTATGGAGGGAGAGGTGGTCAAATAGCTGAAAGAGGTGGCACCCAGCCCAACTGGGGTGGTGGAAAAGGTAGAGGAGGTGATCAGCCTAACAGGGGAAGTGTGCAGACTGGTGGTAAAAACCACTTTTATGCTTTCTCGAGTAGACCAAAGACAGAGGCATGAGACATGATGGTCACAAGTACTATTCTTGTCTATGACCACATGGCTTCAGTTTTGTTTGATCCTAGTTCTACTTTTTCTTATGTTTCTGCTAGATTTTGCTGAGAGTTTTGTTATGCTATGTGAATCCCTTGACTTTCATGTTACTGTTTCTACTCTAGTGGGAGATTTTGTATGTCACACCCCGCGCCTATACCCTAGACGCAACATGGTGCTTAGAGCCATAAGTAACCCCAAGATAACCCATGCTCTGGCATATACTAAACAATTACATGAATTTAACACTGAGCGGAATCTAAACTGATAAAAATAAAAGTTTGGAATTTATGAAATGGTATAAATCTTAGAAGTCAGACCCAATATGAAAATAAACTGAATATCTAACTTTTTGTCTGAAAAGCCTCTACTAACTAGCTAGTTACTGAGGAAAGTCCCTGGCTAACTCTAAATACTGAAAAAGTATTTTCTATGGTAGCACCATGAATGGCGCATAGCAAAGCAGCGCCCAATACACCGGCAACTCCCATCATATGAAAGGAACTGCCTTGACTCCGGTCTTGAAAAAACTTTTTTGAGCAAGATACGGGCTTTAGAAGCAGGGATTAAGAATGGGTTTCTCTTTCCTGACTATGTTCCCCCAGATCAAGAGATGGGAGATTATCTACTTGCTTCTTGAAGACTGACAGTTAGGCCTAAGGTCGTGTTAACTAAATATCATGACTTCTCGCTTTCCTAACTAAATAGAGGAAGCTAGAATTCTGACTAACTATTTGTACTAGTGAAAAAACATAATAAAAGTTTGTCCTCAAATGATGAAGACTTACCACAAGTAGTCGCTGAGATGGCATTGGATTGAGCTAATCGTGATGCTGAGTTTTAGGACCTGAACCTGGATTATGATAGGATACAACATATAGAGTATATGGTCAGTACTTTGAATATACTGAGCATGCAGGATATGCAAGCTAAAATATAATTGTATATATTGAAAATACTGAACATATGAGAATAATGCATGCTAAAACTTTAGTACAAAGGCCCAAAAATCATGAGATGCATAAGTCTGAAATTCATAAACATTGTCAATAGCATAGTAAAAACATTTAAAATGAACTGAGCTGAGATGGGGGCCATGTACATAACTACTAAGTGTAAATTTGTGGGAGAGTCTGTTAACCAAAATAAACCACTCGAGCTACACGTGAAGTTTGATGTATATGCCCCATTGAGAGGACCCAATATACCTTGCAAGGGTATAGAGGCATGAGTGGCATGATCACTAGTTCTGGTTCCCAACTGAGAGGCTTAATAATCCTACGGTGGTGCGTAAGGGTGGCAATTGGGCGGGTTGGGTTAAATTTGGGCGGGTCAAAATGGATCAAGACAATAAATGGGTCAAGACCCAACCCGACCCAAATTTGCTTGGGCCAAAATGGGTTAGATAATGGGTTAGTAACTGGTCATAACCCAACCCGCCCAATTTTTAATAAGTTTTAATTACTTTATTTGTTATTTTATAAGTTTTTAGTACCTAATAAAATTATTTTTTTCCTTATTATAACTATATATAACATATAAAATCAAAAAAAAAAAAAGTATTTAAAAATATTTTAACAAGATTTCTCAAAAGTCAATTTGGGTTACATATCAACCCAATTTTTAATGGGTTGAAATAGGTTGGGTTGAGATGGGTTGAGCTAACAAATGGGCGGGTCAATAACCAACCCAAACCTAAATGGCTTGGGTCGGGTTGGGCGGGTTGGGTTCGATTTTTCCACCCCTAGTGGTGCATAGTTCTGGGATTTTATGGTATGCCGAACCCTATTCCAAATCGATGCTAAGTACTACTCCCAAAAACTGATTTTTGATAGCTCTTTATAAAACCAGTGTTCTGGAATGCTGCATCAGAATTTAACTAGTCTGAAAACCTTTATTTTTTGAAAAGTTGTAGGCTAAAAACTGACTAATTTCATGCTTAAAACTGAGTGCTAGTATACTAGATTAAATTATGAATAAACTAGTTCATATGAAAATATTACAATTTTAGGCTAAATTCTTGACTTCTCCAATCATGGTAAAAATCTATGCAACTTATCGAAAATATGATGTAATTTATTCTAAACAGGATATAAATCATGTAGAAATCATAAGTACTAAATTATGTATGAGACTGCATAATATGACAATAACTCTAGTTTCAAAAATCATGAAAATTGAAGTAGAAGATTGGGGTTTTGGGCGTAAGGGAAAACTGAACCCTTACTGAATACCCATATATCTGGTAGAAGGATATTCTTGAACTGGGGATGGAGTTTGAAGCTTTGGAGGAGAAATCCCAAAGCCAGAGAGTGTTCTTTCTTTCTTTCTGAACTTGAATCGATGGAATGAATGAAAAATCCTCTAAGTTTGATTAAAACCCCAGCTAAAATCACCCTAAAATACTTAGTATAGGATTTAAAAAATAGGAAAAGGTCTAAAATAACCCTGGGAAAATAAATAGAAAACTGCTGAAATTTTTTGGACTGGGTTCCACGATTAGGAACCATGGTCTATGGATGGTTCCACGAGCTGTGGAACCCACTCATGTTCCCTGGGATTTGGTAGCTTGCAGGTTTGATTTCCACGGATGTAGAGCACAACCCGTGGTCTATTTCTAAGCCTCTGTCTGAGTCCCATGGGACCAGTCTATGGCTCGTGGACTATTCCACAGTCTGTGGATCTTTCTCGTGGAATCTGCTATCACTTTGACAACTTAACACTTGGAATTTTCTGGGCTGATTCTTAGCTTAAAAGTGTTGGGTGTTATAATATCTCCCCCTTGGTATTATTATTCATCCTCAAATGAAGACTAAATAAGCTGAGGTTGGATGGAAAGAGTTGCAATCCCTACCATCTAAGTTCTTACTGAATTCTAACTTAACTGTGTTATGGAGACATGAATGCAAGCTGAAAATGCAAGAATAGCTGATGGAACATAAAACTTAGGGGAATACTAATAAAGAAACTGAGATTACTGAAGAGGAAACTGTTACCTCAAGCTAGAGCTGAATCAGAAGGAAATAGGTGAGGGTACTTGGTCATCATGGTTGCTTCAGCTTCCTAAGTAGCTCCCTCAACTGACTGGTTCCTCCAAAGAACTTTCATTGAAGTGACTTCCTTATTTCTTAATCTATGAACCTGACGATCAAGGATCTCAACTGGGACCTCTTCATAAGAGAGACTGTCCTTCACACCCACACTCTCTAATGGCACAACTGAAGCAGGATCACCAATGCCCTTCTTCAACAATGATATATGAAAAACAGGGTGCACCGATGCTAAGTCTGCGGGCAACTCTAACTCATAAGCCATTTTGCCAAATCTTCTTAGAATCCTATATGGACCTACATAGTAGGGACTAAGCTTCCCCTTCTTGAAAAATCTCATGAATCCTTTCACAGGTGAAACCTTTAGATACACTCAATCATCAACATCAAATTCTAAGTCTCTTCTCCTCACATCTGCATAGGATTTTTGACGGACCTAAGCTACCTTCAACCTTTCCCTAATGAGCTGAACTTTTTCCATAGTATCATAAGCCGAATCTATCCCTATCAATGCTGCTTTACCTACCTCAAACCAGCCTATAGGCGATCTACACCTCCGCCCATAAAGTGCCTAATATGGAGCCATCTGAATGCTATAATATAAATTATTATTGTAGGCAAACTCTATAAGAGGTAAATGATCATTCCAATTACCTTTAGAGTCAATCACACAAGACTTCAATATATCCTCTATGGTTTGGATGGTACACTCTGCCTGGCCAATTGTCTGCAGGTGAAATGTTGTGCTGGGATTCACTTGAGTACCAAGACCTTTCTGAAAAAATATAAAAACTAAAATGTAAACTGAGTGCCCCTATCTTAGATGATAGACAAGGGAACTCCATGCAATCTGACTAACTCAAGGATGTATAGTCTAGCTTAATCCTCTGCTGAATTAGTAGTCTTTTCAACCAAGAAGTAGGTTGATTCAGTCATCCTGTCTACTATCCCCCAAATGGAATTATGTTATCGGTGAGTATGCGGTAAGTCTATAATGAAATTCATATTGATCATTTCCCACTTCCAAGTAGGAATTTCAATATCTTGAGTCACACCTCTCAGTCTCTGATGTTCCACCTTTACCTGCTAGCAGTTTGGACACAACCATAAAATCTGTAAAGTCCCTCTTCATTCCAGTCCACCAATAGAGTTCTTGTAGGTCAGAGTACATCTTAGTGGCATCGGGATGGATGGAATATCTGGAGCTGTTAGCCTCTGTCAAAATCTTCTACCTCAACTCCTCCACATTTGGAATGCATAACTAACCCTGATATTGAAGCACATCATCTCACACTTAGGTGAAAACCTCTAGTCTCTATAGATGGACTACACCTTTTAACTGATATAAGATGGGATCACTGTGTTGTTTCTCCTTCACCTCAACTACCAAAAAAGATTCTGACCCATTCTAAACTATAACACCACCATTCGCTAAGTCTATAATGCAAACCCCTAAATGAGTAAGCCTATGAACATGCTTAGCCAATTCCTTCTTTTCTTTCTCAAATTTTGACACACTACCCATAGATAACCTGCTAAGTGCATCAACCACTACATTGGTCTTACTTGGATGGTAATGTAATAAGTTGGTAATATACAAACTTATTTAGCTTTTATTCATGAATTATTATCTTGATTTGATACGATTTAGAAGGATTGTATGCAAGAAAGAAGAGGATTTGAACCCAAATGATATAAATGTGAAATCCAAGTCAAAAAATGACCGTAAGAACAAAGATCTATCCATGATATGCTAGTTGACATGCAATTTGCATAAGGGCATCTGTGTTTTGTAGGTTCCAGCGCACAAGAAGGCTGAGGCACTTCCTAACATTATAGGCACCTGTGTGCCGCAATTCGACATGGGCAATCGTAGGTGCCTTCACACATAGCTTCGCAGGCGGCAGGCAACTCACTGCTTTAAAGAATTGGAACCTGCGTGCCATAAGTCTCCATAGGTGATTACAGGTACCTTTGCACATGACTTTGCAAGTAGATCAAAGGGAAAAATGGTCCAGATTGGCTGTGGAATAATTGGGAAGCTTCTAAAACCCTTTGTGGGATCTGCGCAAGGAATATACAATAGTTTTACAATTTCCAATTCAATATTAGAGTAGAGTACACTTTAGAGTACAATTTTCCTCTTCTTGTTTGTAGAGAAAACCACCATTGTTGAAATTGAGCTTGGAATCTGAAGCTGGTTATTGCATAATGAATGGAATTAATGAAAACTTAATTAGTATATTCTCTTGTTCCTTCATCATGAATAGCTAAATTCAATTCTAGGGGTATGTGTATGATAGGTGTTTGAATTTGGGAAAGGGCGTGGATTATTTTGGCTTATAATTTATTATTATGTGTGGGTCTATTGAATCCTTCATTTTTTTATTATAAAATTGAGGGTTGCAAATATTAATTTAGCTTACTAAATGTGTTCTTGCTTGAAGAAGAAGTTCATTAAATGGGTAAGGATTCAATAGTGGGGACTTGGGATTTCCATCATAAATTGAGGCTAGAAATAGCTTGATTTAGGAAATTTCCACCTAATAGTTAAGACTACAAATAGCTTGACTCACCAAAGCCAAATTGGTTGGTTTGATGTCCAACTATGGGGTTCGAAAAAGACCATAGTATACATGCTTAGTGGGTTGAAAAATTACTAAGTATAATTGAAATCAAGGCTAATCAACCCATATCCCATTACATGACCCCATCGAAAGCACACCCCTAGCCTTTCAATCTTGATTAAAACAATCGTGTTTGTGTTGTTATTTTTTTGAAATTCAATTTTTAGTTCATAAATCATTTCCCCCCACTTTTATTTACTTGTTTGAACACCTTGCTTACTCTCGTGAATTAACTTAACAATTAGTGGTTAATCATCATACCAATCTCTATGGATTCGACCCCAACTCCTGTTAGGTTACTTATTATTTTTCTTGATGATCGTTGCCACCTACTTTGGGAGAGTTGTTTTGAACGTCATTCAAAAATGATTCAATTGCTGGGGATTGGCTTTTGATTTGCCATTTATTGTCTATTGAATCACTTTGGTTTAGCATCTTTTTCTCGTTTATGTTTTTATTGTTTTTGGTATTATAAATAGGCAAAGCATGAGCTGAGCTAGAGCTTATGCTAGCATTGGCAGCCACATGGGAGAAAAAGACAGACGAGGTCAAGAAGATGTGCAAGGTGTCCTTCACCTTCCTCATACGGTGGGGAATGCAACCTTTCAAATTACTAGTACCATGCTCCACTTATTACAAATAAATTGGTTATTCAAGGGACTACACCACAAGGATTCTCACCAACACATATGGAACTTCCTGGAGGTATGCCAACCATTTTCCACTGCCAATATCAGTTAAGAATCTATTTGGTTGCGCTTGTTCCTTTATCTCTAATGGGAGAAGCCAACATTTGGTTTGAAGAGTTACCCATGGAAATAATATCTATTTGGGATGAATTGCTCACCACATTCCTTGATAGATTCTTTCCTCCTTTCAAATTGCTATAATTAAGAGATAAAATTATTAGTTTTGATTAACTTCATGGTGAGTCTGTCCAAGAGTCTTGGTCAAGGCTTAAAAGGAAAGAGGCAAATGTCTGACTCATGGCCTTTCGGATGAAATACTCCTCCAAAATTTCTATCGCTCTCTAGACCCTACTAACAAGGTTGTCATCAACAATTTGGCTGGGGTGCTTTAATGGATAAAACATATTACTTTGCTAAGGTGTTGCTTGAAAGGGTGACTAAAGCAAATTATGATTGGGATACTTGGGGATTCGAGGGGTAAATGGGTGCTACCTTCGCTAATGTGCTTGATGAGTGAAAGAGAAATGATGCAAGAAGGGATATAGAGATAACAACCATCATTACTCTCCTAGAATTAATTACTAAGCATGTGAAGGAGCAAAAGGTGAAGAGTATAAACGTCATTAGTATATGTGAAGCTGAAGAGTAAGTGGATGATGAGACTTATTCCCTTGATGATTGAGAAGCTTCAATTGATGGAAACCATAGTATGGGTTCCCATGCTCAGAGCCCGTTGAGACAAGAGCATGGGAATCAAGGTCGAAATTATGAACTTATAGTCTTAAGGGAAGATGGGAGGAGAATAGAAGAATCCATCAAATCAAAAATTAAAGGCATGCTTGAGAGTGTATTAGAGAGGGTGGTGTCGATCAATACGGGAATCCATGAACTAAAACATGTTCTTGTGTCCCTTACTCAAACCATAACATCTTACTCTATCTCCATCAAGATTCTTGAAGAAAGAATGAATTGGTTGGCCTCCCAAATAAAGTGTGGAAAGGATGTAAAGTGTACGTATGTGCTTGTTGAAGAGGTCCCATCAAGATCTATGGGTGATAAGAGTTATGTGGCATACATACCTATGGGTAGAAAGTCTATGTACAATGGTGTTAGAGAGACCAAGAGCCAAAAGAACAAGATTCCCAAGGTGTACAAGCCTTTCCCTAAATGCCCCCTCCTTTCCCACAATGTTTGGTACAAGGAAAAGAAGATGATCAATCTAGAAGGTTTGACTCCATGTTGACGAAAATCTCAATCAATATTCCAATGAAATGTTCCCTCACTCAAATGCCCAGTGATGCGAGATTTATGAAAGAGATGTGTACTAAGAAAGTACTTATGGAACATGAAGTAGTTAGCATGTCCCCTCGAATGAAACACTTTCATGACCAATGGATATTGAAACAGGAATTCTATCCCAGGGATTGGGTGCTTCTATTCAACCCTAGGATTTGCCTATTTCCGGGCAAGTTGAAGTCCAAGTGGTCCTGTCCTTTCTAAGTATCACAAGATTTTTCAAATGGGGAGATTGAACTTGAAGTAGAAAATGGGCCTAAATTTAAAGTGAATGGACAAAGGGTAAAGTAATACTTAAGTGTTCCAGAAGAGGTCACATTCATAGGAGTAAATTACCTTGATGACCCATGGTTATGAAGTACTCTCGTCGAGCCGTGACATTCAACCAAGCACTTTTAAGAGGCAACCTAAGTGTTTATCTTGATTTTAGAATTTTCCTTTTTAACTTTTTGTTGTTTTTTGTTGATTGTTAGGTAGAATATGATTTGATATGTCACTGGAATGTTTTGAAGACAAAATTTCACCTATGTGTCACATGCGAAATGCATGCCATAATCCATGACACGCAGGTGAAATTCCCCTAAAGAACAGAACCTTTTTCAAATTCATTGGACACATGCCAACCCACCTGTAAAATGCATGTGTGGTTCTATGGAACACAACCTATAACGCAGGTATGAGGCAGATCAGTGGAACTTTAGCTAAAAATAATGGTTCATCTGTGATGTGCCATGCGAAATGCATGCTCCAATATGCGACAGACATGTCAAATTGCAAGGGGGAAGCAAATCACTAGCAACTTAGCTTATTCCCAATGTGATATGCGCTCTCGTCTATGCTCGTCCAGGCTGACCACAGATGTGCACACTGTGTCGCATGCCAGTATAAAAGGCCAAGTTATTTTAGGAAGTATTTCTCTCATTTTCCCTTTTAATATTTCATGCATTAAGGGAAATGATTTGCTTTAAGTTGGGGTGGGTCTCTTGCCTTTATTACCAAGTTAGTACTACACGCTAAATGTTTTCACTACCCATGCATTTCAAATGCTCTTAGTGCCTACGCCGGGCATAGTTCTCCAATGATTCATGGCATATGACTCAAATTTTGCCTTTTTTAATAATAGTAAGTTTTGAATAAACTCTGAGGGTTTTCTTCATACTACGGTTCTTTCCCAAGGAGCAAATTTTTTTGTTTCTTTATTTTTGTGTCAAAATGGGTGATGTTTCCATATGATAGATTGAGTGATGTTTCCCTTAAGGAAAAATGCCAAGTTTTAGTGTTTAGATTGAGTTCGTGTTTTGCTTGTCTCGAACAGGCCTACCAAATTTAATTTTATTTTTTGGCAAAGAATTTGAAAAAAAAATTGAGAAAAGAGGGGAAAATGATTGGGTCTATGGCATTCTCTTGGCACCACTTTCACATTCTCCATTTGACTTGATTGATTCATAAATGAGTGTGCGGAACTCGGAATAGCTTGTTAAAAGTCATTTGTACCAATTGATTTTGAGACTAATTATGAACTTCTTGTGTCATGATGCCTTGTGTGGTAAGGTTTACTTTGTTCTTGTGCATGCATGTTGTCTAGAACTTACCCCGAATGTAATTCAAGGTAAAATCCTAGATGTTTCTTAGCTTGGAAGATGATCTTAGGCCCTTTTTGAATAACCACTTTACCTAAATGTCCTTCCCTTAACCTTGATCCTAGATAATCCCTTTGGGCTTTCAACTTCTTCTCGACACAATATGTTAGACACTGTGAACCTTTTAGCATCCTATATCCTGGCACCCATCCTTCTTAATTGCTAGAAATTGAAATGTAGGCTAAAAACCTAAGTTTGGGGGGGATATTAATGAAAATAGAATATTGATGTAGGCAAAAGCCTAAGTTTGGAGCTATATGCATTTAATATGGGGAAAAAGAGGAGTTGAGCTTCAATGTGAGGTAGCACCCTATGCTTACAATGTTAATTTATTCAAACTGTCAAAGAGACAAACGAATGAAAGAGAAAAGAGTAGTGTGGTGCTACCAAATGACCTAAACAAATGGGTGTTTGAAAGCATAATGGTTTGTGGAAAAATTAGGATTGTGAGAGGGAGGAATAAGGTAAAGTTGAACCAAAGATGTGAGTGGTGCAATTGAATTCTTATGATAGAGTTAGGGTAATTTAGTCACTTGAGCCAAATGAAATACTCACCCCTAATCCTACCCTACATCATTTCCCACAAGTCCTTAGTGATTATGAGCTTCTAGACTCTACATTAGTGGCGAATTACATGAAGGGAAAGCCTATGGTTCGATGTGTGTGTACTTGAAATTCTTTGAGAGAGTGAGAGTCTTTCTGTTCTCTTATACTCCCTTTATTATGAATTTGCATGATTGTGAGTGAGATTCTCTCTTGTGGTGAGTGGCATTGCATCCTTGAAGTAATTAGTGAGTCTTAACCTTAATGAAGGGAAATGAATGAGATAAGTTGTGCATCGAATCTTGAGGCAAATCTTAAAGGTCAATGTCAATGACTTGAGAAGCTTGACTGATCTTGTTTTGAAGGAAAACTTCCCCTAATTTTGAATGAAACAAGTCTCTTGAAAAATAATTTTGAAGTGAACAATTTTACCTCATGTTTATGGTTGTACCAAATGAGTTAATGTCTTTTATTTTGAGTCTTTTGTTTTGAGCCCTTTGTTTATTATTTTCTTGAGTCTTTGAGTCAGTATAGTCCTTTGTGCAACCCTTGTGTCTTGAGAAGTTTTTGTCAATCCTTTACTTTATGAGTGTTTTTCTTGATGACAAGCAATAGTTCATGCTTAGGGGTTTGATAAGTTGGTAATCTACCAACTTATTCAGCTTTTATTCATGAATTATTATCTTGATTTGATGTGTTTTAGAAGGATGTTATTCCTTTATTGTCTTATATGCAGGCACTCTTGATCAATGAAGAAAAAAGAGGATTTGAACCAAAATGAGCTAAAAGTGGAAGCCAAGTCAAAAGATGACCGAAAGAATGGAGATTTGTCCATGATATGTGTGTCGCATGAGGGCACCTGCGTTCGCAGATACCAACACACAAGGAGGTTGAGGCACTGCCTAACATTACAGGCACCTGTGCACTGCAGGTCACCATAGGCGATCGCAGGTGCCTTCGCACATGGCTTCGCATGTGGCAGGCAACTTACTTCTTTGAAGACTATGCACCTGCATGCTGCAAGTCACCATAGGCGATCGCAGGTGCCTTTGCACATGACTTCGCAAATGGACCAAAGGGAAAAATTGTCTAGATTGGTTATGGCATAATTAGGAAGCTTCTAAAATCCTTTTTGGGATTCTATGCAATGAATATACTACAGTTTTTCAATTCCCAATTGAATATTGGAGTAGAGTACAATTTCCTTCTTCTTTTTTGTAGAGAAAACCACCATTGTTGACATTGATCTTGGAATCTGAAGCTGGTTTTGGCATAATGAATGGAATTATTAAAAACAAATTTTATATTCTCTTGTTCCTTCATCATTAATAGCTAAATTTAATTCTAGGTGTGTGTATGATGGGTGTTTGAATTTGGGAAATGGGTATTGTTATTTGTGTTTATAATTGATTATTATGTGTGGGTCTATTAAATCCTTAATGTTTTCATTAGAAAATGAATGGTTGCAAACATTAATTTAGCTTAGTAATTGTGTGCTTCCTTGCAGAACAAGTTCATTAATTGGGTAAGGATTCAATAGTGGGGATTTGAGATTTCTACCATAAATTGAGGCTAGAAATATCTTGATTTAGAAAATTTCTACCTAAGAGTTAAGACTATAAATAGCTTGACTCACCTAAGACAAATTGGTTGGTTTGTTATCCAACTATGGGGTTCGAAAGAGACCATAGTATACATGCTTAGTTGGTTGAAAGACTTCTAAGTATAAGTGAAACCAATGTTACATGCACTTATAATTTAGAGTTTGCTTGAATAATCAACCCCTATCTCATTGCATGACCGCATCGGAAGCACAACCCTAGCCTTCCAATCTTGATTAAAACAATTGTGTTTGCATTGTTACTTTGTTGAAATTCAAATTTTAGTTCCTAAATCATTTCCCCCCACTTTTATTTACTTGTTTTAACACCTTGCTTACTCTTGTGAATTAACTTGACATTTAGTGGTGATTCATCATACCAATCTCTGTGGATTCGACCCCGACTGCCATTGGGTTACTTATTGTTTTGCTTGACGATCATTGCCACCTCCTTCGGGATAGTTATTTTGGATGTCACTCATAAAGAACACTCATATGATAGTCTATAAGAAGCTCAAGCCACCTCCTCTGTCAAAGATTCAACTCCTTCTGAGTGAACACATATTAAAGGCTCTTATAGTCGGTAAACACATCCACGTTAACACCATATAAGTAGTGTCTCCAGATCTTTAAGGCAAAAACAATTGCTGCTAACTCAAGATCACGAATCGGGTAGTTCTTCTAATTTATGTTAAGCTTTATTGAAGCATAGTCAATGAACTTACCATTCTACATCAAAAAACAACCTAAGACAACTCTAGATGCATCACAATACATAACTAATCTATCTGAATCCTCTAGGAGAGTCAAAACTGGTGTTGTGGTCAACCTAGTCTTCAATTTTTGGAAGTTCTTTTCACATTCATCTGACCACTGGAACTTAACCTTTTTCTGAGTCAACCTGGTCAACAGGGCAGTCATGAATGAAAACCCTCAATAAATCTCCTGTAGTACCCAGCTAAACCCAAAAGTTCCTAATTTCTATCAGAGAATTAGGTCTAGGCCAGTTCTTTACTGCTTTTATTTTCTGCGAATCCAGTTGAATGTCCTCCTTAGACACCACATGACCCATAAAGGCAACTCACTATAACCAAAACTCACACTTGCTGAACTTAGAAAATAATTGGCGATCCTTGAGAGTCTGCAGCACAACCCTCAAGTGCTTTGCATGCTCTTCCTCACTCTCGAGAATAAACAAGGATGTCATCTATAAATATAATGACAAAAATATCCAAGTACTATTTGAATACCCTATTCATCAAGTCAATAAAAGTTACAGGAGCATTCGTTAGTCCAAAATACATAACCACAAATTCTTACTGATCATACCGAGTTCTGAAGGTTGTCTTTGGAATGTCACATTCTCTAACTCTGAGTTGATAGTAACTGGATCTGAGGTCAATCTTAGAGAATTAACTGGCACCCTGAAGCTGGTCAAAAATGTAATCAATCCTAGGAATAGGATACTTATTCTTGATTATGACCTTGTTCAATTGATGGTATTCTATGCACATTCTGAGCAAACCATCTTTCTTATGCACGAAGAGAATTAGAGCACCCCATGAAGAGATATTGGGTCTGATGAAACCTTTATCTAGGAGGTCTTTTAGCTGATCCTTCAACTCATTAAGCTATGCTCGATCCATTCTGTAAGGAGGAATGGATATGGGTTGTGTATCTGGAAGGAGGTCTATCCCAAAGCCAACCTCCCTCTCAGGAGGAACTTTGGGTAGATCCTCAGGAAACACTTCAAGAAACTCACTGACTATAGGGACTGATTGGAGAGGTGGGGTCTTTGGCTAATAATCCTTAACCCATACTATATGATAGACATACCCTTTTGAGATTATATTTCAAGCTTTGAGGTAAGATATTAAATGACCTTTAGATGTTGGAGGACTACCTCACCATTCTAAGACAGGCTCATCTAGAAATTGAAATTTTGTGACTCTAGTTCTGCAGTCGATTGAGGCATAAAAGGCATGTAGCCAATCCATGCCAAAGATAACATCAAAGTTGGTCATATCTAGTTCTACTAAGTTTGCTGAGGTGACTCTATGGAAAACTGAAACTAGGCAATTTCTATAGACCCTCTGTGCTAAGACTGACTTACCAACTAGAGTGGAAGTAGAAAATGTTTCTAGAACTTGTTGAGGACTGAATCCAAATTTTCATGCAACATATGGGGTCACAAAAGATAATAAAGCCCCTGGGTCTAGTAAAGCATAAACATCAAGAGAGAAGACTTGCACCATACAAGTGAATACGTCTGGTGAACTTTCCTGATCTTGATGAGATGACATGGCATAGAGATGGTTTTGACACTGAACACCACATGTACCAGAAGTAGTACCCTGTTGAGCTGTGTGACCTGCTGGAGCTTCTGAAGAAGTAGATTGAGCTAGATTTCCTCCTTGTCCCTGCCTAGAAAAAGGGCACTCCTTTAACCTATGGACAAGGTGACCACACCCAAAACACCCCTCTCTGCTAGCAAAATACTCACTTGGATGATTCTTACCACACTTAGGGCATGCTAGAAAAGTACGGTTACCTGAAACACTGCCCTATGAATTAGAGCTTGATGCCCTATTTCTCTGGTCCTATCTATATCTAGGAGATGGAGCACTAGATGATGAAGGTGCTGGAGCTGAAAACCTATACTGAATTAGAGAGCAATTTCCACCGCCAGACCTCTGCTAAAAGTAGTCAAAATTATATGTTCTAGCCTTCTTATTTTCCCTCTCCCTTTTCTTTAGTTTCTCTTCATCCATTTGCTAAACAAAAGTCATAAGTCTAGAGATGTCCATATCTCTGACTAACATAATTATCTTACATTCATTATTAACCAAGTCAAAAGTACCTGAAATGTACGTACTCATTCGGGCCCTTGGCTCGGCTACTATTGTTGGAGCATACTTGGAGAGCTGAGTAAGCTTCAACCCATATTACTAAACAGACATGGATCCCTGCCTTAAATTTATGAACTTCTCAACCCAAGCCTCTCTCATCTCCCTTAGAAAGAACCTATCTAGAAAAGCTCCAACAGAATAGTCCCAAGTTATTGGAGCCACATTCTTGCCTCTACCATCCTTCCACTGAGTATACCAGATATGACCCACATCCTTAAGCTTATAGGATGCTATCTCAATGCTCTCAACTCATGTAACCTGCATCACTTTGAGAACCTTTTTCACTTTATCGATAAAGTTTACGGGTCCTTATTAACCTTTGCCCCATGGAACTCTAATAGATGCATACGAATGAAATCTTTGACTTTGGCGGTAGCTGACCCACCATTTAGGTTAGCAGGAACATGTACCTACTGATTATCTTGAGTAGTCACAGATTATGCTAATATCTGAATGGTATTTCTGAATTTAGTGTTTGTGATCTTGTGGTCTAGAACTGGAGGATTAGCATTGCAAGCATTAGATCTACAAGGAGGCATGATCTAAAATGTATAACAAACAGATTAGAAGGGAGACATAGATTTAAACTCTATCACACGATATTGAACATAAAAGAAGTGGCGTTTCCTAAAAATGTCTCATAGCCTCTCTCTCATGAGTGTGGTGTACTTAACATCAATGAAAAAGACTCTACTTAACATGGCTTTTAGACACCCTAGGACACCTTAAATCTTATGCTTTGATACCAAGTTTGTCACGCCCTAAGCCTACACCCTAGATGCAACATATTACTTAGAGCCACAAGTGACCCCACACTAACCCATGGTCTGGCATATACTAAAATATCACATGAATTTAAAACTAAGAGAAAGCTAAACTGATAAAAACATAAGTCTTGAATTGAAATAGTATAAATCTGAAAAGTAAGACCCAATCTAAAAATAAGCTAAATATTTAACTCTGTGTCTAAAAAGTCTCTACTAACTGGCGAGTTGCTGGGACAAGTCCCTAACTAACTCTAAACATTGAAAACTTATAGTACTAATGAAAAATCATAATAAAAGTTCATCCTTGGATGATTAAGACTCACCACAAGTAGTCGCTGATATTGCACTGGATCGAGCTAATTACAATGTTGAGTCTAAAGACCTGAACCTGCATCATGATAGGATGCATCACATAAAGTATGTGGTAAGTATTTTGAATGTACTGAGCATGCGGGATATGCAAGCTAAAATATAACTGTATATACTAAAAATACTGAACATTTAAGAATAATTCATGCTAAAACAGTAGTTCAAAGGACCAAAAATCATGAGATGCGTAAGTCTAAAATTCACAAACATTCTGAATAGCATAGTAAAAGCATTTAAACTAAATTGAGCTAAGCTGTGGGCCATGTACATAACTACTGAGTATAAATCTGTGGGAGAGTCTGTTAATTGATATAAACCACGTGAGCTAAACATAGAGTCTGATGTATATACCCCATCTAGAGGACCCAATATACCTTGCCAAGGTATAGAGGCATAACTGGCGTGATCACTAGTTCTGATGCCTAACTGAGTGTCTAAATAAACCTATGGTGGCACATAGTTTTAGGACTTTAGGGTACGCTTAATCCTAGTCCAACTCGATGCTAAGTACTACTCCCAAAAACTGAATTCTGATAGCTCTTTCTAAAACTAGAGTTCTGAAATGCTGCATCAAAACTTAACTAGTCTGAAAACCTTTAATTTTTTAAGTTGCATGCTGAGAACTGACTAATTTTATGCTTAAAACTGTGTGCTAGTAGACTAAACTAAATTCTGAATAAACTAGTTGATATGAAAATATTACAATTTCAGGCTAAATTTTTGACTTCTCAAATCATGGTAAAAATCTATGCAAATTATGAAAACTATGATGTAATTTATTTTAAACAGGATACAAATCATGTAGAAATCATAAGGATTAAATTTTATTTGAGATGGCATAATAGGGCAATAACCCTAGTTTCTAAAACCATGAAAATTGAAGTAGAAGACTAGGATTTTGGGCATAAGGTCAAATTGAACCCATACTGAATACCCATATACCTAGTAGAAGGAGATTCTTAAATCGAGGATGGAAATTGAATCTTTAGAGGAGAAAGCCCTAAGCCAAAGAGCATTCATTCTTTCTTTCTGAACTTGAATCGATGGAATGAATAAAAAATCCTCTAAGTTTGATTAAAAAACCTCATCAAATTATCCTAAAATGACTTAGTATTGGATTTAAAAGAATAGGGAAAGGCCTAAAATACCCCTAGGAAAATAAATAGAATATTGCTGAAATTTTTCAAACTAGGTTTCACGGTTGGGAGCCACAGTTTGTGGATGGTTCCATGAGTTGTGGAACCCACTTGTGGCTACGTAGGATTTGGAAGCCTGCAGGTATGATTTATACAGATGCATACTATGGCCCATGGTCTATTCCACAGTCCGTGGACCTCAGGCCTTCCGACTGGCCCTCATGTCTAATTTCTATGGTTAGAGACCACGACCCTCAGTCTGTTCCACGGTCCATAGAACCCTTTCATGGTCCATGACCTATTTTGTTAAGACTCTGTCTTAGTCCTACAGGCCCATTCTATGGCTCATGGACTATTCCATGGTCTGTAGATATGGCTCGTGGAACCTATTATCACTTTGACAGCTTAACACTTGGAATTTTTTGGGCCGGTTCTTAACTTAGAATTTTTTGGGTATTACACTATAGTTGTGGATAGGGTCTTCCGAGCTTGCCTAGTTATATTTATGGGGAGAGAGACCTTAACAAATTTAGTAATCCTTGATATGGTGGATTTTGACATCATCATGGGGATGATTTGGTTGTCTCTATACTATGTTATTCTGGACTATCATGCTAAGATACTGGTTATGGCTATACCTGGGTTGGATAGGTTAGAGTTTGAGGGTAATTATATCCCTGCTCTAATGAAGTTTGTGTCCTTCCTTCATGCTCAGAGTCTGATGGGGAGGGAATGTTTAGCCTATCTAGCTAATCTTTGGGACACTAGTGCAGAGTTCCCAGCTATTGAGTCAGTTCCTATGGTATGTGAATTTCAGGAAGTATTTCATATAGACTATCTGGCATGCCACCTGATCGAGATATGGATAGCACCGGTTGAGTTGAGAGAGTTTAAGGCTCAGTTACAGGACACATTAAGTAAGATATTCATTCTTCTGAGTTCCTATCCTTGGGATGCTCCAGTTTTGTTTATTTAAAAGAAGGATGGTAGTTTATGCATATGCATAGACTACCGGCAGCTGAATCAGGTTACTATCTGTAACCAGTACCCTCTTCCTCACATCGCTGATTTGTTCGACCAATTACAAGGAACTTCCGTATTCTTTAAGATTGATTTGAAGTTTGGTTACTATCAGTTGAAAATCCAGACTTCTGATATTCTTAAGACCGTATTTTGGACCCAATACAGGAATTATAAGTTCCTCGTGATGTATTTTTGGCTGACTAATGCCCTGGCTGCTTTCATGAGTTTAATGAATTAGATATTTAATCCCTCTCTTGACTCATTCATCATAGTATTCATTGATGATATTTTGGTATATTCTAAGAGTGATGAGTAGCATGAGAGTCACCTTAGGATTTTATTGGGGTTATGAAAAAAGAAGGAGTTGTAAGCAAAATTTTCCAAATGTGAATTCTGGCTGTCTTTTGTGTCCTTCTTGGGGCATGTTGTTTCAAAATAAGGGGTGATGGTAGACCCACATAAAATATAGGCAGTTAAGAACTGGGCTAGACCCACTTCAGTGACTGAGGTCCATAGTTTTATGGGATTGGCTAGTTACCACCGCAAGTTCATTAAGGATTTTGCATCTCTTGCTACTCATCTGACTCGCCTGACTCAGAAAAAAGTACCATTTTTTGGTCAGAAGAGTGTGATGAGAGCTTCCAAAAGCTTAAGACTTTGTTGACCACAACTCCTATTCTTTCCCTGCCGATTGAAGGTAAAGACTTTATTATGTATTTTGATGCCTCACAATCTAGTTTAGGTGTTGTATTAATGTAAGAATGGATTATCATTGCTTATGCTTCAAGGAAACTCAAGGTGCATGAGAAAAACTATCCTACTCATGACTTGGAGTTGGCTGCCGTGGTATTTTCCTTTAATATTTGGAGACACTATTTGTATGGAGTCCGTTGTAAAGGGTTCATAGAACACCATAGTTTCTAGCACTTCTTCACCCAGAAAGACTTGAACTAGAGGCAACGGAGGTGGATGGAGTTACTTAAAGATTATGACATCACCATCTTATATCATTCGGGTAAAGCTAATATGGTAGCTGATGCTTTATGTAGGAAAACAGAGAGTATGGGTACCTTGGCCTACCTGAACATTACTATGCATCTGTTGGCTAGGGATATTTCATGCTCTAGCTAACAGCTTCATGAGGTTGGAAGTATCTGAAAGGAGAAAATTATTAGTATTTCTTGAGGCGAGGTCTTCCTTCCTTGAGCAGATTAAGGGTAAATAATTTAATGATGTGAAATTGAGAAAGATCCATGATAAGGTGTTGCGGGGTAAGGCCAAGGCAGTTATCATTGATGATGAATGTGTTTTGCATATTAAAGGGAGAGTTTGGGTGCCCCATGTTGAAGAGTTGATTCCCACCATCTTAGTAGAGGATCACAGTTCTAAATAATCTAAACATCCTTGTGTGATCAATATGTACCAAAACTTGAAGAAACAATATTGGTGGGGTGGAATGAAGAAACATATAACAAACTTTGTGGCTAAGTGTCAAAACTACCAGCAAGTAAAATATGAACATTGGAAGACTGGTGGTACACTTTAAAGGATGCCCATGGTTGAATGGAAGTGAGAGAGAGTAGTCATGGATTTTGTGGTTGGCCTTCCTAAGGCTTCAGGAATATATGATTCGATATGGGTCATTATTGACAGATTGACTAAGTCTTCACACTTCATCCCTATAAAGGTGACTTATGATGGGGTCAAGTTGTCCAAGATCGATCTAAATAAGGTTGTTTGATTTCATAGGGTGCCGATCTCTATTATTTCAGATAGGGGTACCCAGTTTACTTCCAATTTTCTGGCAGAAGTTGCACAAGGAGTTGGGAACAAGGTTGGACCTGAGTACAACTTTTAACCCTCAGACTGATGGGTAGTCTAAGCATATGATTTAAATATTGGAGGACATACTTTACTAATGTTTGATGGATTTTAGGGGTCATTGGGATTAGTATCTAGCACTAGCTGAGTTTGTATATAACAATAGTTATCACTCGAGCATAGATATGGCCCAGTTTGAAGACTTACATTGGAGGAGATGTAGATCTCTCATTGGGTGGTTCGATTCATTTAAAGCAAAATTGACATTGTAAGAGACTCTATGGAAAGGGTGAAATTCATTTAAGGGAAGATCCTATCAGCTCAAAGCCGACAAAAGGTGTATGCAGATAGAAAAGTTAGAGACATGCACTTCATGAAAGATGAGCAAGTTTTGCACAAGGTTTCACCCATGAAGGGTGTTATGCAATTTGTAAAGTGAGGCAAGTTAAGTTTGAGGTATATTGGGCCCTTTGAAATTCTTCAGATAGTAAGGCCAATGGCTTATAAGTTGGCTTTGCCTCCTATATTGTCAGGAGTTCATATCATATTTTATGTTTTGATGCTTAAAAAGTATTATGGAGATGGTGACTTTATTATTCGCTGGGATTTGGTCCTGTTAGATGAAAACCTCTCTTATGAAGAGGAGGATGTTGCTATTCCTGATCAGGATGTTCAAAAGTTAAGAACTAAGAGATTGCATCTATAAAAGTCTACTGGAAGAACCGTCCTTTTGAGGAGGCCACATGGGAGACTGAGGCAGACATGGGGAGCAAGTATACTCACTTGTGCATTGCTTTATGTAATTCTTGTTCTCACCCTATTTTTCTTCCATTTTTGTTGGGGGATGAACAATTATTTAATTGGTATCTAATATAATGACATGCTCCATTGTTATAGTAAAGTAAGGCATAAGTACTCGGCTAGAAAAATCCCTAAGGTGAGAGTTTCAAAATCTCAGGCTAGGGTGAGCTTAGATGAAAATTTAGTGTGATGTGTCTTAGAGATGATTCGTGTTTCGTGTGATGTCATGTGATAGTGTGGTATCCATATTTGGGTAGACAACTCCCATAGGTTCCTATAGGAAGTTTCAAGACTGAATTCCAGTTCATAAAACTCTTGATATGATAGTTGCTGCATCGAGGATAATTCATGTGGTCCATAAAATAAAGTGTATTGTGAAATGAGGGCCTGGGGTAAGAAAATGGTGTTATGGAAATTATCGCTCACCGTGACAAAAGGATGCATCTTGGCAATGGTTCATCATGATGAGTCGGTCCTCGTCGTAATGAGAAAGTAGGGAAGTATACCTGTGCGTTTTGCAGTTTCTAAGTTATCTCTCGCACAATTCAACTTCCTTCTAGATCTTTAAGAAATTGGTTTTCCAAGAAAACTAGGGCATTGTTCATCGTTTGATATAAGTAATCTGTAAAGCTTCTTAGTTATTGATTATTAATCTTTCTTAGACCCTAGAGGGAAGGATTAATGGTGAAATTCTTGAGTTTAAGACCTAGAAGTACGAACTTGGGAAAGAACCCTATAGGCAGGTGTAAAATCACCTAGAATTGATCCTATGATGTATATTTTTTATTCCTAGCATGAAATTAGTTGTTTTAAACTTGATAATTGTTTTAAACTTGATTAAGATTAATGAGGAACCTTGGGTTCTAAGAAGGTGAAACCTTTAGGCATAAAAATGGCTAAGAAGGTATGGACTTGATTAGAAACCTTTGAATGTTGATTTTATGAATGCAATGGGACTAGTTAGTGATTAATTAACTCTTGTGGAATGCTAGAAACCTCGTATAAGGGTAGAATTAATAAGTTAAATTTCCAAAGCATAAAATGAAGAGTAAATGATTAATTACTCTTATATTATTGTTGTTTATCGACCTTAAGCGTTCCGAGGTGTTAAGGAAAGGCAAAGCTGTTGTGAGTTAGCTTGCGGGTGGTATTCTTTACTCAAGGTAGGTTATGCTTTTGAATTATGGGTAATACTTATTTTATAACATACTATGTGGTGGAACTATGTAATTTGTGATTGGTCTTCGGACATGGTTGAATTGTATGTGTTTTTCTGTTATGCTTGTATGAATAGGCTAGATGAACAGGAAGTTATAAGTGAACTAAAATATCTAAGTATGATTGTGCCTTGGGCACTATGTATATTCATAAGGGATAGGTCTTAGAGCATGGTTATATTAATATTAATGTTAATACAGTTGTTACGGATTGGATACCACGCTGATATGGTACATAGACACCTAGGAGCCCCTGCAGGTCATGGCTAATGGGCAGAAATAAGACCCATAGCATATGTGTTGATACATCCAAATTACACCTCCAAAAATAAGTATAAAGCAGTCACTGTTCAAATATAGAATCTAACCAAGGTTAGGGTCGATCCCACGAGGAATATGGTTGGACCTAGGTCAACTATGGTTATTTGTGCTCTTAGCCGTATTATTTCCAAAAAGGAGAGAATTATTTAACAAGTAATCTTTGCATGTGGTAGCGTAACAAGTCACATAGTATCATTTCCACTTATTGTTAATCAGTGAGAGAAGTGACCAGGATTATGTTCCCCATGAGTTAATAACACAGTAAGGCATTGTACTAGCAATATATTTTGGTGCTCAGCATGCAAAATCAGTAAGTTAAGTTCACCTAAATAGTTGGTCTCCTTGATAGAAGAATTTCACCACGCAACTTGGTTCGTCTATGGGTGTTTGCTTTACTAACCCTTACCTTTGATCCCAAATTAGCTATTACCAGATAAGGTCAAGCTATTAGATGAGGGTTGATAGCCTCAAATCTTTTTTGTATAATCTCTTTTCCCATTTGTAATTCCTTTGGTTCAACAGGTAAGAATAAGGCGAGTTCTTATGCTTGCAATCGTTAAAAAACAATCAAAGCAAAGGGAAAAATAATACATGCATGAACACTATTCTGGAATTACTAAGTACTTTGCCTACTTTGTTAATACATCATGGTTTTCATAATCCTAGTTGTGGATTTAGCTACTCATGTTCATAAGAAAATAATTAGATTCAGATGAAGAAATCATAATTATAAGCTTACAAGTTTGAATAAAAGAAATCCAGAATCTTGAATTATCAAGAACACTTCAATTACCAAGAATCAAAGATTGAATTAATCTCTCAAAAGTATGTCAAAACCAAGTCAACAATATTCAGTAAGGTTGAATAAATTGGGTAACCTCTAAAAGAAACCCTGACATAAAATTCGAATCCTACATGAACTGGGAAAGCTGGAATTCGGCACTTCCCACGGTCAGCACCACAACCCGTTGGAGTTTCCATGGCCTGTTAAGGCTGGACGTTAAATCTTCTTCACTTATTGACTCCAAGCTCAGCCTCATTCCCACGGCACTGTCTGACGGCCCATCGAGTTTCGCACCGCCCATTAGAACTTATCTTTTGCCAAGACCTCGTTGTGCAACTAATTTTATCTGTTTCTCATGGTCTGGCCCGATGGCTCATGGAAAGTCCCATGGCTCATTGTAGGCATCCATTGGTTACAATATACCTTTGCAATCTTCACTGGAGCATTCCCACGATGGGCATGACGGCTCGTGGAATGTCCCGCGGATTGTCACAAGTGGTTGTTCGGTGCATTTACTTTATTTTTCTTCTCTGATTTATTCCCACATCCCGTGGGGCACTATTTTCATTCCAAACTCATCAGAATTGATCTTTTTTTATTGTCCTAAGTTATTATTTTCCTTGTACAAGTAGAAAATGAGCATCATATCTAATAAAACACACTTAAGAACTCCCAAAAATCCTATGTTTTAAGCATCAAAAGTGTCGTGAAATCCCGTCATATCAACACCCTGAACTTAGAATATTTTCTTGTCCTCAAGCAACCAACAAGACTCAACTACGATGCTTTAGCATCAATAGACTAGAAAAAGCTATGGCACATCGACATTGAATACTTTGGCCACACACTCTACGATCATAGTCTACCCTTCCTTTGTTTCAAAATAGATTATGCATAATTTCAAGCATTGCTAGCTAACACTGAAGTATCAAAGAATGAAATTGCGCTATTGATAGACAAACATGCGTACACCAGTGACACTCAACTTCATGCATAGCAATCAGATAATGTTACCCTTGTGCCCTCACGTAACAAATAAAGTCCCTCACAGTATATGCAATAAAAATGGTACTGTATCATCACAATACGCTCACACTCATAACAATGTTCAAATAATGCATGCACTATACCATAGGTTTGCCCTTATTTTCTATGCCTCAATTTTCAAACAGTTGGACTAGGATCACTACAAGACTCTACTTGGCTTGTAACGTAGGATCGGAGACGGGTATGGTAGATATGAAAATAGTGACTAAGTCCTCCTTGACACTATGCTATCTTTACTCCATGTTTCAGACCAACCTTTTCCTCCCTTATTATCTCTTTATTTTTCAACTAGCGACAGGTGCGGCAATTTTTGTTCTAACTCAACTTTCTCTTTCTCTTTTTCTTTTTCTTTTTCTTTTCTTTTCTTCTCCTTTTGTTTCCTTTTTCAGCACACGCCACACCCGTTATTTCCCTTTTTCTTACCAGTCTAATATTTTCATACCCCACTCTTCTTCTCATGTACCTCTATAGTAGCCACCCTCAACTTAGTCAATTTTCTTGAATTGAGGTGTACAATGTCAAGGAGGGACCAGGGCCAAAATAAATATTTAAAGAACAATCAAAAACGTGAATAGGCTAATAGAATAAAAGGGTCAATTTAGGCTCAAACTCAGGGATATAATCTTTACTTGGATGGTCATTTTAGGATATGTGGACTAAATTCAAAAATGGCCTATGATCACTTCCTAACCAACTATCCTACAACCTAGGGAATACTAACCGGGCAAGTTCTTGATTTGCACATTAATGATGCTAAAATGCCTCACATACACATGGAACAATATTACATTATTAACTACTAGTTATTTAGTTTGCATACCAGATCAGCACAATTATCACATCCAATATGCACAATGTCAAAAAATTAGCCGAACAGGTCAACATGTCAATCTTGAAGCACAAAACACAATTTTTGGAAGGTCTAATTTTTTTTTACAAAATAGTTCAAAAACATACGTGTTCCAATAAATATCATGTCGAATTCTTCCTACATATGTCTACCTAACACATCAAACATCCTAAACATGTTGATTCAATAGAAATTAAAGTCCTCGAAGAAAGAATACAACAAGAAAACCCCAAGGATATGGGTACTTAGACCCTTTGGGTTGCCTCCCAAGCAGCGCCTGATTTAATATCACGACACGATGCATGTAACTTTGTTACTCAAGATTTCACCAAGCTACATTTCAGACTTCCCCTACCCTACCATAAAGTCATATATTTTTCCCAATGCACAAGAAAAATATAAATGAGAGGGAGGTAAGAATATACCTGGGGTGCGTAAGTGCCGGGTCCTAGTGTAATCGATGGGATTGATGAGTCAAAACCCATAACACTCTCATCTATAACAACTGTATCGGTAGCTTATCATCATCACCAAATGCTCCCACAATGAAGTCTAAAGAAGTTTTATTACTACCTGGTACTCCACTAGCTGACGCACCTCAACAGACTGTGTCCACCCAAATCTGATGATCGGCCAAAATTTTTTCTTTTTTTTCTTTGTTTCTTTCCTATTTTCCTTTTCATCCTTTTATTACCTCTTAGCTTGCTTATTCAGACTCAAGTCATTATCATCCTCCTCATTTGTTACTCTCTTTCTGGTTGCCAATTTCATGAAGGTCCATAGATCAATCAAAGGTGACTCATCCTCCTTTAGAAGTACCACTAAATGCTCACTAAATATAGGCGCGGGACATTCCCGTAGTTTAACCACCTCAGCTTACAAACCAGCCAACTGTTCCTTTACCTTTGTGAGATCTGTGGCACCCATATCATTTAGTATCTCATTTACTCACTTCTCCATCGCATTAATATGGTTATGTACAATTTTAAATGGAGCAATGACACTCTCGCTAGAGGTATGTACAACTGACTAAAACTGCTCGGCAAACTGAAATATGTGACGCTCTCGCCAAAGCATATGCTACACCATTTTAGCAAAAATCACCTGATTAAAAGAATAGATGGATCTCAGTTCTGAGGAGGATGATAAACAGTGTGTGAACCAGCAACAACAATGATGGATGGGACTGTAGCTGTGATAGGAATAGAGATATCAACCCCCCGAGGAGTCGATACCACTACACTATGAGGGCGGCCCAAAGTAATAGTAGTTTCTTCTCCTACAACTGAGGGGTTGGACTCATTCAGACTTCCCTATGGTGATGCTAAACCAGCAACATATGGTGCCATTTCTGGAGGTAATGAAAAGGCATAATGAATAGTGGTAGGTTCTGCCGAGCCTGATGTGGACCCTTTTTTGTGTAGCAATGGCTTGTTTTAATCCTTTGACTTGACCAGATTGTGTGTTTTAGTGGCCAAAACAACACGTTCAATACTGTATAGGAGTGGGATAGTAGCCTCGTCACATAACTGACTAATCATGCAGGGAAAGTGATATGATATAGCAATTTTTTCACCCTTTCCATGATCTCTTCTGCAATCATCTTTCCAAAGTTCAACTTATACTTTGACATCAAACTCCCTACTAGCACACCCCACTCTGGTGTCAATTGATTATCACACTTAGTCAGCATAAAACAGAGACAAACCATAGCCCACCAGAATTTTGCTTTAAAGCTTAGTGATGGTTTAGTGATATTCGGCTTCGCTTGGTGAAGCCAATTCGGAGCTCCATCAGTAATAACCCATGCCAGCCACTTTGAATGATCTTATTGGCTGGTGTATTTGTGGTTGTACTCACTAGTTCTTACTGGCTTTACATAATCTGGTCCATATAGAAAGCAATTGATCATGCGAACTAAAATATCAACCTGGAAGTCATACTTAAATTTCTTGGTAAAGTTATACTATTTCTAGCTCAACCTAGAAAACTCAATTATTGTTTGCAACCATAATTTTTGTGATTAAAATTTGAGAAATTGAATAGACCAATGTCAATTCATCAATTATAAGCTCAATTAAACAAAACCCATACCTAAATTCAAATACCCATCATACACATACCCCTAGACAAGGAAATGAGCTACTCATACTAAGGAAATAAGAGAATATACCAATTGGGTAACTCATACTTCCATTCATAATTAAGCCAATATCCAAATCCAAGCTCAATTTAGTACAAAAATGGTGAATTCAAGTGTGGAAAATGAAGAGAAAGAGTACTCTCAATATCTTTCGTTGCTACTACTCTATTCCATAGCTAAGAACTCAATACTATTCAAAACTATCAGGCACACACCTAAAATTAGGTTTTAGAAGCTTCCCAATGTGTCACTTGAAAGTTGACAAAAATGCCCTTTAGGTGTGATGTGACGCAACATGCAACACGACGTGTAGTTGCACCATACATTGTGCATGTCGCATGGATCTAATCCTCAGACCAATGATCCCAGTCTCTTCAATGGTGATGTGTGAAGGGAGGTGTGAACCGCATGCTATATTGTGCGGGTCGCACAATGGATGCAACTCTCGACATATTCTTTTTCTCTTTCAATCACCTTCACACTTCAACTCTTTTTAAGCTCTTTGGGTCCAATTCCTTTGTTTTCTACTTTTTACCAAGAGTACCTACATTTTCATCAATAAAGGCAATAAGTACCTCTAAATCTTATCAAAACATGGCAATAATTCATGAATAAAGGATCAATTAGTTAGTAGATTACCAACTTATCAAACCCCCAAACTTGAACTATTGCTTGTCCTCAAGCAAGATACTCACAAAGTAAGGAATAAATTATGCTCTAAAACACCATAGGGTGCACACAAGATCAATCTAAACTTTACAACTAAGAAAAGACTCAAACAAAAAGACTTAACTACAATGCTCATCTCAATTTGAACCATCATATTCTTCAAGGCAATTTCTCTTTTCAAAAAGTTCATCAAAATGACTTCTTTTCTCATTCAAAATAATGGAATTTGTCATTCAAAACAAGATTTTCAATCTTCTCAAGTCATTGGCATGGACCTTCAAAGTTTTCCTCGAGATTCGCCATATAACTTGTCTCATTCATTCCTCTTAATTGAAATAGAGACTTCATCATTCCTTTCAAATGTGTGATGCCACTCACCACAAGAGAGAATCCTACTCATAATTATGCAATATACAATTAAAATGGATTATAAGAGAATTGGAAAGACTCTCACTCTCTCAAAGAAATTTGAGTGCAAACGCATTGAACCATAAGCTTTCCCTTCATGTAATTCGCCACTAATATAGAGTTACCAAGCTCGAAATTACTAAGGATTTGCGGGTTACGATGTTGGTTAGGGCTAAGGTGAGGATTGCATTTGGATCAAGTGACTAACCTCTCTAATGCTCTTTGTGATCATTCAAAACACCGCTCACATTTTCAAACAATTACTTCACCTTATTTCTCCCTCTCAGAGTCCCAAGGTTCCCCTTCAACTTGATCATTCAACTTCCTTTATCACCATTACTTGGTAGAACCAATTCTTTTTTTTCATTCCATTTTGTTCATTTCATTGGACAATTTGAAGAAATTTTCATTCTTAGCATATGGTGCTACCTTGCATTAAAACACATCCTTTTCTTCTCCACATTGGTTCATGCAACCCCTAAACTTAGGATTTTGCCTATGTTATCATTTCAATTCCCCCCTAAACTTAGGCTTTTAGCCTATGTTTCACTTTTGAGCTATTAGGGAGGATGGGAGCAAAAATCTAGGTTCCAAAAAGGGTCAAGGTATCAACAAGGTGTCAAAGAAAAGTCACAAGCTCAAAGGGGATTACTAGGATCAATGTAAAAAATAAGTCAATTTGGGTGAAGTGGCTTATTCAAAAAAGGCCTAAGGTCATCTTTCAATCTCGGTTACATCTAGGATTTTGCCTTAAATCATATTCGGGGTAAGTTCTAGAAAACACATGCCCACACCAACTAAGTATAGCCTTACCACACAAGGCATCACAACATAAGAATTTCACAATTAATCTCATAATCAATTGGGACAAATGACCTTTGACAAGCTATTCTGAGGTATTTTACACACTCGTTTGTGAATCTATCAAGCCAAATGGGGAATGTGCAAGTCATGATAAGATAATGCTTTACTCAAAATCATTTTCCCTCTTTCCATGAATTTGCCAAAAACTTCTTGCCAAATATTTTTCTTCGGTAGGCCCATTTCGAGAAAAACAAAACATGGACTCAATTTTAAACTAAAACTTGGCATTTTCTCTTAAGAAAGTTGCCACTCAATCTATCATAGGGAAATACTAACCTTGTTAGACATACAAAATAAACAAAAGAAAATTAAAGAAAACAAAGATAAAAGAAACAATTTGCTCCTTGGGAAAGAACTGTGGTATTACAAAAACCCTTGAAGTTTATTCACTATTATACTATTAACAAGGAGAACAAAGTTTTAAAAGCCTTTCACGAGTCATTTGAAATCGAGCCTCGGTGTAGGCACTAAGCATGTTCACAAGGCACGGGCAGTAAAACAATGAATCATGTAGGACCAACCCGGCATTCACATTCACAACATCAATATGATAAATCAAGCCCGACAAGAGCACAATTAAGAACATAATAACCATAAATGAATACTTAGACATTCCTCACAATGGATTAAATATTTCTTACACCCCCTAAACATAGATAAAGCATAGCCCCCGATGCACAAAATTATACAAAAAAATAAATTTCAAGGACTCCCTGGTGGATCTAACGCTGATGACAACGTCTTCGTGCATAAACACGGTAGTGGGTCCTCTTGGGCTGAGGTGGTGATGGTGTAGGGATGTATGTATGATCCGGTTCTATCTAAAATCTTTCTACCAGAGGAATGGAGGGGTCCCATCTAACTTGAAAGGGACCAATTTCCAATTTATCCTCAAGTGTCATCAACTCATGATAGGAAGGAAATGGGGCTGTTGAAATAGGTGTCGCTCGAGGATCTCGGGCTGGCATGTGAGGTAAGGGTTGCACTTACATAGGTGGCTATGGGTTGCATCACAACATCTTCAGCTGGCAGGATTACCTGTTAAATTTTGAGTGTGGCTGAACTTGTCTGTGGGATGTAATACACCCACCAATTATCTGGCAAACTCTTAGCCTTTGGAGGTGAGACAGAGTCCGAGACTCTTTGTCAAAGTGCTTCAACATCCTTTTTCAGAGGGTAAGTTAAGGTCTAGGTGGGAGGTTTTTTGGTGTAGAATGATGGACTCTTTGTCAGAGTGCTTCAACATCCTGCTCCACTATGTCAACCCTAGCACATAGTTTATAAACATTAGCCCACACCGGTTTAACAACTGCCTTGATTGTTGATTGAATCATGCTCAGGATGTTTTTAGCCAACTTTTGTAACCTCTCCTCATTGTGGTGAACAAGTTGAGAAAACTTGAGTAACCTACCTGAAGCATTATCAACTGAAGGAACCATATGGGTGGTGTATGTCACTTCATGAGGAGGATATGAATCTTCCACATGGTCATGAGCAACATTCTCAGCTTGTGCAGTGCCTGCCATGGTACTTGGGTTTTGAGCAAGGTATCTCTTCTTCACATATGGAGCATCTTTGTCCCACCGTGTGTCCAAGTAAACCATGCCATTAGCTTGGCGAGTTTTGTCAAATGACCAGAATAGAGAGAAATTTGCCTGTAGGCACAAATGGTAGATGAGAACTAGAAAGGCCATGGAAGTGGAGTCGTGTCTAGCTCTCCTCTTAAATTGTTCTGCAATGATTTCCCCTTCATTTATTGAGAGGCTAGACATGATATATGCAATGAGAATGGCCACCTCTGTAGTCACTTTAGTGGTGTGATGGGTCAGGATGAGTCATGTGCATACAAAAAGGAGTTCCTTCGGCAATAATTTTATCAACCCACTCATATTGGTCAGCCTTTGTAGCCACACAATCTAAATACTAGAATTTGTTCATCACCCCATATGACAAAATGGATAGCTGTTGGGGTAATATCCACCTCCTTGCCCCTCACTAGCACTGAATCAAGGCATGGTAGCTTGTTTGTTGGGCCTTTATGCTTCTGAATTTCTTGCCTATCCGGATATGAGGCATAAAACTCCCATACCAAATCAGGGAAACATGGGCCGGGAGTTTTGGCAAAGTGGTTCCATATCCTTATATGAAATTGCTTGGCTATGTTCAGGAAATTGTCTTTGAAGGATTCCACATCAAACCCTGCTCCTCCAAGAAGGGTCATTTGTTACGAAAGCTGATATAATAGGCCTCCATCCCTTCAAGGCCAAATCTAATTTCTGGCTCAGATGGTCCCATATTTTGCATAGAAGGACCCATATTTTCAGAGGCTGAGGCTTGAATAGTTACATATCTTATTGAACGTCGCCTACAAGAAGTCATATTCCTGCAAAACAATGTTAGTTCTAGGACCATCCATGACACTCATAGGATAAACCAATTGATGTTTTTATATTTTTTTAGGGGTAATGGAAGAAGAAAATGCTACAAGAAGTTAACAAATGAAAAAGAAATGGAATGTAAAAGAAAATAAATACACAACAGGTGACTGATGGCCTCTGCGATTCACCTGCAGACCACACCTGAAGAAGTGTGTGTCACACGTGGTGTCACACAGGCTAACAAAAACCTCAGTATCTTCTACTTTGGGATGCGAAGGCAGGTGTAATTTTCACCAGCCATTATGCACGTCACATAGGCCTTCGCCCTCAACTCAGTAAACTGGCAACAATTTTAACAACGTGCGTAGCCTTGTGCATTTCACATGGGAAGATCTATGGGTCGCATATGAAAAGCACAAGGAAAAAGTTGGAATTTTTCAATTCCTTGTTTTCCCATATGTTACGTATGTGACTCACAGAGCGACACCTGAGGAATACATGGGCTCCAGTCAACAACACCATTTTTCACCAGGGCCTAGCATGAATTGACCTTAACTAAGTCATTCGGGTACTCAAACTTTCCGAGAATCTTTCAACGCAATTCAAATCAAGGATAGGCTAAATGATTTCCTTTAAGAAAGACGTTACCCTATTTATCATTGGGAACATCAAGACTTCATGAAACACATGGCACATTCAACACACAATAATTCACTTTATTCAACCAAAATGCTCACCGGATAAACGTATTCAATTGAAACAAGACACGGGCAGTGGTAATAATAATCTCATCCCAATCAACATCATTCAACAAAACCCTTGCAAAGATGATTATTTACCCTTAAGAATGACGTTACCAAGTCAATTATAGGGTCAAACCAAGCATCAATTCAAGTGTATTACTCAGAATTCACCCCAAAATACTAAAGTCAGGTCTAAAAATTAATGAAAAGCATATGGATTATCATAACAACAAGATATACCAAGTTTATCACAAGAAATCATCAATAATATACCAAAAATTTGGGTCCCTAAATTTTTGAATCCCACCCACAATAATCATAGAAGATTAAACTAGCATGCTTCACAATAAGTGTTCCTAATCTACTTAAAAAGATTGATTTAACGTTGGGGAACTTATCACAAGTAGAGAAGAGGGAGGAAAAAACAAAAATTGAAGCTTTTGGAGTGCCAACAATAGTGACCCAACCTTGACAAGAAAATGATGGCGGTGGCGATCGGCGGGTAGTGGTGGTGATAGAGTTTGGGTGAATAGGGAGAAGATTTTTAGGTGAAGTAGGGGATTTAGGAGGATTTTGGGAGAGATTTGTGGAGGTTTTGTGGGAGAAAAAAAGGAAAAATAATGGAGGGTGGCAGTTTATTATGGAGAAAAAGAAGAAGGAAGGTCGCAAGTGGATTCTAGGTCGGGTCAGTCAATGGCCTTTCAACTAATTATTTAAACTTTCTTGAGTGCAGCGCAATGTGCATTTCGCAAATGCTATAGTGTGGCTCGCACATCACGTTGCACAAGCCAATTTTTTGAACCTTATGTTCCCGGCTTTCTGACTCAGGGTACGACACGCATAATGGGAGGTGCAACTTGCACAACCCATCGCACATCACCTCTAATTTTTAATTTCCTTCCGAGTTCACTGGTTTAGCATATGGTGCCCTGTGCGATCTGCACAATGGTGGGTACAATCCGCATGAAACTTTGCACTTGCCTTTTGATGCTTTTCTTCCACTGAGTCATTTTTCCAGCTCCATGCATTCCTAAAACTCACAAAAAATAACACAAGGTAACAAAAATATAAAGTAAAGACACTTGGGTTGCCTCCCAATAAGCGCTTGATTTTACGTCGCAGCTCGATGATAGTACCTCAACTTTCAACCATTATCCGGGAGGATGTCAATCCGATTCGGTTGGCCCCATCCCAAGCAAGGGAGTTGCTCCTTCAAAATCTTCATCATCTCATCTTGTTGCCAAGTTAGCAACACCATAGGTTTAGGTACCTCTTTCACATTGCACTCACCAAGGGCTTCAACCAACGTGCCCTCGGTATTAATCACCGACAAAACTCTGAATTCATCCAGTGGTTTGGTAGGTTGGCATATATTGAAGGTCACCTCTTCGCTCCCCATATGGAACTTAAGTTCTACAAGCTCCATATCAACAAGAGCTCTCCCGGTTGCCAACAATGGTTGCCCCAATATGATGGGCACCTAAAGGTCGATGTCACAGTCCAAGACCACAAAGTCTGCCAGTAGGATGAACTTGTCTACTTTCACCAAAATATCAAACAAAATCCCCACCAAGCATTTAATTGAGTGATCAGCCATATGTAATCTCATTGGTATAGGCCTAGAGGTACCCAAGCCTAACTTCTTGAAAATCACAAGGGTAATCAAGTTGATACTCGCCCCAAGATAACATAAGGCCTTTCAAAACAAAAATACCCCAATCGTCCACGGTATGGTGAACGCTCTCGAATCTTCCCTTTTAGGGGAAATGTTACTTGTCATCACCACACTATAGCTGTGGGATACTTCCACCATCCCCACTTCAACAACTCGCTTCTTTTTCAACAACTCCTTCATGAACTTTGCTTACCCTGGTATTTAGGTAAGAGCATCAACCAAAGGAATGTTAATGGCTAGTTTGCTGAAAATATCGACAAACTTTTTGAATTGGGAATCTTCCTTTTCTTGGCTAATCTCTTAGGGTATGGTACGGGTCCTTTAGGCACAATTGGAGCATCCTCTTCAATATCAATAGCAATTTGAGAAGGAGAATCAGACTCATCCTTCTTCGCATGGATCATTATCACTTGAATTCATGTTGGGTGCACTAGGCTTCACCCCAACAACTGGACTTTCATCAACTTTGTTCTCAAGCATAATCTCCTCTTCCATTTTATCATTTGGATCCACAACAACCTCGATAACTGGCTTCTTCACCCCACTACACATTCATCCACTCCTAGTGACTATTGCCATCACATGGTCATTGTTCTTCGGGTTCACCGTCATGTCACTTGGAATATCCCCTTCATTTTAGGATTTATTTATGAATATAGGTGGTTCATTTGTGCCTTAAGGTGCTTGATAGATGCTGAATGGGAACTCACAATTTAGTGAAGAGTGGACACCTCACCTTTCAACTCTTTCACCCTATTATATATTGACTTTACTCTTTGTAACACCTTTTGCAACATATCTTCAAATTTAGAGTGTCCGGGGTTTCTCACGATAGGATGATATGAAAGGGAATCTACCTTTGGTTGAGGTACATAGGGTTTGGTACTATGATCACCGTCTCGTTCATGATCACTCCATGGAACCTCATGGTCTCTAGCCGGCATCCTATCTCTCCATTGATTTTCTTTATCCTTGTTCTAACCTTAGTTCTTATCTCTCGGATGCCAAGGACCTTGGTTGGTACTTTGGTATCCAGGTCGAGAACCCACCACAAGATAACATAACTCCTCATCCGTAGAAGAGTACACACCTTCATCATGAGCTCTAGAACCATAAGTCCCCACAACATTAACACTTTTATTTCTAGCCCCCATCACATGTTTGGCCAATAGATCAATTTACATTAACATCTTGGCCATTTCTTCATCCCTCTCTTCGTCCTTTCACCTTATTTCACTCTTCATAATGGATGAAGTCACCCCTGAAAAAAAACATCAGCCTCTCTAGTATGCCATGCACGATTTGTCTTTGTCATTCACTCTAGAAGAGTTGAGGCGATACGATATTATTAGTCCATGAATGTTCTGCCCATGAGGTTTTTTTCCACAGATTTGTTCATTGAATTCAAGGCTAGATAGAAAATTTGGAGTAGGACATTGTCGGGCAAGTCATGATTAGGACGCAATAAGAGCTTTTTTTTTAATCTTAGCCTTGCTTCATGCAATGGCTCATCTTGGAGTTGGCAGAAATTTGTGATGTCATCCCTCAATTGCATCATTCTAGAAGGAGGAAAGAATTGCACCAAAAATACCTCAACCACTCCATTCTATGAAGTAATTGAGCCCTGTAGGATCTCTTCAAGCCAAGTCGTCGCTTCCCCCATGAGAGAGAAGGGAAATAAGTAAAGTCGGATGAACTCTTGCGAGTTATGGTTGATGTTGAAGGGTTGGAAAATCTCTATGAATTTCCAAATATGTCAGTTGGCATCCTCATGTGCGAACCCTCTAAATAAACCCTTCATCTTAATCAAATGGAGCATGGTGCTCGTGACATGAAATATGGCATTTCAAATAATGGGTGGTAGGAAGATTGCACCTACGCCACTATGGACCACGATCTCATGATCTGCGTCTATATATCCATCAATGCTTTATTGGTCGCCTACTTCGCTCATGGGCACCCTGTTCAAACAATCAAAAACAACAAAAAGTAAAACAAACAAACACTCTACAAAGTGAACTCAAATGACAATCAATTGGCGATTCAAAAACCACTCCTCGACAATGGTGCCATTTTTTATGATGCTCAAAATCATTCTCCCATAAGGAGGTGTTAGAGATCATCAGAGAAAAACAAAAGTAACCCAATGAGTATCAGGGTCGAATCCACGGAGAGTGGATTAATGACTTGCTAAAAGATCATCGAGAAATTATCACTAAGAGAGCAAATGTTCAAATAACTTAAAAGTAAAAATTGAGGGGAATGGAAAGGGAAATTACGTAGCAACTTTGATTTCAACACACAAGCGAAAAGTAAACACAAGATTTGTATCAATGAGAGGAAAACTAAGGGTATGCTTTCGATGGGATTATTCCAAGTGTTAGGGTACTTGATTAATTAAGCAAATTCTCGATTAATGATACGGGTAGCATTGGTTTTTATCATATTCAGTAATCTCTCGATCCTCCGAATATATGTCATATGGTCTTTGCTCAAGCACCATTTGTTTTAACACAAACCAACCAATTTCTTGGGGAAGACATACTATTTCTAGCTTAGACTCTTAGATAAGAGTTTCCATCAATTAAGCTATTTCTAGCCTCAATCTAAGGTGGAAATCTCAAATTCTAACTATTGAATTCCTATCTGAATTATGAACCCCTCTTTCAAACAAGAACACAATTGAGAAAACTAAATTAATGTTTGCAACCATCAATTTTGTGATTAAAACTTGAGGAATTCAATAGACCCATATCAATTCATCAATTATAAGCTCAATTAAACAATACCAATACCCAAATTCAAATACCCATCATACACATACCCCTAGACAAAGAAATTAGCTACTCATACCAAGGAAATAAGAGAATATACCAATTGGGTAACTCATACTTCCATTCATAACTAAACCAATATCAATATCTAAGCTCAATTTAGTACAAAAATGGTGAATTCAAGTGTGTAAGATGAACAAAAGGAGTACTCTTTATATCTTCCTTGGGTACTACTCTACTCCAAAGCTAAGAACTCAAAACTATTCAAAACTATCACGTAAACACCCAAAATTGGGTTTTAGAAGCTCCCAATGCATCACTTGAAAGTTGACGAAAATTCCCTTTGGTTGTGATGCAATGTGACGTGCAACATGACATGCAGTTGCCAGTGATGCCAATGACTTCAATGGTAATGTGCAAAGGGAGGTGCAGACCGCATGCTATGTTGTGCGGGTTGCACCGCAGTCGCACCTCTCGGCAGATTCTTCTCTTTGAATCACATTTACACTTCAACTCTTTTTAAGCTCTTTGGGTCCAATTCCTTTGTTGTCTTATTTTGACCAAGAGTACCTACATTTTCATCAATAAATGCAATTAGTACCTCTAAATATTATTAAAATATTGAAATAATTCATGAATAAAGGCTCAATAAGTTGATAGATTATCAATTTATCAAGATCCTTGAGGCGGATTGTAACAACGTTACCCCATCTATCATCGGGAATATCAAGCCTTTAATTGTAACAATTAGGCACAAAAGTTCAACAATAATTTGTACCTCCCCGCACAAGATCATTCACCCAACAAAATATTCAACAAAGAACATGGGCAGAAAAATAGTAGCAAATTTCAGCCCCACACAACAATTTTCAACCAAAACTTATGAAAAATGATGATTTTCCCTTGAGAATGTCGTCACCCAATCTATTATAATGCCAAATCATGCATCAATTACACGTGGGTTACTTAGACTTTACCCCAACAGAGATTTTCAAGGCTAAAAAATACTATTATCAACATGCATAATAACAATATCAAACTTTACCAAGTTGATCCTAAGAAAAATCCATAACACAATTCGAAATTGGGGACCCAAAAATATTGGATCTCATTCAAAATTAACATGGCAATTCTAAAAAGCATGCTTCACAATATGAGTTCCCAATCAACATAAAAACATGTATTTAACATTGAGAACTTACCACAAGTAAAGATTAAGCGATAAGAAGCAAAAATTAGAGCTTTTGGAGAGCATCAATGGTGACCCAATAACCTTCCCCAGAGAACGACGATGACGACACTGGTGGAGTGGTGGTAGATATTGGGTAAGATAAGAAGAAGAGTTTGGGAAAGCTTGAGGGATTTGTGAGAGGTTTTGGGAGAGAATTTGGAGAGTGGAGGAGAAAATATGGAGAGAAAAGTAGAGAGTGGAAGATATAAAGTGGAAGAGAAGAAGAAAATTAAGCCGGGTCAGTATCCGGGTCGAGTCGGTAAACGGGTTTGGTCAATTAAAATTTGAAATTTACCTTGGTGCATTGTGATGTGCGGTTTGGATAGGCCCTTGTGCGTACCGCATGCCATTTTGCACCATACCTTTTCATTCCCCAAACTTGGCAAGTTTTGTATTTCATCATGCGATTGTAGTGCGACGCACACTTGGGCATGTGCGAACTGCACAGCCCATGGCACATCTTCTCAAACTTTAACTTTTCTTCCCAGGCTTCTGTTAAGGTATGCGTTGGTCCGTGCAATGCTCACAATGTCTTGTGCAAACTACACGGTCCTCCGCACGTCCCCCTTTTTGCCCTATTTTTCTACTTGTTCATTTTTCTTCTCCATTCATTCCTTAAACAAACCAAAAACAACAACAAGGTAAAGAAAATCAAAGTAAAAACACTTGAGTTTCCTCCCAAGAAGCTCTTGATTTTACGTCGTGGCTCGACAATAGTACCTCAACCTTAGTCATTATCGGATAGCATGCCAATCCGCTTGGCATGGCCCCATCCCAACAAGGAGAATTGATCCTTGAACGTCCTCAAAACATCATCATGTTGCCAACTTGGGAACTCTTATATCTTGGGCATCTTGCCAATTTCACACACCCCAAGGGCATCATCAAGCTTTCCCTCAACATCAATCACCGAGATTACCTACAATTCATCCAGAGGCTTTGTGGATTGGAATATATTAAATGTCACTACCTCACTTCTAACCCAGAATTTCAGATCACTTAGTTCAATATCCATAAATGCTCTCCATGTGGCTAATATCAGTTGCCCCAAGATGATGGTCACCTCAACATCTACTTCACAATCTAATATCATAAAGTCTGTTGGGAGAATAAACTTGTTAACATTCACCAATACATCAAAGAGTATCCCTACCGACTGCTTAATGGATCGGTTATCTGTGAGTAAATGCATAGATGTAGGTTTGGGTGTACCCAATCCTAACTTCTTGAATATCACTAGGGGCATCAAGTTGATGTTTTCCCCTAAGTCATACAAGGCCTTATAGAGGAAAAAACAACCCAATTGTACACGGTATGGTGAATCAACCTGGATCATCCCTTTTTATAGAAACATTGCATGTCATCACAGTGCTACAACTGTGTGATATCTCAACTGTGCCCACATCAACAATCTTCTTATTTTTGAGCAACTCTTTCATAAATTTAGCATATCCCAACATTTGAGTTAAGGCTTTAACCAAAGGAATATTTATCGAAAGCTTGTTGAACATGTCAACAAACTTATCGAATTTGTGCTCTTCCTTATTCTTATTTAGCCTTTGAGGGTATTGAGGAGGTCCCTTGGGTAGTGTGGTCGGCACACTTTGCACAATGGGAGGGTCCTCCTCAATTTCAACAGCCACATGGGGAGGAGATTCAACCTCCTCCCTCTCATTATCAACATCAACATTCACCGGGGCGTTGGATGCACCAAGCTTCATCCTAACCTCTCATTCCATAGAATCTTTGTCACGTAGCCTCTTCTTATTCATCACATGGCTCTACAATGGTTTCAAAAATAGGCTTATTTGCTGCAAAAATCGGCTCCACAATAGGCTCTCTCACTACACCACTTGTTCTTCAACTTATAGTAAAAATGGCCATTACATAAGCATCATCTTTAGGATTGGCCGTGGTGTTACTAGGAAGTGTTCCCTTCATCCTTGGATTCATTTGAGGGTATAGATTATACATTTAGGCCTCAAGATGCTTGATTGAGGATGAATGAGAGATCACAGTTTGATGAAGTGTTGAAACTTTGCTTTTAAGCTCACTAACACCGATATTTGTAGTTACTACCTTCTTCAACACCAAGGATAACATGTCATCAATCTTTGAGTGCCCGTTATTGCTTGTGGCAAGCTGATATAAAGAATCCAACTTGTTTGGAGGTATGTAAGGATTTAAGCTCTGGTGATTGTATCTATCACCTTCTTTGTCACAATCCCACAAATTTCCATATCGTTCCTTGTCTCTATTCCAACCTTGATTCTCATCCCTCGGGCGATAATACCCGGGATGAGAACCACTATTACATAACAAAGTTTACCATCCATGATGGTTATAAACTCATCATCACTAGCATTGATCTCCGGTGTACTCACAACATTCACGGTCTTAGCACCACTAGCCCCCATCATATGCTTGGCTAGCAAGTCTATTTGCATCATCATTTTTGCCATGATCTCATCCCTCTCTTCATCCTTTCTCCTTATCTCATTTGTTAAGATGGATATGGTAACTCCTGATGTAGGAATGTCAGCCCCCCTTGTATGACAAGTTTGGTTAGTCTTGTTCATTCTCTCTAGAAAGGCTAAAGTAAGAGAAAATTGTAGATCTACGAAGGTACCACCTCCAAGATTATTGGCAATGAACTTATTCATTGAGTTCAAGGATCTAAAGAAGCTTTGTAGCAATACATTGTCTGGCAATCCATGGTTAGGGCACAACACAAGCTTCTTCTTAAATCATACCCATACCTCATGTAAAGTCTCATCGGGAAGTTGGCAGAAGTTGTTAATTTCATCCATCAACTACATCATCCGTGATGGAGGGAAGAATCTAGTAGTAAAAGCATCTACCAACTCAGCCCAAAAGGTGATTGACCCATCCGACAATTTCTCCAACCAAGTCGTGGCTTAGAGAGAAGGGAAATAGGAGAAGTCAGATGGATTCTTGGGGTATATTCTGGAAGATGAATGGCTGACATATCTCAAAAAAATTGCGGATATGCCTATTGGCATCTTAATGAGCCTCTCCTCACAACATCCCCTTTATTTGAATTAGATGGGGCATTGTGCTAGTAATGTGGAACACTGCATTCCAACTGTTGGGGGTAGGTAGATTGCACCTATGCCCACTTGAGGCACGGGTTCATTGGCATCGTTTATAAACCTTTCAAGACTTTCGTTGACACTTTCATTGTCACCCACTTCTCTCATAGGCTACCTAAGTAATGGACAAAAACAAAAACCAAATAAAAAGAACAAACACTCTACAAGGTGATTTTAATTCAATATAAAAAATGCTATTCAAACTTAATTCCCTGGCAATGGTGTCATTTTTGATAACACTCCCGTTTAGTCTCTTAGATGGATGTAGCAGCGATCATTAGAGCAAAAGACATTTATAGTACTCGACGGGCATCGGGGTCGATCCCATAGAGAATTGGTGATTAGACAAGTCAATTGTAAAGAAAAGACTTCACAACTAGGGTAATTTGTTTGCAAGCAATAAAAGTAAAGGATGGGGGAATTGAGAAATCTGTCACAATTCACAATTTGAATCAAAACAATAAAGTAAAGGCGGTTGTAAACAATGAGAGAGGATGACTAGGGATATGTGTCAAATGGGATTCAAACATGGGATAGGGTGATTGCTCATTCATAAGAATTCTTGCTAAATGACATGAATAGTGTTGGTTTTAGGTATGCTTGCTAATCTCTTGATCAAACAATCATATATCCGACGGTTTCTATTCAAACACCGTTGTTTAAGCAATAACCAACCAACATATGCTTGGGGAGGTCACACTATTTCTAGATTAGACCTTTAAATTGGTATTTCCGGTGAATTGAGCTATTTCTAGTCTCAATGTAGGTGGATCCCAAGTACCCACTTGAAATTTCACATCCAAAATTGTAAAGCCCTTTTACAAGCAAGAACACAATCAAGTGAGGTACATCAATATTTTCAACCATAAATTTTAGGTTAAAATATGGTGAAATCACTAAACCCATGTCATATTAGCAATTATAAACACAAATTAGCAACACTCATACCCATTTATCAAGCACCCATTATCACCACATCCCTAGAAAAGAAGTTTAACTACTCATGCTAGAGGAAAAAAGAACAATACCAAATGGGTAAGTCAAATTCCCTTTCATTCAAGCTAAATATTCAATATCCAAGCTCAATTTTTACAAGAATGTTGATTCCAAGATTTAGGAAGAAGAAATTGGAGTGAAACCCTCTTCTTCTTTCTTGGAGAGAAAACTTGCTCACTACTCAAAGTTATTTCAAAAACTATTCAAAACTGTCTAAAATTGTTCATTAATTGGGTTTAAGAACATTCCTAAAATGTTTTACATAATTGGAGAAAATGCCCTTTGGGGGCTGTGCGACGTGACGTATGGTTCGCACGTCATGAAATGCGCATCGCACAACACTCTTCATTGGTCCAGTGACTTAAGCTGACTTGAGAGATTCACGTGGAGTAGGGTGTGGTTCGCACCAAGTAGTGTGCGCATTGCACAACGACCGCACCCCTTAACAGATTGTTCAATAAATTGTTTAGTCTTGTACGGTGGAAGGTGCGAACCGCACCTCTTATTGTGCGTTTGATACGAGGTCCGCACCTCTTGGATAAATCTCCATCTTATTCAATCCTTTACATTTCAACTTCTTTTCAGCTCTCTTGGATCCAATTCTTTGTTTTCCATCTTAGGACAAAAGTACCTACATTCATGTAAATAAAGGCCATAAGAACCTCTAAATCTTATAAACACATAACAATAATTAATGATTAAAGGCTAAATGAGTTGGTAGATTACCGACTCATCAATAGACATCAGAAATGCTATCCTAATTAAACAAGGAAAACTGGAATCGACCACTTCCACAGACACAGTCTACGGTCCATGAAAACTTCTATGGGTCATCAAAAGTCCTCGTGAAACTCAGAGATTTTGCCATGCTATAGGTTCACATCCACGTGTACATTTTATAGTTCATGGACTGATTTATGGCTCGTGGATTGTCCTCGTAGAACTCAGAGTGTTTGTGTTCTTGCAGCTTCTTTTCTACGAGTGCCATCCACAACTCATGGAATGAATCATGGTTCATGGACTGGCTCCATGAATCTCAGGCGTCAAGCACCATCTGCAATACTCTTTCCACGACTGACTTCCACGACTCATGGAATGAATCATGACTCGTGGAGTTAGGTCGTAGAAGTCAGTTTTAGCCAAATTTGTAGTCTTTTTCTGTACTTAGCCTCCGAACCATGTTATCCTGCACAATAATCAAAAACACATCAAATATACTAAGAATCGCTATGGAACATAATCCAATTCAAAGTTTTAAGCATCAAAAGTTCCACAAAACCACTACACATCAACACCCTCAACTTAAAACCATTGCTTGTACTCAAGCGATAAAACAAAACTATCCTAGAACTATGCTTGAGTAAAAGAAAATTAGGAACTACGATAGTCATACGATTCAACAATTTAGCTCACAACAAACATCCCCCTCCTTTTCAGGACAAAACAAGTGCACAAGTTTCATTTATCAAGACAACATAAGAGGATCCATGGACATCATCACGATATCAATAGATGACATAGCATACACTGATAATAGTTTCCCTAACAGTCAGCAGTCAATGGTACTCTAGTGCTCTCACTACAAAGAATTCCCAATCACACATTAAATAATTAACTAGCTGGGACTGAACTAGAACACTCATGCTCACAAAGAAGTTCAAGCAATGCATGCACAATACCATAGGCTTGCCCTTATTTTCTATGCCTTAGTTTTTGAACAGTTGGACTAGGATCACTATAGGACTTTACTCAGCTTGTAACGTAGGCTTGGGGATGGGTATGGTATATTTCAAAAATATTGACTAAGCCCTCCTTGACACTATGCTATGTTTCATCCACTTTTCAGACCAAACTTTTCTTTTCTCCCTTTTTCTCCCTTTTCTATTCTTTCTTTTTCATCAAGTGATGGGTGCTGCTTTTATTTCAGAATCAACTTTTTCATCATATATATTTTTTCTTTTCTCTTTTTTTATTCTAACACATACGCCGCACTCGTTGTTATTCTTTTTTTATCACTAACGTTTTCTTTTCATACCCCATATTTCACACTTACCTCTACACTAGCCACCCTCAACTCAGGCAATTTGCCTGAGTTGAGGTACATAATGTCCAAGGAAGGACCAGGGCCAAATTGAAGGTTCATAGAAAACATGAAAGGTGATTAGGTTAAACAACAAAAGGGTCAATTTTGGCTCAAAATCAGGGATCAAAAGATTTTCAATTCATTTGGACGGTCATTTTGGCTATGTGGAATATTTCAAGAACAGCCTGATCCTTTCCTAAACAACTATCCTACAGCCTTGGCAAGACTAACCGGGTAAGTTTTGGATTGGTACACAATGCAAGAACAGTATGAATGCAGCTCACACACACATTGGACAGAGTAAATCAATCAAATACTAACTATCAGGTTCATGCTCTAGCTTAAGCCATTCATTAGATTGATTAACATAAGACACAGATCCATAGCAGTCAGTCTGTCAAAAACAGACAATCCTGTTACATAAAAATTTAGAGGGGTCTCCATTTGTTAAAATCAATTTCAAAATCAGGTCATAGACTGCTAAGTTCCTATTTTCCTTTTACAATACAAAACGTATCTAAACATGTAGGTTCAACCGAAATAAAGGTCCATGGGGAAAGAACACAGTAAGAAAACCCCATGTACTCGGATACTCAGTGGTACACTTTTTGGGTTGCCTCTCATGTACCGCTTGATTTAATGTTGTGGCATGATACGAGTGTCTTGGCTACTCAGAATTTGCCAAGATACCCCTAAAAAATACATGGAAAACTATTACCCCTACCCCATCGAAAAGGAATGTGCATTGCCCTTAATGCATCAAGAATAGTAAATATGCAAAGAGGCAGGAACATACCTATGGCGCCTAGGTACCGGTGTTTGATAATGTGAATAGGGGCGGTGATGTTTCACCCATAGCAGTGTCAATAGTGGCAGTGGTGTCCATCATACTCAATGGATCAGTAATAGGAGGGGCAGTAGTAGATACCTTCCTAACAGTAGCAGAGTCTGGAATCTTAATAACATAGGATGTGGCTCCTCCAAAAACTTGAGACAAACTAGTAGACTCACCCTAAAGTTGCTGCTACTCTGCCTCCTCATAAATGCGCATGTCATCTCGGGATCACTCCAAGGCAGTAGCGGTGTATTGTTTTAGCCTCTTAGGATCCACCTCCACCTTAGAAGTGGCCTCAATGTGCACCCTCTTTTATTTAGCACCCGGGAGCACATGCTCCTCCTTAGCAAACAAATCAACCACTTAGCGCGAGGCCAACGGAACCGCAATAGAGATGGAAGGAATATTAGAAGTCCGGCTAGTATCTATAGATATGATCTTCTCTTTGAGCTGTGTCAGCTCCTCATTTATAGGTCCCAAATCAGGGCTTTGTATAGTCTGCAATCAAGTATTCACTCGGTGCTCAAATGTATTTACTCACCCAGAAGTCCCACGAGTGATCTGATTTATATCAGTCCGCACCCTATCCTCCTCGGCTGCAACCATAGACCTCACCCAAGGCTTTAGCTGATCCAACAAATCATCCACTTGCTTTTGTGTATTGGTATGGCGCTCTATCAGTGTATGGAGAAACTCCATAGTGATGGTAATCATTCTAGAAAAAGCTGGGCACGGGGGCATTATGGGAATGCCAACTGGTGCCTGGGAGGTTGAGGGCATAAAAACTGAAGCTGTGGCACCCTCGGTAGCTATACTCACCCCCATATCAGGGATATCTAATAGATCTCTCTCTACTAAGGGTCCCTCAACCCTCACCGTACCAGCTAAAATAGAGGATGAAGCTCGCCAGTGTGCAACTGGGTTCGTAGCATCCTTTATCAACCTGACATCCTTTATCTGAGTCACCTCTATTATATGGTCTATATCCAGCATCTTCGAGACGTCCGAATCCAAGAACAATCGATGAATCAGACAAGAGAAGGGTATGATGGTGTTGTCTGTGAATGCCCGCTCATGAATCTCTTCTCTGATGTAGTGTGGAATATTAATTTCATAACAAACCATGATGCTGGACACTAGGAGTGCAGTGTCAGGCGTAACAGAGTTGTTTGCCAGTGTCAGATAGAGGCGGGACCAAATAATAGCCCATAAAAACTTACCGGCGAAGCTCAATGATGCCTTTATGATGTCTCCTCCATGAACCCATGCTGGATTCTCACTATTTTTAGCTATGTAGCCAGCAACCCATCTCAATTAATCTGCCTTCTAAGTCAGATCTCTCATCTTAGTTTTATCTTTGACTTTTTCATCCGATGGTCAAACTCAGCTGTATCTACTTGAAGTTCATATTCAGGACTGAACAAGAAGTGATAAATAGTGCACTTGTATATATCAACTGGTGCATGTAACACCATGACACTAGCAAGTGGGGGAAAGTCCTTATACCTTTGGTTTGGATGAAATACCTGATCTCCCATGGCTGCATAGGTAGTGTAGAACTCCCTTACTATCTCTGGACAATAGTTTCTTGGGGGCTAGGCCATCCATCCAAACTAGTCTGGGTGAAAGTGACATAAAGGTTCAGGATAGAGGCCAGACCCTTAGTACGACTCTGTGGCACCTTAAAGATGCCTCTCTTGGGCATACCTAAATCAGATAAAATGGCACCCTCTATATATATTAAGTGCATGCCCTGAACGCACTATCTCCAATTTTCCTGGGCCTGAGGTGTCTGAGCTCTGTCTGCCTCTTATTGTGTTAATATCTTAGCTTCTGGAGTGTCTAGATTAGTTGAGCTCTTATCACCGGATGCTGATTCAACATTTTTAGACTCTTCTTCTTTGGTACCATTCTTGGTCCCAATGTTACTTTCCCGATTTCTATCACCCTCGTTTGAGGATCCCTCTCCCTTTTCAAACTTAAAAGAAGTGGTCGTTGTATGTGGTGCAACTGTGAGGGCTAGCTGAAGTGTAGCCTCCTCCTATGCCTCTCTCCTTGTGGTCCGAGGCGCTACATTTGGGTCTGGCTGGATCTCATAGACCTCCTCGGACCCACTCTTTTCATCTTCTTTGGGCTCATCTATGAGTGTAGATTCGAAAAGATGAGCCCCTTCTTAAACCTCCTTTTCTATGAGGGCTTTATCTGTCGTTGGGGTGTTTTTTAATTGCATGGTACCTGCGGGGGAGAATATTAGTACATCAAAAAGTAAGCAAACCCCCAAAAAATTAACTATATTATTACACTTGGGATTCCACGAGTGGGTTTCATGACTAGTGAAATGAACGACGGCTCGTGAACACCCCCCTCGTGGTTCTCAGGAGGAATTTTACTACTTGCAGGTCTGGGTTTCATGGGTGGCATCTATGACTTGTGGTTTGATCCATGACTCATAGATGTCCCATGTGGAAATTAGACAATGTTAACTGTCTGCAGGTCTGAGATTTACGAGTGCAATCCATGACTCATGGTTTGATCCATGGCTCGTGGATGACCCTCGTGAAAATCATACCTGAGAACAATCCTCTTATCTGATTTCTCTGAGTGCATTCCATGGTTCGTGGAAGGAACCACGACCTGTAGAATGCCTTGTGATCACTGTAACAGCAGAAAACTAATCTTTTGTCAATTTTGTTCATAATTTTAATCACTTCCGACCCATAATCCACACTACTCAATTTATTCAAGTATTCACTCACACAAACCATCATCACAAGGGTTTTACACAGTTTAAATCATATAAAATTTTCCCTTGGTCAAGTTATTTTACCCAACAATTCAATTAAGGTTAGAATTTGAGTTCATACCTCAGAATTAATGGAAGAATGTGAGTAAATACTTGTGAATTTGAGCAACTACCTTGACCCACAATCAAATGTGAAGTTGTGTGCACTGTTTTGGCACATATGATGAAGGACCAGTAGCAAAATCATATGGGGTGGGGGGAATTTAGGATGTTATTTTTGGAAATTAATGATTTGATGTAGGATTAGTAAGGGTTTTTATGTTTGAATGGAAGTATAAGAGTGTAGCGGTCGGTTTGGCTATTGAAAATGGGGGGAAAATTGAATTTAGGCATGATTTACACAAAAGAGGTCGTGGGTCGGGTCGGGTCCTATCGGGTTGGCCAAATTTTTAAAAAGAAAACTTACCTGAGTTCCACGAGAACAGTTCACGATCCGTGGTTTGAATCAAGACTCGTGAAAGAGGCTCGTGGAAAAAGTCCTTCCACCCATGTCCTTGTCAGATTATTTTGAGCCAAGACGATGACTCATGATCGTAATTACAGTTCGTTGAATTGTCTCATGGGACCTGTCCTGCAGATTGCCAAATTCCTCTAATTTCTATGACCAAAAACCACGGATCGTGGTTTTAACCACGGGTCATGGAACTGGTTTGTAGATTATGTTCTGTACTTGGCCAATTTTCACCTGGGTTCCACGAGTATAGTCTATGACCCGCGAACTAATCCACGAGTTGTGAACCTTGCTCGTGGAACCATACTTACCTCTTTTTTTGAGTTTATCTTTTCCAGAACCATTCCTACACTTATTCCTTCACAAATAACAAACATTAGCCTTGGGTTTCCTCCCAAGCAATGCTTGATTTAACATCGCAACATGACGCAGGTCACTTGAGTACTCAAACTTGATCAAGTTTTCTCATGGGTTGATTCCCATGCAGTGCCTAATGTAATGTCATGGTACGATGCAAGTCACTTGATTACTCAGACTTCATCAAGTTCCTTGGTTACAAAGAATTCACCAAGGGTCCAAACTTTAATCTCTTTAAGCTCCTCTGCAGTTCCCAAATAAGCTTTTATACGCTGACCATTTGTTTTTAATATCTTGCCCTCATGATTTTCAAGATCTACGGTACCATGTGGTAATACTTGTACCACTTTGAATTATCCAATCCACTTGAACTTCAACTTTCTAGGAAATAAGAAAAGTTTGGAGTTAAAAATTAGGACCAAATTACTAGGCTAGAAATCTCTCTTCTCAATCTTCTGGTCATGGTACAACTTCATATTTTCCTTGTATAACGCTGAACTTTCATAGGCATTTAGATGAAACTCATCTAACTTATTTAACTGCCCAAGCCACTAAAATGATGTAGCAGACCAATCTAGATTCAACTACCTCAGTGCCCACATGGCCTTACGCTCAAGCTTAATAGGTAGATGACATGATTTCCCAAACACAAGCTGATATGGTGACATACCTATTGGTGTCTTGTACGTAGTCCGGTACACCTACAAAGCATCATCTAGTTTCCTAGACCAATTCATTCTATTTGCATACACAGTCTTTGATAGGATTGACTTTATCTCGTGGTTGGAAACCTCAACTTGCCCACTATTTTGGGGATGATAGGGGGTTGCAAACTTGTGTTTCACTCTACACTTCTCAAGCAAAGTGCGAAACAACTTATTGCAAAAGTTAGAGCCTCTATCACTAATAATTGCCCGTGGTGTACCAAATCTGGAGAAGATGTTCTTTTCCAAGAATGTTGTGACACAGTTGCCTTCATTACTGGGAAGTGCAACTACCTCCACCCATTTATATACGTAGTCAACAAGCAACAATATGTACCTCATCCCATTCGATATCATAAAGGGACCCATGAAGTCAATACCACACACAATAAACAGTTCAACCACAAGGATGGGAGTGAGAGGAAGCTCATGCCTCTTTGATATACCACATTCTTTGTCGCACCTACTCCAAGCCTTAGCAAAATCATAGGCATCCTTATGTATTGTCAGCCAATAGTAGCAGCATTTCAAGATCTTGTGAGCAGTTCAGATACCATTATGATGCCCCCCAACCGGTGATAAATGGCAAGCCTCAAATCACCTCTATATTTTCTTTATCGACCTCAATACCCTTCTTTGATATCCAATGGCCAAGCACTATACCATCTTTGACCATAAGGTTATACTTCTCCCAATTCAATACTAGGTTGCACTCGTTACATCTTTTCAGCGCACAACTCAAATAAGCTAAACAATCATCAAAATAGTCACCAACTAGAAAAAAATCATCCATGAACACCTCAATAGTGTCCTCCACCATATCTGAGAAAATTGACATCATACATTGCTGAAATGTTGCTGGTGTATTGCATAACCCAAATAGCATCTTCTTGAATGCAAACATCCCATATGGAGAGGTGAAAGTGGTCTTCTCTTGGTCCTCAGGAGCAATCAAGATCTGATTGTATCCTAAATAACCATTAAGAAAATAATACCATCCTCTACCAGCAAGATGGTCTAACATCTGATCCATGAACGTCATCAAAAAATGGTTTTTCTCGGGCCAAGCACTCAGCTTCCTGTAGTCTATGCATACACGCCAACCTGTGAATGGTCTCAATGAAATCAACTCATTTTTAGCATTTTGGACCATAGTAATTCCACCCTTTTTAGACACACACTTAACCGGGCTCACCAACTTGCTGTCTGTAATAGGGTAAACCACACCTGCATCTAGCCACTTGATGATCTTCTTCTTGAAAACTTCTTGAATAGGCTGATTCAACTTACACTGGTGCTCGATACTCGGAATGCAATTAGGCTCTAGCTGAATTTTATGCATGCAAATTCTAGGCAAAATCCCAATAAGGTCAGCAATGGACCATCCAATGGCCCTCTTGAACTTTCTCTGAATAGAAACCACAGCTTCAACTTGCCCTTCATCTATGTCAGAAGCAATAATAACTAGCAAGATGTCATTATCTCCTAAGAACACATATCAGAGATAAGAAGAAAGAGCTTAGAGCTCCACGACCGGAGGCTCCTCAATAGATGGTCTAGCTGGTGAGGTCTATTGATTTTTCAGGTACAAGTAAAGCTTCTTCTGAGCATAATTGTATGACCCTATACCATCAAGTGCTTCTACCATATCATTATACCCATCAATATCATCTCCGTCAAAATTTATAATGACCGCTGCAAGTGCTTCAACCCCAAGTCTTGCTTCATCGGGCACTATTAGCTGCTCCTCATCAACCACGTTTATCGCTGATATTATACGCATGTTATTATGATGTTTCATACACCGGCAGGCATTGAAAGTTACTACCTCATTAAGTCTGAATTTTATCTGCCCAGTCTCCAAGTCAACTAAAGTGCATTTGGTGGCAAGGAATGGGCATCCCAAGATAATGGAAACCTCAAAGTAAACCTCACAGTCAAGGATAACAAAGTCTGAAGGGAAGATGAAAGTGTCAACTTTCACAAGTACATCATAGGGAATTTCCACTGGCCTTTTCACCATGCGATCTACAATAAGAAGCCGCATTATAGTCGCTTTGGGGGCTCCCAAGCCCAACTATTTAAACACAGCTAGTGGCATCAGATTAATACTAGCACCCAGATCATACAATGCTTTCAAAAAATAGAACACTCTAATTGTGTATAAAATAGTGAAAGCTCCAGGATCCTCCTTTTTTTGCACCAGAGAATGGGAGGGTATTGCCCTACAATGGTGCAAATTATTAGTTGGCTCAAAACTCACAATTTTCTTCTTAGTCACCAGATCATTCATGAACTTCACATACCCAGACATCTGCTCCAATGCTTCAACGAACATAATATTTACTCAAAGTTGTTCCTCATGGAGATGAACTTGTGATACTTACCTTTCTTAGCCTTCTTGATCAATCTCTATGGGTAAGGTGGAGGAGGTAATGGTATTGGATTTAAGACCTGTGGAACCTCTGCGTTCTTCTCCTTGGTTGATTTTTACTTCTTCTCCGTTGGACTTTCATTGCCACTCTTTTCTTCTGAATCAACCACAATCTCAGTGTCATATTTTTCAAGCTCAGTTGGCTCATAAAAAACTATCGTAATAGGAGGATCAATAGTTTGTTTTCTACTTTGTGTAGTCACCGCCTTCCAATGTCCATCATTTTCCAGATTTTGGATTATATTGCTAGGAAGGGTACATTTCTGATGCGGGTTTAAGGTTACAGATATCTGGTTAATCTGTTGCTCGATTTTCATGATGGTGACAACATGTGCCTCTAATTTTTAATTCATACCAACTATGTCAGCACACATCTCCTTTAAGTTCCCATCACTCGACTCCACCTTCTACAATACATTGGCAATCATCTCTTTGATAGTTAGCTGATCAGATCTTGCTTCATGGTTACCAGGAGATACGTACATGCCACTTCTATCATTCTTGTAGTCATCCCTCTTATGATAATCACCATCTTTGTCTCTACCCCTACTCCTTTCTCTATAGCCAGATTGGTTGTAGTTGTCATCTCTAACCCTGTTCTGACCTTAATTTCCTTGGCCATTGCCCCAAAAACATGCCACTTGATTATTCAAATAATTTTCTTCTTCATCAGAGTCGTGACCATCCTGTATCGGTGCTTTACCTTGTGAACCTACAACCTTCACTTTCTCCAGACCACCATTAAGAATTTGTTTTGCAATTAGATCTATAGGTTTTTGTGACCCTGTGAAACCCTATTTAATATCCTGCAATTCTTAATAGTTTATGGATTTCCCAACTGCATAAGTTCCTGCCGAGCTCTCATCTTCTCTCATATGCCAGGCCTTGTTCATCTTGGAAACCCTATTAAGCATCTCAAAAGCTTTAACATAAGTATTCTCCATGAATGCTCCTCCAGTTACTATATCTGCTACTGCCTTGGTGTTTGCGTTCAGTGCTTTGTAGAAGATCTCCATCAAATTGTCCGAAGGGATTCTTTGATTCAGAACCTGCGTCAGCTTCTTATTGAACCTAAGCCATATTTCATACCATGCCTCTGTGGGAAGCTTCTTGAAATTATAGATCTCCTGTTTTAGCTATAACATCCTTTATGGATGGAAGAACCTCTCTAGAAACTGGTTTCTTAGTTCAAGCCATGTGAATATTGAAGTATCAGGTAGTTCTGCAAGCCAAAGTGTTTCTTCAACAATCAAAGAAAATGGAAAGATCCATAATCTGATAGCATCTTCATCTACCCTTGGAAGGTTGTACGCCTTGCAAATTTACACAAAGTTCTTCAAGTGCAAGTTTGCATCATCAGTGGGCTTGCCAGCTAATAATCCCTTCAGGTTCAGCAGCTGAATTATAGTGCTAGTAATATCGAACTTTGTACCAATGGGTAACAATGATAATATAATAGAGCATGTTGTCCTTGTGTCATCCATATCATCATCATCAAGATTGTACCAAGGGACATGTCGGGGTTGTTGCATCTGTCAGCCTCTATTCTCTGTTGGTGCGACTGGATCTTGAGGTACATTGCATCGAGTTGCCTCATCTCTTGTAGCTTGAGCATCTAGTGCGACTTGATGAATAACTTGTTATCTAGCTTGTCGTGCTTGCTCATCTTGAGAATTATGTTAAGCAAGTTCATCTACACCTTGTGCATCTTGCACAATTTGAGTGTCTTTTGCTGCTTTTTGCCTCTCCTATTCTTCGGCCAACATCCATGATGTGGCATGTTCAGGTGTCTAAAAAACTCCCTCTTTAACCATGTTTCTTATAGTTCATGGGAGTTTGGGATCGAATGGAATCATGGGATTTCCTTGACTTCTTATACTGGGCATGCACAAGTTTGCAACAAAAACAAAAACAACAGAAAAAGTAAAATTAGGAAATAAGGACTATTAGTCAAATTACATAATTTCTCTTAATCCTAAACCGTATTCCCCGACAATGGTGCCAAAATTTGATACGCCTAAATTACACCTCCAAAAGAAGCATAAAGTGGTCGTTGTTCAAATATAGAACCTAACTAAGGTTAGGGTCAATCCGACATGGAATATGGTAGTATCTCGCTCAATTGTGTGTATTCGCGCTCTTAGTTGGCTTATTTCCCTAAAGGGGAGATTTTAAGCAAAAGTTAATGTTTGTAAATTATTACGTAACTACTAATCAACAAGTATCAATATTGTTGTGATTCAGAGAGAATATGGACTAGGATTGTGTTTCCCATGAGTTCATAACACTATAAGCGTTGTACTAGCAACCTATTACAGTGCTTAGCATGAAAGATTGGTAAGTGAGGTTCACCTAAATAGTTGGTCCCCTAGATAGATGAATTTCACCATGCAACTTGGTCCGTCTACGGGTGTATACTTTACTAACCCTTACCTTTGATCCTAGATTCGCTATTCTCGGATAAGGTCAAGCTATTAGATGAGGGTTGATAGACTCAAATCTATATTGTAACTAACCTTTTTCCCATTCGTTACCTCCTTGTCTGGCAAGTAAGAATAAGGGGAGTTCTAATGTTTGCAGCCATTAAAAAGAAATCAAAGCGAAGGGAAGAACAATATATGCATAAACACCGTCCTAGAGTTGCTAAGTACTTTGCCTACTTTGTTAATCCATGATGGGTCCCACAACCCTAGTTGTGGATTTATCTACTCATGTTCATAAGCAATCAATCAGAAGTTGTTAAAGCATTCATGATCATATACTTACAAGAAGAAGTAAAGAAATCCAGAAACTTGAATAATTAAAGAAGAAATCAAGAATCAAGAACTATGAATGTTTTAATCTCTCAAAACCAAGTACAAATCAATACCAAGTGTTTACGAATATGTTTCCTACAAATTATAGAGCATAAAAACATAAAAGAAAACCTAGGAAAGGTATTTATAGACATCAGAAATCATATCCCAATTAAACAAGGAAAACTGGAATCGGCAACTTCAATGGACACAGTCTACGGTCCGTGGAAACTTTTACGGGTCGTCAAAAGTCCTCATGAAACTCAGAGCTTTTGCTATGCTGCAGGTTCACTTCCACGAGTTTATTTAATGGTTCGTGAACTGATTTAGAGCTTGTGGATTGTCCTAATGGAACTCAGAGTGTTTGTCTTCTTGCAGCTTCTTTTCTATGAGTGCCATCCATGACTCGTGGAATGAATCATGGCTCGTGGATTGGCTTCGTGAATCTCAGGCTTCAGTCATCATCTTTAGTACTCTTTCTATGACTGACTTCCATGACTCGTGGAGTTGAGTCGTAGAAGTCAGTTTCAGCCAAATTTGCAATCTTTTTCTATACTTGTTTTCGGACCATGTTTTCCTGCACAATACTCAAAACACTTCAAATCTACTAAGAATCGCTAAGGAACATACTACAATTTAAATTTTTAAGCATCGAAAGTGCCACAAAACCACGGCACATCAGTGACTCGTGTTTCCTGCTCTTCTATTTGCATGTCTTCAAGTTCAACTGTTCTATGAGTAACAAGATGGGTTATGGTTTGGAACCATGACTTGTAGACTGACTCATGATTTTTTCCTGTGATTTTGCACTCTTGCCGAACATTTTCCACGACTGACAGGATGGGTTCGTGGTTCTGACCCACAGATAGTCAAACCTCCCATAATCCCTGTAGATATCACTTTTTCAGTATAAATTTCAGCACTTTGGCTATGGAACCTGTTTTCCGGCACACATAACTAAAACCATTAAATCTACCAACTAAATGCTAAAGAACATGAAAAAATCCTAAGTATTAAGCATTAAATGTGATGTAAAATCCACGACATATCACTTGGCTGAGCCATTGTGCTAGATATGTTTTACAACTGATATGAGACGATACTAGACACTATTGAGCCAAGCGTTAGACTTGTTTTTACTACTGTTTTAGATACAGATACACCCTAGGCACCCTTTAATGGGGGGTTTTTGAGACCCGATTAACTGATTTAGACCCGGATAGGCTCTGGGCACCCATTTTCTAGATTATGATTACTGGTTTGGATTCGAATACACCTCGGATGATTTTATTGAGATTTTGAGATTGAGTATGTGGTCGAGGACCTCCATGGACCTTGTTGATCTGGACCAGGGGCTACGTGCTGAGTGTGTAGAAGGAGGGGTATACAATGGAGTTGAGGTATACGGGTGCTTCCTTCCATGGATCTTACCTACATGGCCTATTAGCACTGGAGGAGGTACATACGATACTACTGTTACACCTAGTTTCAGATCATTGCATCATATCATTCATTTGTGTACGATTCCATCCTTGTTTGCTATTTGTTGTGTGTACACTATGGAAGTATGGGATGCCATAGGGTTCTTTTCACTTGTATGCATTCTTCGGGGGTATGGGCGCCCGTTGGGACTGTAGGTAGATTTATTATTATTATCCTATCGTAGTACTGGTTATTGTTATGGTTACATTTGGGTTCTTATTCGATTATTCATATTTTAGAATGGACTTATTGGCAAGAATTGTTTAGTATTACTGTTTCAAGCATGACTATGTTAATTGATTTCCTTCCTTCCCTTTTTAAATGAGGTTACCGGTATACCCACTTTCTTCCTAACTCTCTTTATCATATATATTATTGTTTCAAGGATCCAGGTGTGTTCTTCTTTTTTTCACTTGTATTTTATTTTATATATATCTCTTGTTGCTAGCCTAATTTGGTTGTTTTCTCCTTGTACTCTATCTGTGCTAGCATCCGTGTACTTATTTGTTTGCTTCTGTGACTACCTTCCATTATTCTTCTATTTACTACTTTTATATCTTATATGCACTCAGTCGGCCTATGATGCCTACTGGGTATCTATTGCTTTGCAATTTGTGCTTATACTACACTATGCATCTTCCTGGTGCAGATCAAAGTATGGGACATCGCTGCTGACTCGTGGAGACTCGTGCGGAGTGCTTTTGGACAATCTGAGACTGATGGTAAGCTCCTGGCGACTGGAGCTTAGCTTTTATGTAATACCCCAAAATTTCTAAGATAAGACCCAAACTATTTCCATGAGTTTCATGATCAATTCCCTAGTGTGGAAAGTGTTTTCAATGTGAATCATGTTCATAAGAAACTTCTATAAGCAAGTTAAGTTGAAAGAACCCCAACCAAAGAAGTTTTCATGTAATACTAAACTAGTATCATATTCAAATGATCACAGCTCCTAAAATATGAAGAGTTAGGTGGCCTATTACCCACCAAAGTAAAGATTTTTGAGTCTTCTTTCTAACGCCACTGACTGCGCATTAATCTGATTCGGGAGTAGAAAGTTATGGGTATTTTACTGCAACACTTCCAGTGACTACAGACGGGAATGATGAACTGTGGTTCTGAACCACGGTCCGTACTGTGTCTCGTGAAAAAAGACCTGCAACTTAAAATTTTCACCTTCAAAATGATGATTTGGTTCATGACCTGTAGACCAAAATCACGGTCCGTAGTATGACCCGTCATTTGTCAATTTTTAGTCTTTCTTCCAAATTTCAACGGGTGACTTCACGGGTTGTCGTTTCACCGTCATGTAAACTCATGGAATCACCTTCAGAGAACCCCAAAACTCAGGGAAAGGACCACAGGTCAGTTGACGGTCCATCATTTGGAACCACGGTACGTTAACCAATTCGTGGTTCGATATTCCGAGAAATTTCAGCAGCTTTTAATTTAGTTTCCCAGGGGTATTTCAGACCATTCCTTTTTCTTTTAGCTCCGACTATAAATAGTTTTAGGCTTATTTTCATTAAGTCTAAACCTCAAAATAATTTAGTTTCCTCTCAAGTCAGTTTCAAGAAGAAAAGAACGCTCTTCTCTAAAGTTCAGACCTAGAGTTCTTCTCCGAAGCTTCAAACCTCAGTTCCAGTTCAAGAATCTTCTACAACCAAGTGTGTGGGTATTCAGTAAGGGTTTAGTTGTCCCTTATGACCAAAACCTCAGTCCTCTATTTCAAATTTCATGATGTTAGAAAATAGGGTTCTTACCCAATCATGTTAAATTTTACAGAATTCAGTCCTTATTATCTCTACATGAATTATAGCCTATTTTAGAAGATTTGCTCTATGTTTTAAATGACTTGCAAGATCTTTCATAAGAACTCTAAGAAACCAAGAATCTAGCCTGAAATAGTAGTATTTTCATGAGAATTGGTTTTCTTTAGAATTTAACCTAGATTTCTAGCATTCAATTTTAAGCATGAAATTAACGCTCTTTTCAGAATCTAGTTCAGCTAGTCAGCATTCAGTCTAAACTAGTTTAAGTTTCCTCATGATGATTTTTACTATGGTTTTTGCTTCTAGACAAGCATTCATGATTCCCACTTACTTCAGTCCAGTTATTTTAGTGAGAAAGAACTATGCATGATTTAGCAAGCTTCAGTTTACCTTCAATGTGTTTTACAAGAATGTATTTTAAATGTGGACTTTTAACATATGCCATCAATGATGATGAACTTAGTAGGGCTTGTGATTAGCATGGTATACAGATACGCCATCAATGATTATGAACTCAGTAGGCTTCGTGATTAGTATGTCATTCAGATATGTCATATAATATAAATCATCCTCATGCATCATCAGTCAGGTACTCAGTCAGTCAGAATTACATGATTAGAATGCCTCAGTCTCAGTAATAGTTGCATTCTTATATTATATCAGTACTTTGAGCTATCCAATATTTCAGTTGCATCCATAGCTTTATATTTAGTTGGGAGTAGTCTTAGCACCAAGCGGACGAAGGGATGAAGGTTCAGCTGTCAGATTAGGCTGAGACCTTTAGTAAAAGTACCTAAGTCCTAGAAGTACGGCGCCACCATCGGTATCAAAGGGGTCAGCTTTCAAATTAGGTTGTACACCCTTGTCCCTTGTGGACATCAGTTTAGTGGATCCACGTCATATTTTTTTGTATCCTTGGAAAGACATGAACACCCTCCCAATCACGGTTACAGGTTGGCCCCATAGTTATCTCACCTTGGGGTATGTCGGTTAATAGTAGCTCCCACAGTCCATATTCATTATTGCATGACCTTGTATTCAGTTATTCAGTTCAGTTCAGTATTATACAGTTGCATGTTTATATACTTTGTCATTGCATCATCTTATATCTTTTAGCTTGCATTCAGTACACTATATCAGTATTTTCAGCATGCTCAGTAGAAAAACTCATCTAAGGATTTTACTCAAAACATGACTCTTAGCATGACTCATGACTTTCAACTCAATTGAACAAGTCCATGATTTAAAGACATACTTTATCTTTTAGTCCATGAAATCCTAAGTAATAGGTTTACTTATTTGTAAACATCATGACCTCACAGTTATAGTCCAGCAACATGATTTACATCCTCTTCAGTAAGAGAGTTTACGTTCTACAGCTTTGACTTATGCATTTCAGATATTATACATAGTTCAGATTTTCAGCCATGCGTTCAGTATATATGTATTTTCTCATGATTTACAATAAGTGCATATATCACATGCTCAGTACATTCAAATTACTGACCGTATACCTTCCTTGTGCTACATAATTTTATGATGTAGGTTCCAGTGCTAGCTCCCAGGATTATGGTCAGACGGATCACAGCTTCCAGTCACCAGAGATTTAGTTCTCCCTTTTTTTGGGAACTTGAGTAAGTTAGTAGCTATAGAAGTTATTTCAGTTGTTTATATATTAATTAAAGATAGTTGGGGGTCATGTCTCGGCTAACTATAGTTCAGTGTTAGTAGAGGCTTCATAGAGAGTCAGACAGTCAGTGGCATCAGTTTTCAAATGCTATTGTGTATCAGTTTATAATAGTTCAGTCTGTCATAATATTTTCAAAAGAACTCAGCACATTTCAGCTTCCGTATTTACTTTCAGTCTTTATCTCAGCAGTATGCCAGGCCATGGGTTAGCTTGGGGTCACTTGTGACTCTAAGAATCATGTCGCATCCAGGGTGTAGGCTCGGGGCATGAAATTTTATCTCCTCTTTTGTGTTACATACTCTTTTGTTATTCAGAGACATCCATATATATTCTTTTGGACCTTTGTAATCTATTTATGTAGTAGCAGCTCTTATAAGGTGATACCAGTTAGTGGAATGATTTCGTTTTCCTTTATATATATACTCTAGTTGTCTATTTCTTTACTTTTGTCCCTTTATTCTGCATATATATTGTTCTTCCACTTGCTTTGTAGATAGTAGACCATTACTAATCATTCTGGGTTACGAGGATTGGTACACTTATAAGGGGGTTATAGGTGCCATCATGACAAGATAAATCATGTCAAGACACCATATCACAACTAAGGTCACGCAACCACCACCAGAATATGCCCTGTACTCAACAAAAGAAAAGCAAGTGCAGTATTAGTACACAAAAACAACAGTGTACTGGTAGGATCATCAGCTAGCTCCAAACATATGAAATATGAACATATTACTATAGCTTAGTAAAATAGGACAAACATGTATAATCCAAGTCACTGAATATAAAAAGACTCTCAGTTATCAACCTGACTTAACAACCATATGAGACATGTCCAAAACCACAAATACAACCCATATAGAACTTAACATACCTTTCAAGTAACCCGGACCACCCAAGGATCCCTAGGACATAGTCTATGGTGTTTAACATGCAATCCTACTCTACACAAGAACCATCCCAACTTTTAAATACACCAATCTTCCTACTCATGGACCAACATTTAATAAATACATCACAATGAATAAACCCAGTTCACTCATGGAATCAACAAAAATAAAAACAATCAAATATGTACAGGAATGGTACTCGAGCCAACCATAATAGAACATATACCAGGCGTGGTACGCGAGCCAACTGATAGATGTCCCATACTAGGCGTGGTACCAGAGCCAACCAATAATCTATACAAGGTATGATACCCGAGCCAACTGACGAATCACAAATATCATACAATCACAACCACAATGAATACAACCACACTTGTAAGACCGACAAGCATTTAAACAAGTTCATTGCATGAGATTGACAACCAGATATCATTTAGCATTCATTCCCTTATTCCCTAAACACGTATTGTATAAGTAATACTAATGAAACAGTTAACATTCACACATAGTGTAATTTAGGTTACAAGTTAGCCATCACCTTCCACAAATTCAAGCCTGAATCCTCTACTAGACCGCAACTTTTCTATTTCTCAAAACGCTAGCTTGATCTTGGTCTAAAAAGAATAACATAAACATAAAATTAACCCAAATGGACTAAATATTCCTGGATTACATCTTTCTCCCAAACCCCAGGCCAATTTCATAATCATTCCACCCATCCCAAGGTCCTCCCACCTTAAATTCACCTATTTACTACTAATTCTATGGTTATGCCGGTGAATTACGGTAAGGAATCTTTAAATAAAAACCTTGTTCAAGAAACCCAAGTTTTTCATCCTAACATTCCTCTTTTTCACTAAAAAATCCAACATAGGTTAAGTTAAACCCTTCCCCAAGAATGTAACTAACGATTCTAAGCCACAAGAATCAAAGTACTCGATTAGGGGAACACAATTCTTACCTTACCAAAGGATTATGGTGGAAAACTGGTGGAAATTGCTCAAAGTCACCTTATCCCTTCCCCAAAATGTTCTTAAGGGATAATGAATGCTTTTGGGGAAGTATTTGCTTTTACAGTGACTTATCCTGCTATAGCGGCCCAATCTCTCTAGCAGTGCCACCCACTATAGCGGGGTTAACCGCCTTTGACTCCCGCTATAGTTGCATTGTTAAAGTGGCGTGTCACCTGCTATAGCAGCTGACATGTGATAGAAACTCAGGAATCCTCCCAGTTTTGTCCATTTCACAACACACCTTCGAATATTGATGTTCTAGACCAACCCATTTATGTCAAGTTCAATATCCAGAGTTCTATACTTCTACTCACCCAAATTCACTTCTAAAAAGTCCTATGGACTCCGTAATACCATATCTAATAGAAAAATAGATCACATATACTCATTTCACCCAATCCTTCTCCAAATTGCCCTAGACTTCACCTTGCTTAGATTTTGTTTGAGACTAGCCTAGCCCAAAATTTTCAACTACCCAACCCAAAAGTTTTCTAACTCAATTTTCTCGCACGAATAGCTTACTCATAACAATGGGAAGGGTCATTACAATAGATACCAATTTACCCATCATTCAATGGGTAGGTTCATTACAACAAATACCAATTTATGCATCATTCCTTCCCAAACCATTAAATAAGAAAAATGAGCTAAATCAAGAAGAAAGTAGTACCTGAAACCTCAAACTAGTAAGGGTACTTGTCTTGCATGTCCTTTTTTATTTCCCATGTGGCTTCTTCCACTGAATGGTGCTTCTATTGAACCTTTACTGATATGATTTCCCTTGTCCTTAACTTTTATACATCCCAATTAAGAATAGCAGTTGGCTCCTTCTCATACTGAATGTAACACCCCAAAATTTGATCCAGCTTTTAAACTTAAGAAATTTATGAATTTTGAACTTTTCAAAAATTGCGGGTTTAAATCACGTACCGTGGTTTGAACCATGAGTAGTGAAGTGAACCTGTTGCTCTAGTCTGAGGTCTGTGAACCACGAATTGGTTTTATGGATCGTGGTTCTGACTATGGTCTGTCCTGTCAACTCGTGGAACTTGGTTCAGAGGATTTCATGTTTCCTAAAAATTATGGCTCAGGTCTACGGGCCGTCGTTCAGTTGATGAGTCATCATGTTGACTCGTGGTTTACCTTTTGCGGCTTGTTTCTTTGGCCAGGAAGTACGGATGGAAACCACGAGATGTGGTTTGGTCTACGACCTGTGGAATCCATCTGTGGTCCCTAAAAGTCAACTTTTTCTAGCTTTTTCCTAATTATGTCCTAGAGGTATTTTAGTCATTACCCATCCTTTTAACTCCTAAGTGAGGTCATTTTGGCAATTTTTAGCATGATTTCAAAACCTATTAGCCTAAGTCCCTTATCATTACCTCATTCCCCTACCAATTAGGAAAAGAACTCCTTCATGCTTCAAGTCTCAATCTCCAAGTTCAAGTCTCCTCTTCTTTTCAATTTCAAGTGGGTTAGATTCAATCAAGGTATATAGGTATTCAACAATGGGTTCCTTTCACCCTTGTGCCTAAAACCCCCAATTCTCAAATTGTTTTATGAACTTGTGAAATTAGGGTTTTGATCTAAATTCAGGGTTTCTTATTGCTTATGTATGATTTGATAATGATTCCTTTATTGGATTTAAAATCCCAAGCATTAAAGCTGATTTCTAGCATGATTTCATTGAATTTCTTGTTTTCAAGTGAAATAGGACATGATTAAATATGATGACTTTATGAATTTACAAAATTGCATGCCTAATTCTTCAAGTATGAATTTAGAAAGAAAAGTATGATTTGAATTATGACTATTCTTTACTTTAAGAACTTATGATATGAGAATTGCATGGTACCCGATGTGTCTTTATGATTTTCAAAGGATATTTGGTATTCGATTATATCTTCCTGAATTTAGGAGTTATATGCATGTTTTAGGAGTAGTACTTAGCACTGAGTAATGAGGATTTGATTACCCAAGCCCAAAACTACATTACCAGTGTAGGTTATGATTTGCCCTATGGGCTTATGAGAGTGGATCCACATCCTGATAATGGTGTCCTGTGCTTGAGTGGGCATTAGGGTAGCTTTGCCAACTAGGGTTATATAGTTGGGTATGGTGACTCGTTCCTTGGCAGGGCTCAAGTCAGCTTTGCTAACTAGGGTTATATAGTTAGATTCCATGTAGCTCGCCCGGTCTAGTGTCGATTATAAGAAACTCCCGTATGAATGTTTTGACTCTTTTAAGCTTTTGGCATATATTAAAGTCTTGGCTCATGTCTCATGTTTACTGATCAAACTATGATATTTACCTTTGATAACTCCTTTATGCATGAACTAAGTTTTTATTTACAATTTACGTATGTTTTCAGTATATTCATGCATATCTCATATATCTGGTACATCCTATAGTACTGACACGTATCTTGTGTTGCATCCTTTGATAATGCAGATTCATGCTCATTTCCTCATACTCGTGGCTAGATATTGCCGGAGTCCCAGCTTCAAGTGGTGATACCTCATTACCCGAGGGCCAGTATTAGAACTATTCCTCTTATGTTATTCTCTTTGGATTTCTCGAGCTAGTTGGGTTCTTATCCCATTAGCTCTCATGATAGTTTAGAGGCTTTAAACATAGCTAGAATTGTATTTTGTTGTATGGAGTTGATACTTATTAGACTTGTTCTTATTTATGTTATGGTTGTTTATCGTAAACTAGTATGCTTCCGCTATGTTCTTGAATTAATCTTTGAGTTTGATATGAAAAAGGGTTAATCTGGAGCACTTGTGTTCCGAATCCCATGTTACGTCTAAGGGGTAGCCTGGAGGCGTGACAAACTTTGTATTAGAGCCTCAGGTTTAAGAATCCTAGGATGTTTGAAAGCCACATCGAGTAGAGTCTCTTTCATAGGTGTGAAGCGTGCCACACTTATGAGAGGGAAATTATGAGATGTATTAGAAAAACATCACTTCTTTCATTATCATATCATACAATAGATCTTTTACTCTAATATCCCTCTAATCCTTTCCTTCTACGTTTAAGATTATGCCTCAACGTGCGATGCCTCACCGAGCCACTCAAATGCTGATTCACCAGTTCCAACCCCCGAGGTAATGAATGAGGAATTCAGGAACGCCATCCATTTGCTAGCCCAGACTTTGGCCGCTCAAGCCAACCATCTGACTCCTATCCTTGTCCACCCTCAAGGTGGGGTAGCGGCCTGATGTGCCGCCAATTTACGGCACTTTCGACTCCTTTAAACTAAGAATAATCGTACGTTTTCAAGCAACCATTGTCGTTTTGATGGTTTTATGTTATATTTGTAGGAAATGGAGACAAATACGGAAACGGAAGGAAATACGAGCAAAAAGACATTCCGCCTAAGTGTGACGGCCTGAGTGACGGTCCGTCACACCTGTGACGGTCCATCACAGTGACCGTCAGGTTGAGCTACACCACTGCCTAGTGGTGACGGCCCACGCGATGGTCCGTCAAGCCTGTGACGGTCCGTCAGCCTGGCCGTCACACCTGGGCAGTCCGCGACGCGGAATCCGAGCGTTTTTGGGATTTGTTTCCTAGACTCCTATAAATACCCTATGTTAGGTTTATTTTATTTATTGAATTATTATTCACTTACCAAGACATTACCCAATAGTTTTAGGAGAATTTTAGTCGACTTGTAGATCAAGAAACACGTTTTCTACTTCTTGAATTCGTGTTCTTGAATCGTTCTTGGGATCTTGTTGTTCTTGTTCTTGGATTAATTAAATATTGTTTTCAATACATTGTAAGGATCTCTTTTCTTTATTATGAATATAACTTTCTTTGGCTCTTCTTCTAGCATGATTAACTAAAACTCCCACAACTAGGGTTGTGGGAGCCATGGCTAAAGTAGCGATATAGATTCCGGGTAGCAACGGGTTCCATATACATGTTGTCACGTTGTTAATCATACATTATTTAACGTTTTCTAGTGGTTGCAAACATTAGAACATGCCTAGGTTTAATTTGCTTGAGTAAAGAGATTAAAATCGGGAAACTTGATTAATAACGAGGATTCGAGACTACTAACTCTCGTCTTATGATTAATGTTGTAACTAGATTAATCTACTTGATGTTTAGGATTGAAATCTAAAAGCACACCTTTTCAAGTTCGAGAGAATTGAAAAGTAAATTTGTCTATTTGGTTGAGAAACGTTTAGACAATACCATTACTTCAATCACATCGTGAAACGCATATAGGAAGAACCCGGTTAAGCTTAGGATCGACATCGTTACCAATGCCATGGTAAACACTTCCCTAGTTCATTCTCTCATCATGATTAAAACTCACACGTTTATTATTTATTTTGTTTACACATTGTTCATTACAAAACCCCCCTTTATTTACCGGAAACCATTGACTATTAGTCACATACTTCACTAAAGGCTTGATATTCACCATATTCTCTGTGGGATTCGACCCCAACCTTTGTTGGGTTCTATATTTGACTACGACCGCTTACGCTTCGTTAATTTGAGGTGTAGTTTGGGCGTTATCACGGCCCAGGTTTGTGATTTTGTCCAAATGAACCCACCTGAATTTTGGGGTTTGAAGGTGAGTGAGGACCCACTTAGCTTTATTAATGAAAAGAAGAAAATCTTTGATGTTATGCAAGTGGGTGATGTTGATTTTGTGGAGCTCGCATCCAATCAACTCAAGGATGTAGCCCATATCTGGTTCATGCTATGGGAGGAAGCTATAGCTAGGGACTAGGTCCCTATGAATTAGGAGGGTTTTGAGAGGGCCTTTCTCGATCGGTTCTTTCCTCGAGAATTGAGGCAAGTGAAAGCTGAGGAGTTTGTGACCTTGAGACAGGGATCCATGACAATCCATAAGTACAGTTTGAGGTTCACTCAGCTCTGCAGATACGCTCCCACTATAATGGTTGACCCACAGGATCAGATGAGCAAGTTTGTCTATGGGGTTTCAGATAAGGTAAAGAAGGAGTGCATGTCTGCTATGTTGTTGAGTGATATGAACATTTCCGTACTTATGACTCATGCTCACCAAATCGAGGGGTTCAAGCTTAGGGAGATGGCTAGGGAGAACAAGAGGGCTAGATCTGAGGGTTCAGGTTTTGGCTATCAGAAGTCCAGTGGCAGACATCGCTTCTCGTTCCAGAAGAAGTCATCAGGACCAATTCATTATTTTGCTAGTACTCCTACTCAGGACTCCATGCCTCATCATGATCAGACTGGTAGAAGAGCTAGTTCCTATTCACAGGGGAGTGTTGCAAAGCGTGATCCTTACCCATCTTGCACCAAGTGTTAAGAGTTATCACAATGAGTGTCTAGTCGGTTCAGGTAGTTACTTCAGGTGTGGTCAGGGTGGACATCAGATTAGATATTTCCCTCCGGCTAAGAAGGGACAGGGTGGTAGAAGGACTCACTTTACCCTAGCAGCTTCAGGAGGTCGACCAACCCAGTAGGGCACAACTTTTAGTTCTGGTGGTCCGTGGCAGAACCGCCTTTATGCCATGTCCTCTCGTCAGGACTACGAGGGTTCCCCAGATGTTGTTACTGGTATGTTGAAAGTGTTCTCTTGTGATGTGTATGCTTTGTTGGACCCCGGTGCCTCTTTATCTTTTATGATCCCTTATATAGCATGCAAATTCGAAATTTGTCCTGAATTTATTTTAGAAGCCTTTTGGGTTTCTACTCCTGTGGGTGAGTCAATCATAGCCAAAAGAATCTACTGAAATTGTCCTATCTCAGTCCTTCATAGAGTCACTTCAGTGGATTTAGTAGAGTTTGAGATGACTGATTTTGATGTTATTCTTGGTATAGATTGGTTGCATGCTTGTTATGCTTCGGTTGATTATTGTACTCGGGTTGTCAGTTTCATGTTTCCAAATGAACCCATTTTAGAATGGCAGGGTAGTCCCCCATCCTCAAAAAGTCATTGCATATCTTATCTTAAGGCTAGGAATATAATTTCTAAGGGTTATGTTTATCATATAGTGCGGGTTGTGGACACGGGGTCCGAAACCCCATCCCTTCAGGCTGTTCTTATTGTGAATGAGTTTTCAGAAGTATTTCCTGAAGATTTTCCCGGAGTCCCTCCCAGGCGAGAAATCTACTTTGGGATAGATCTTATTCCAGATATGAATCCTATCTTTATACCTCCCAATAGGATTGCTCCCCCAAAACTTAAAGAGTTAAATGACCAGTTGAAGGATCTTCTTGATAAGGGTTTCATCAGGCCTAGCATTTCTCTATGGGGTTCCCCAGTTTTGTTTGTGCGTAAAAAGGATAGTTTCTTTAGGATGTGTATTGACTACCCTCAATTGAACAAGGTCACACTTAATAATAAGTATCCCATTCCTAGGATTTATGACTTGTTTGATCATCTTCAGGGTGCTAGTTTCTTCTCCAAAATTGACCTTAGATACAGTTATCACCAGTATTGTGTTAGAGAGTGTTATATACCGAAGACAACCTTTTTGACTCGGTATGGTCATTATGAATTTGTTGTGATGTCTTTTGGTCTAACAAATGCTCCTGCAGCTTTTATGGATTTGATGAACCATGTGTTCAAACAGTAGTTATATATGTTTGAGATTGTGTTCATTGATGATATCCTTATCTAGTCTCATAGTAAGGAGGAGCATGTGGACCACTTGAGAGTTGTGTTGCAAACTCTCAAGGACTGGCAGTTATTTGAGAAGTTTAGCAAGTGTGAGTTCTGGATGCATTATGTTGCTTTTCTGGGTCACATCGTTACTAGAAATGGTATTCGAGTTGATTCTCAAAAGATTGAAGCAGCAAAGAACTGGCCTAGACCCACTTCCCTGTCTGATATTAGGAGATTCTTGGGTTTGGCTGGTTACTACAGGAGATTTATGGAAGGATTTTCTTCCATTGCTTCCCCTTTGACTTTATTGACTCAGAAAAAGGTACAGTTTTAGTGGTCGGACCTTTGTGAGAAGAACTTTCAGGAATTGAAAACTAGGTTGACCACCACTCCAGTGTTGGCCCTACCCGAGGGCCTAGACGACTTGGTTGTGTATTATGATGCTTCTAGAATTGGTTGGGGTTGTGTTTTGATGCAATGTGGTAAAGTGATTGCTTATGCCTCTAGGAAACTTAAGACTCATGAGAAGAACTATCCTACGCATGATCTTGAGTTAGCAGTCGTTGTCTTTGCTTTGAAGATTTAGAGACATTACCTGTATGGTGTGCACGTGGATTTTTTCACCGATCATAAGAGTCTTCCTGTATGTGTTCACTCAAGAAGGAATTGAATCTGTGAAAAAGAAGATTTCTTAAGCTTCTTAAGAATTATGACATGAGTATGCTTTACCATCCAAGTAAGGCCAATGTTATGGCGGATGCACTTAGTAGATTGTCGATGGGTAGTGTGCCTTCAGTCAAAGAAGGGAAGAAGGAATTGGTTAAGGAGGTTTATAGGCTAGCTCGGTTGGGAGTTTGCCTTATTGACTCGACCGAAGGTGGTGTTATTGTCCAAAATGATTCTGAATCATCCTTGGTATCCGAAGTGAAGGCAAAGCAAGATAGTGATCCTATTTTACTTCAGCTTAAGGGTGCAGTCCATCAGCAAAGATTTGAGGTTTTCTCCCAAATGGGAGATGGTGTGCTTCGTTATAAGGGTCGATTGTGTGTGCCAGATATTGATGGGTTGAGATAGCAGATTTTGACTGAGGCTCATAGTTCCAGGTATTCTATTCACCCTGGTGCCACCAAGATGTTCCGCGATCTATAGGAAGTCAATTGGTGGAATGGTATGAAGAGTGATATAGCCGGTTTTGTGGCTAAGTGTCCCAACTGTCAGCAGGTAAAAGTAGAGCAGCAATGACCGTGTGACATGACCCAGGATATTGATCTTCCTACTTGGAAGTGGGAAGCAATCAATATGGACTTCATTACTCGGTTGCCTCGTACTCGAAGGTAACATAATTTGATTTGGGTGATTATTGACCGGATGACAAAGTCATCCCACTTCTTGGCCGTTAAGACTACTGATTCAATAGATGATTAAGCCGGACTTTACATCCGGGAGATATTCTGATTGCATGGTGTCCCATTGTCTATTATTTCAGATAGGGGTACTCAGTTTACATCCAAGTTTTGGAGATCGTTTCAGAGAGGTCTTGGTACTCTAGTGAAGCTTTGCACGAGTTTTCACCCCTAGACGGATGGCCAAGCAGAGCATACTATTCAGACTTAGGAGGATATATTGAGATCTTGTGTGATTGATTCCAAAGGTAATTGGAATGATCACTTACCTCTTGTCAAGTTTGCTTACAACAACAACTTTCACTCTAGATGGCTTCTTATGAGGCACTTTATGGTCGGAGATGTAGATCTCCTATTAGTTGGTTTAAGGTAGGTGAGGCAGCCTTGATTGGACTAGATTCAGTGCATGAGACTATGGAGAAGGTTCAACTTATTAGGGAGATGTTAAAGACCGCTCAGATTCGACAAAAATCATATGCAGATGTGAGGAGAAAAGAATTAGAATTTAAGGTTGATGATTGGGTTTTTCTGAAGGTGTCACCCATTAAGGGTGTGATGAGATTTGGCAAGAAAGAGAAGCTTAGTCCCAGTTTTGTAGGTCCTTATTGGATTCTGAGGAGAGTTGGTAGCATTTCTTATGAGTTGGATTTGCCAGCAGAGTTAGAAGCGGTTCATCCGATTTTCCATGTTTTCTTATTGAAGAAGTGCGTTGGTGATCCCACCTTGATTGTTCCTTTGGAGGATGTGGGTGTGAAGGATAGTCTTACCTATGAGGAGATTCCCGTAGAGATCCTTGATCATCAGAATTAGAGGTTGAGAAATAAATAAGTCACTTCGGTAAAAGTCCTTTGGAGAATCATCTAGCTTAGGAAGCCACTTGGGAGGCAGAATCAGCCATGAAAGCGAAGTACCCTCATCTCTTCCCTTCGATTCCGTTTTGGCTTGATGTAATAGTTTCCTCCTTAGTATGTTCCTCCGATTCTATTCCATCAGTTTTCCTCATGATCCTAGCATGTATTCATGTTTTCGAAGTTGATTCAGTCATGATTTAAGTTACAAGCTTAGTTATCATGTTTGTTCTTTAGATTTTACGTATTGTTGATTTGTTGGGATATTTTCCCTTCAGTTTTCCCTTGATTAGTCTTCATTCGAGGATGAATGATCCCAAGGGGGAGATATTGTAACACCCCAAAATTTGATCCAACTTTTAAACTTAAGATATCTGTGAAATTTGAACTTTTCAGAAATTGTGGGTCCAAATCACGGACCGTGGTTTGAACCACGAGTCATGAACTGAACTCGTGGTTCCATTTTGCTTTTTCAGTCTCTGTTCTCTGAACCACGAGTTGGTTCTATGGACCGTGGTTCTGACTACGGTCCATCCTGTCAACTTGTGGAACTTGCTTCAGAGGATTTCATGATTCCCAGAAATTATGGCTCAAGTCTATGGGTCGTAGTTCTGTTGATGAGTAATCCTGTTGACTCGTGATTTACCTTCAGCGGATTGTTCTAATGTATAGGAAGGACGGATGGAAACCACGAGTTGTGGTTTGGCCTACAACCCATGGAATCCATCCGTTGTCCCTAAAAGTCAACTTTTTCCAGCTTTTTCCTAATTATGTCCCAGGGTTATTTTAGTCATTACCCACCTATTTATCTCCTAAGTGAGGTTGTTTTGACCATTTTTAGCCTGATTTTTAAACCTATTAGCCTAAGTCCCTTCTCATTACCTCATTCCCCTGCCAATTGGGAAAATAACTCCTTCAAGCTCCAAGTCTCAAGCTCCAAGTTCAAGTCTCCTCTTCTTTTCAATTTCAAGTTGGTTATCTTCAATCAAGGTATGTGGGTATTCAACAATGGGTTCCTTTCACCCATGTGCCCGAAACCCCAAATTCTCAAATTGATTTATGAACTTGCAAAATTAAGGTTTTGATCTAAATTGGGGAAAACTGATGAAATCAGCTTCTATGCTTAAATTCATGGTTTCTTATTGCTTATGTATGATTTGATCGTGATGCTTTTATTGGAGTTAAAAGACCAAGCATTAAAGATGATTTCTTGCATGATTCCATTGAGTTGCATGTTTTCAAGTGAAATTTGACATGATTAGATATTATGACTTTATGAATTTATTAATATGCATGCCTAATTCTTCAAATATAAATTTAGAAAGAAAAGTATGATTTTAATTATGGCTATGCTTTACTTTAAGAACTTATGATATGAGAATTGCATCATACCCGATGTGTTTTCATGATTTTCAAAGGAGATTTGGTATTCGATTATACCTTGATGAATTTATGAGCTATATGCATGTTTTGGGAGTAGTACTTAGAATCGAGCGATGAGGGTTCGATTACCCATATCCAAAACTACGTTGCCAACGTAGGTTATGATTTGCCCTATGGGATTATGAGAGTGGATCCACATCCTAATAATGGTGTCATGTGCTTGAGCGGTCATTTGGACAACTTTGCCAACTAGGGTTATATAGTTGGGTATAATGACTCGTTCCTTGGCAGGGCTCAAGTCAGCTTTGCTAACTAGGGTTATATAGTTAGATTCCATGTAGCTAACATGGTCTAGTGTCGTTTATAAGAAACTCCCGTATGAATGTTTTGACTAGTTTAAGCTTTTGGCATATATTGAAGTCTTGACACATGTCTCATGTTTACTGATCTAACGATGATATATACCTTTGATAAATTCTTTATGCCTGAAATAAGTTTTTATTTACGATTTAAGTATGTTTTCAGAATATTCATGTATATCTCACATATTCGGTACATCCTATAGTACTGACGCATATCTTGCGCTGCATTATTTGATGATGCAACTTTAAGCTCATTTCCTCACACTCGTGTCTATATATTGTCGGAGTCCTATCTTCCAGTGGTGAGATCTCATTACCCGAGGGCCAGTATTAGACCTATTCCTCTTTTGTTGTTCTCTTTGGATTTCTCGAGCTAGTTGAGGTCTTGTCCCATCAATTCTCATGATAGTTTAGAGGCTTCAGACATAGGTAGACTTGTATTTTGTTGTATGGAGTTGATACTTCTTAGACTTGTTTTTATTTAAGTTATGGTTGCCTATCTTAAACTAGTATTCTTCCGTTATGTTCTTGAATTGATCTCTGAGTATGCTCTGACCAAGGGTTAATCTGGAGCACTTGTGTTCCGGATCCCGTGTTACGTCTAAGGGGTAGCTTCAGGGAGTGACACTGAAGGTCCTTATCTAACAACATATAATACTATTTGATAATGTAATACCCATCCCCATGGTTTATCTTTAGCATGAATACATGGAAAATTGGATGGAATCTTGACAAAATTGGACAGCAATGCTAACCTATAAGCTACCGGCCCTACACTTTCGAGAACCTCAAATGGACCGATATACCCAGGTCTAAGCTTACCCCTCTTTCCAAACCTCATTACCCCTTTAATTGGTGACACCTTCATAAGAACATGTTCACATACCTAAAATGACATGTACCTTATCTTATGATCAATGATGTGACGCCAAATTACGTCACTTTCGACTCCTTTTTACTAAGAACAATCGTACGTTTTCAAGCAACCATTGTTGTTTTTGATGTTTTTATGTTGTATTTGTAGGAAATGGGAACAAACACGGAAACGGAAGAAAATACGAGAAAAACGACGTTCTGCCTAAGAGTGACGGCCTGAGTGACGGCCCGTCACACATGTGACGGTCCGTCACATGGACCGTCAAGTGGAAGCAACGTACTGCCTAAGGATGACGACCAAGGTGACGGCCCGTCAAGGGTGTGACGGTCCGTCACCCCCACCGTCGCACCAAGGCAGCAAAGGAAACAGTACCACTGCCTTAAGGTGACGGTCCAGGCGACGGTCCGTCACTGCCTTGACGGTCCGTCAGCCTGGCCGTCAAGTTAAGGCAGTAGCCTCAGGCGGCAACCCGCGTTTTGGGGATTCCTAGCCCGTTTTGGATTTGGTTTCTACTACTCCTATAAATACCCTATGTTAGGTTTATGTTAATTATTATTCACCCATTAGTTTAAACACGTTTTTAGTTAGTTTTTGGGAGCAAGAACACGTTTCTTGAATTAACATTCGTGTTCTTGATTCGTTCTTGAGTTCTTGATTTCTTTTGTCCTTGGATACTTGAAGATTGTCCTCAATATATTGTAAGGATCTCGTTTCTTTATTATTTTATGAACATGACTTTCTTCTTTTCATCTTCAAGCATGAGTAACTAAAACTCCCGCAACTAGGGTTGTGGGAGCCATGGCAAACGTAGCAATATAGATTCCGGGTAGCGTTGGGTTCGATATATGTATTGTCACGTTGTTAATCATACTTTATGTCACGTTTTCTAGTGGTTGCAAACATTAGAACATGCCTAGGTTTAATTTGCTTGAGTAAAGAAGTTAAAACCGGGAAAACTTGATTAACGACAAGGATTCGAGACTACCAACTCTCGTCTTAAAGATTAATGCCGTAACTGGATTAGTCTACTTGATGTTAGGATTGAGAGCTAAAAAACACATCTTTTTGAGATCGAAAGAAGATAAAAGGAAATTTGTTTATTTGGTCGAGAGACGTTTAGACGATACAATTGACGCAATCACATCGTGACAAGCATATAGAAAGAACCCGGTTAAGCCTAGAATCGACATTGTTACAACGCCATGGTGAACACTTCCCTAGTTCATTCTCTCCTACTGATTATTTCTCTTACATAATTGTTGCTTTTGTTCACGTTGATCACAAAACCCCCCTTATTTACCGGAAACTATTGACGACTAGTCATCTACTTCACTAAAGTCTTAATCATCACCATATTCTCTGTGGGATTCGACCCCAACCTTGTTGGGTTATATATTTGACAACGATCGCTTACGCTTCTTAAATTGAGGTGTAGTTTGAGCGTTTATCAAAAATGGCGCCGTTGCCGGGGAATACGGTTTTTGATTAAGTCTGGTGTGTCTATTTGACTTTTTGTTATAATTTCCTGCTTTACGTTTATTTGTTGTTTTTGTTTTGACAGGGTACACAGTTGTGCATGCCAAGTACCCGAGGTTCGGGGGAACAAATTTTACCTTACGACCCCGAACTTGCTAGAACATTGAGGCAGAACATGGCCGCACAACTAGAGGCAGCAAGGCTCGCTGCTGAACTGCAGGCCCAACAAAACCTTAATGCTGGTGGTCTGCAGGACGATGGTGCACGGAATGATGATGAGCTTGAATTAGATGGAGCTGGCGCTACTGGCGCCATCATTGTTCCACCGCTACCGCCCGGAGCCAAGTTCAACATCACTAGCACGATGATTCAGTTGCTGAACTTGAGAGGAGTGTTCGGAGGTGTCGCTAGGGATGATCCAAACCAGCACTTAATGAATTTCGTGGGCATCTGCAAGTCGTTCGAACTGCCAGGAGTGAGTCAGACTGCGATCAGGCTTAGGTTGTTTCCGTTGTCTCTGTCTGATGAGGCAGCGTTGTGGTTGACAGAATTGACCCCCGACTCTATCGCAACGTGGGGAGAGTTGAGAGGAGCTTTCCTAGAAAGGTTCTTTCCTCCCTCTCGGATGATACAGTTGAGGGACGAAATCAGCAACTTCAGGCAGCAACCGCACGAAGCACTGCACGAGACCTGGTTGCAATTTAAGAAGAAACTGACACAGTGCCCCAACCATCAGCTGAACAATGAATTCTTGATGCAGACATTCTACAGGGCACTAAATTCGGCTACCAAGCCGACATTGGATAACGCAGCAGGTGGAGCGTTTATGGGTCGCACTTTTGCCGACGCCACAGCTATTTTGGACAGGCTCACCAAGACCAACAGGGGCTGGCACACACGAGATTCAGAGGTTGCAGCTAGCACCTATACAGTTGGTATGTCGGCTGAGCAGCGTAGGAAAGAGGAGGAGCGCGACCAAGACATGGCGCATCTAAAGACACAGTTGGACCTCCTGACAAGGCACTTGACGTCAGGAAATATAGAGAAGGTACAAGCTGTGGGTTCCCAAGATATGGAGACTGAGGACGCGAATTACGTGGGGGGTTTCCAGGCCAATGGCCAAGGAAACCAAGGTCGGAACTATCCAAACCACTATGAGAATGGTGGCTACAAAAATCGCGACCAAGGAAGCTGGAGGAACAACACCGATAGAGGTGGGTTGTATATACCACCTGGCAATTGGGACAAAACTGGCAGCGAAACTGAGACGTCCAAACTTGAGAACATGATGGCGAAGATGCTGTTTAAGGTGGAATCAACGGACTCTGGGGTAAAGGCAATACGGAATGAGTTATCAACATTGAGTCTGGTAGTGGAGTCACACTCAACCGCGATCAAGCAACTAGAGCAGCAAGTGGGTCACATCTCGGCATCTCTAAACCCAAGGAAAATAGGTACTTTGCCGAGCGACACCACTCATCCGCAGAATGATGCAAGCTGTATGGCGATCACCACAAGAAGCGGAAAGTATTACCGGAATCACATCCGGTAATTCATGCTCAAGATGATAGTGCGGATGATAAAGAGGCGGTAGAGGAGGAAACGCCAAAGCCCGCAGAGAAACGCAAGGAAGCTGAAAAGCTTCCAACTATGATGTTTCGACACCCACCCCCTTTCCCCCAGAGGTTGAAGAAGAAAGCCGACGATAGTAAGTTCCTGAACTTCATGACCATGTTAAAACAGATTTCAATAAACATACCATTGGTGGAAGCTCTGGAACAAATGCCCGGTTATGCCAAGTTCATGAAGGACTTGATCACAAAGAAGAGGACGGTAAGTTTTGAGCCGGAAGACAACATCCATCACTGCAGCACTATTTCCTCTAGATCATTAGTGGAAAAGAAAGGAGATCCAGGTGCGTTCACTGTTCCATGTACTATCGGAAAGCTCAACTTCGGAAGAGCTATGTGTGGTCTTGGTGCTAGTATCAATTTGATGCCGCTAGCAGTGTATAACAAATTGGGTTTGGGAGCTCCTAAACCAACGTCCATGAGAGTGAGGATGGCTGACCGTTCGGTAAAGCGACCCGTAGGGATCTTGTCTGATGTGCTAATAAAGATTGGTAAGCTTATCTTCCCAGCTGACTTTGTAATTTTGGATTGCGAAGTGGACTTCGAAGTTCCCATAATCTTGGGACGACCATTGTTAGCTACGGCGAGAGTATTGGTTGACATGGAGAAAAACGAACTGACCTTCCGATTGGACAATGAAGTGGTCAAGTTCGATGTGTCTAAATTGATGAAGCAACCAAGTGACATGAGGGTGGTCGCGGTCATCAATGCTGTTGAGGAAGCTCCTGCGGATGTGCACCTTGAGGAGAAGTGTTTGGTCGAGATGCTAGCTGTTGTGAGAAGGATGCCGCGAAAAGAGAAGCATGTTGCGGAAAGCGGTGTAAATAGCTCAAGGAAACGAAAACACCGCAAGAGAATCTACAAAGAAAGAGCGAAGAAGCGGTTACGACTAGCTGCGGAGCCAATAAAAGAGGAAGTTGGAGCGCAACATGAGGTTGGCGCACACAAGTACTCCATCGAGTTCTCTTGTTTTGGAGACCCAGGCGGTCTCCAACATCATTCCGTAATTTGAGTCATATCGACTTCACAGGTATTCCTTTATTCTCACAATTTTTAGCTTTCGCATATATGCATTGGGGACAATGCATGAGTCTAAGTTGAGGGTGTTGGGAAACCTGTGAGTCACCACCGAGGGTTTTTGTTGCCGATTTCTTTTCCCTACGGTGTGCTATCTAGTAGAACCGGCATGTTTAGGTTGTTTTAAATTTTTTTTTTAGTGTCTATAGCAAGCAGGCGTTGATCTTGTCTAAAAACGAGGCCCCTTGAAAAATTTTCTGGTTTTGAGCTTATGTTGAAACGATTGACTGTCTGGATCCTTGTATGTCATTGTGTGATTATGAGTAGAATGAGTATGCTTAAGCCGAGCGGTTGTTTGATAGTTGGTAGCGATATAGTTTGTTGGTGCCAAGAGCGTGTGAGATTATTGTTATAAATTCTTACTCTGTGCATGCATCTAGAACTTGCCCGGTCTATTTTGTTAAGTTTGAAGTTGATTGCTTAGGAAAGGATCACAGGCCCTTTTTGTGTGCAGTCCACTTAACCTAAAAGACCGTCCAAATATAAATAATCCCTTGATCCCTGTTTGAGCCATAATTGATTTGTTCTTTCAATAACCTGTCACCATTCCTGTTTAACTTTGAATCCCTATTTTGGCCCTGGTCCTTCCTTGGACATCGTGCACCTCAACTCAGGCAATCAGCCTAAGTTGAGGGTGGCTACTATAGAGGTAACCCCTGTTTTGGCCCTGGTCCTGCTTGGACATTGTGCACCTTAACGCAGGCAAGCAGCCTAAGTTGGGGGTGGCTACTACAGAGGTGAATGGTAAGAAAAAGATGATGGAGAAGATTGGTTTTTGAATAGAATGAAAATCCGAGTGTGCGCCTAAGAAAAGAAAAGAAAAAAATAAAGAAAGATGAAAAAGATCGAAAAAGAAACAAAAAGAATTGTCAATAAAGAGGCCGCACCTGTATCTAGAATCAAGGAAATAAAAAGGTGAATGAGGATGGATAAAGTGAAGTTATGTGGTGATAAGATGTAAATGGTTCCAAGGAGGGCTTAGTCACTAACCTCTAAATGCATCCTACCAGCACCCGAAGCCTCATTACAAGCAAATACAAGTCCTGTAGTGATCCTAAGTAGCTTTCTGAAGAACTGAAATAGAATAGTAAGGGCAAGCCTATGGTATCGCATGTACATTGTTTGAAATCGTTTGTGAGGGTGAGCGCTTACCTAGTCCCAAATCTTGTGTGTGGGATTTCTTTGTGGTGAGGGCACCAAGATGTCTATATTGTCTATTGATTGTTAGGATAGCTGCATATGTGTATGCATAATGTTCTATCATATCGGAATGACATGTTTGGATCCTTGCAAGTTAGTGTTTCATACATTCGTGTGCTACGAGGGAGCTTGATTGAATTGAATAAGTTTGAATGACCATGAGTTGCTATAGACACGAGTTTGTGTTCTTAGTTGAGTCGTATTAGTGTTTTATGTCATGTTGCTTGAGGACAAGCGAACGTTTTAAGTTGAGGGTGTTGATGTGACGCCAAATTACGTCACTTTCGACTCTTTTTTACTAAGAACAATCATACGTTTTCAAGCAACCGTTGTTGTTTTTGATGTTTTTATGTTGTATTTGTAGGAAATGGGAACAAACACGGAAACGGAAGAAAATACGAGAAAAACGACGTTCCGCCTAAGAGTGACGGCCTGAGTGACGGCCCGTCACACATGTGACGGTCCGTCACATGGACCGTCAAGTGGAAGCAACGTACTGCCTAAGGATGACGACCAAGGTGACGGCCCGTCAAGGGTGTGACGGTCCGTCACCCCCACCGTCGCACCAAGGCAGCAAAGGAAACAGTACCACTGCCTTAAGGTGATGGTCCAGGCGACGGTCCGTCACTGCCTTGACGGTCCGTCAGCCTGGCCGTCAAGTTAAGGCAGTAGCCTCAGGCGGCAACCCGCGTTTTGGGGATTCCTAGCCCGTTTTGGATTTGGTTTCTAATACTCCTATAAATACCCTATGTTAGGTTTATGTTAATTATTATTCACCCATTAGTTTAAACACGTTTTTAGTTAGTTTTTGGGAGCAAGAACACGTTTCTTGAATTAACATTCGTGTTCTTGATTCGTTCTTGAGTTCTTGGTTTCTTTTGTCCTTGGATACTTGAAGATTGTCCTCAATATATTGTAAGGATCTCGTTTCTTTATTATTTTATGAACATGACTTTCTTCTTTTCATCTTCAAGCATGAGTAACTAAAACTTCCGCAACTAGGGTTGTGGGAGCCATGGCAAACGTAGCAATATAGATTCCGGGTAGCGTTGGGTTCGATATATGTATTGTCACGTTGTTAATCATACTTTATGTCACGTTTTCTAGTGGTTGCAAACATTAGAACATGCCTAGGTTTAATTTGCTTGAGTAAAGAAGTTAAAACCGGGAAAACTTGATTAACGACAAGGATTCGAGACTACCAACTCTCGTCTTAAAGATTACTGCCGTAACTGGATTAGTCTACTTGATGTTAGGATTGAGAGCTAAAAAACACATCTTTTTGAGATCGAAAGAAGATAAAAGGAAATTTGTTTATTTGGTCGAGAGACGTTTAGACGATACAATTGACGCAATCACATCGTGACAAGCATATAGAAAGAACCCGGTTAAGCCTAGAATCGACATTGTTACAACGCCATGGTGAACACTTCCCTAGTTCATTCTCTCCTACTGATTATTTCTCTTACATAATTGTTGCTTTTGTTCACGTTGATCACAAAACCCCCCTTATTTACCGGAAACTATTGACGACTAGTCATCTACTTCACTAAAGTCTTAATCATCACCATATTCTCTGTGGGATTCGACCCCAACCTTGTTGGGTTATATATTTGACAACGATCACTTACGCTTCTTAAATTGAGGTGTAGTTTGAGCGTTTATCAATCAACATACTCTTTTTTGCCTACTCTAGGCTACCAATAACTTAGTTTGGATATCCCTTTGAGCTTCCTTCATCAAATCAATGCCCAAAGGCTTCATATCACTTGTCTCAAACCACCCTATGGGCGATCTACATCCCCTCCCATAAAGTACCTCTAATGGTGCCATGTCAATACTAGAGTGATAGTCGTTGTTGTATGAGAATTCTTACAATGGTAAGAAGTGATCCCAATGGCCTCCAAACTCAATCACACATGATCTTAGCATGTCCTCAAACATCTGAATTGTCCTCTCTGATTGACCATCCGTCTGAGGATGAAAAGCTATGCTAAAAGTGAGCTGGGTGTCAACTCTTTGTGTAACTTGCCCCAGAACTTAAAAGTAAATTGCATACCTCTGTTTGAAATAATGGAAAAGGGAACCCCGTGCAACCTCACTATCTCATTGACGTAGATTTTGGCCAACTATTGGGAGTTGTAATCCACCCTTACCAGAATGAAGTAGGCTGATTTAGTCAGCCTATCCACAATGACCCAATTTAGGTCATACCTTCCCAAGGTCTTAGGAAGACCCACCACAAAGTCCATGTCTATCCTTTCCTACTTCCACTCAGGAATGGGCATCCTTTGAAGCAATCTTGCAGGCCTTTGGTGCTCATACTTTACCTACTGACAATTTTGACAATTGGACACATATTCAGCTATGTCCCTCTTCATCCCAAGCAACCAACAAAGTTGCCTCAAGTCTCGGTACATTTTGGTTATGCCTAGATGAAATGAGTAACGTGAACAATGGGATTCAGTTATCACATTCTGAACTAACTCATCAACTCAAGGAACACATATCGCCCTCTAAAACATAACAACCTACACATGTCAAGTGTGGCATCCGAAGTCTCACCAGACACCACCTTGTTCCGGAGCTTGTTCAATTGCACATCTTGAAACTATTTGTCCTTGATTTCCTCCAGAAATGTGGACTTAACCTCAATAATGGCCAACACTTCACCCATTTCTGAAATACCCAACTGTATGAACCTGAATGCTAGAGTTTGAATATCTCTAGCCAAGGGTCGCTTGGACACCCCTAACAAGCAAAATTGCCCGTGCTTACTGCTTTTTGGCTTAATGTGTCTGCCACCATATTGGCCTTACCTAGATGATACTGAATTTTCATGTCATAATCTTTCAACAACTCCATCCACCTTCTCTGTCTCAAATTTAGATCCTTCTGTGTAAACACATGCTGCAGGCTGCGATGGTTTACAAACACCTCACACTTGACACCATAGAGATAGTGTCTCTAGATCTTAAGTGCAAATACCACTGTTGCCAAGTCCAAATTGTGGGTCGGGTATTTCTTATTGTGAGGCTTCAATTGCCTCGAATCATAAGCTATGGCATTCCTGTCCAGCATCAACAGAGCAACCAAAACAAATTTGAAGCATCACAAAATACAATGAATTCCTTACCCTCAACCGACAATAAGAGAATAGGAGTTATACTCAGAAGTGTCTTTGAGATTTTTGAAGCTCTCCTCACACTTGTTAGACCTTAAAAATGGTACGTCCTTCTGGGTCAACCTTGTTAAGTGAGTAGCAATCGAAGCAAAATTTTGACATACCTGCGATAATAGCTAGCAAGACCCACAAAACTCCTAACCTCAGTCATAAGGCTAGGCAGGACCCAACTCTTAACTACTTCAATCTTTTGGAGATCTACTATCACCTATTTTTATGAGACCACATGCTCTAAGAAGGCAACCACAGATAACCAAAATTCGTATTTCAAAAATTTAGCATACAATTTCTTCTCCTTCCGAACTCCCAAAATTATAGGAAGATGTTCTGCATGCTCCTCCTTACTCTTGGAGTAAATCAAAATATCATCTATAAATACAATCACAAAGAAATCCAGAAATGACTTGAAGACACTATTCATCAAACTCATAAAGTTTGTCGGCGCATTGGTCAACCTAAATGACATTAACAGGAACTCATAATGTCCATACCGAGTTTGGAAAGCCATCTTAGGTATATCCTCAGGCCTAATCTTCAGCTGATGATACCCTTACCTCAGGTCAATTTTAGAAAACACCGAACCACCCTGCATCTTGTCAAAAAGGTCATAGATGCAGGGAAAGGGATACTTATTTTGGATGGTAAACTAGTTCAATTTCCTATAGTCTATACACATTTTCATGCTACCATCCTTCTTCTTAACAAACAAGACCAGAGCACCCTAAGGTGAAGCACTGAGATGAATAAATCCCTTATCTAGGAGTTCCTGAAGTTGAGTTTTGAGTTCCCTCAACTCTGTCAAAGCCATGAAATAAGTAGGAATAGAGATTGGGCGAGTCCCCAACTCCAAATCTATATAGAAGTCAATATCCCTGTTCGAAGGCATACCTTGCAGATCTATAGGAAATACCTCCTGAAATTCAAAAGCCACTGGGTCTGACTCAATAAAAAGGGACTTCATACTAACATCCCGAAGATGAGCTAGAAAGTTTGAACACCCCTTCCCTACTAGCTTTCTATCCCAAACAAAGGATATGAGCGTCACTGGCTTAGGCTTGTACACACCCTCCCACTCTAGTTTATCCATACCCGACATTTGTAGAGTGACTGCCTTAGAATTACAGTTTAACACAATGTGATAAGGAGAGAGCCAAGTCATACCCAATATAATATCAAAATCCAGCATATCCAATATGACCAAATCTACCCAAGTCTGAAAACCCATAAACACAACAAAGCATAAATGATACATATGGGTCACTACCACAAACTCCCTAACTGGAGTAGAAACATGAATTGGAGAATCAAGAACATCACAAATCATGTCCAGACCCAAGGAAAAATTAACAGATACATAAGAATATATGGAACCCGGATCAAATAAAGTAGAAGCCATTCGATCACAGACAAGAATAGTACTTGTTATCACATCATCAGACGCCTTGACCTTAGACCTACCCTGGAAGGCATAACAATGGGCTATATCATCAATCTAAGAAACCTCTTTAGTTGGATGCGCCACTCTTCTCCTCGTGCTACTATTTCCTCTGCTACCACCGTGGCCTCTATGATTATTAACTCACCCACTTTGTGGATGTCTCCTTTCTCGCCCTCCGGTCTCGTAGCTAAAGATGCTTCCCTTGATCTATTCCATCTAGTATTAACCATATGCAGACAAAACAATAAAGGAATCATATACCAATTTGGATCACCAAATACCAATGGGAATCAAGTTATAGCACGACGAAAGAAAGAAGAGATAGTTTTCTAAAGTTCTGTAGCCTCTCAAAGAAAAGTACATACATATATGTACCGTACCACAAGACTATTAGATTCATTTTGATATGACGAGTTCAATAAACCTAGAGCTCTGATACCATATTTTCCATGACCTAAACTTCCATGTGGCACCCACACTAAACCCCCAGTGGGAGAACCAAATACCCAAGCCAATACTTAAAAAACATTGTAACTAAAAACCAGTTTGCATTAAATAAGCCAAGATTCACATCTAAAAGTAAATAATTAATCCCTGTGGAATAATCGACTAGAACCTAAAAGTCATGTACCAAAACATCTAAGATAGTATAGAAAATGGGGACACAACCCCAAAACAAAGAGAATCTGAGTCTAAACAATGGACTAGAACAAGTAGATGAACCCATGGTATCCCGGAAGAAGCAAGTTACCCTTAGATTCAGAAAGCATCTGTATCACAACTAAGGTGGTGCAGCCGCCACCAAAATATGTCCTATACTCAACAAAAGATTATCAAGTGTAATATCAGTACACAAAAACAACAGTGTACTCATAGGATCATCAGCCAACTCCAAACATTCAGAATATAAACATATAACTATAACTTAGTAAAAGTAAACAAACATGTATAACCCAAGTCACTGAATATAAACAAGATTCTAAGTCATCAACCTAACTTAACAACTATATGAGACATGTCCAAAACCATAACTACAACCCATATACAACTCAACACACCTTTCAAGTAACTTGGACCACCCAAGGATCCCGAGGACATAGTCTATGGTGTTTAATAGGCAATTCCGATCTACACAATAACCATCCTAGCATTTAAACACAACAATCCAGCTACTTATGGACCAACAGGTAATAACTACATCAAAACAAATAAACCATGTTCACTCATGGAATAACCACATAGAAGAACAATCAAACATATACCAGGCATGGTACCCGAGCCAACCATAATAGAACATGTACTAGGCGTGGTACCCGATCCAACCAATAGATATCCCAGACTAGGTGTGTTACCCAAGACAACCAATAATCTATACCAGACATTGTACCCGAGCTAATAGAAGAATCACAAATATCACACCATCACAATCACAATTAATATAACCATACTTGTAAGACCAACATACATTTAAACAAGTTCATTACATGATGTTGACAACTAGATATAATTTAGCATTCATTCCCTTATTCCCTAAACACATATTGTACAAGTACTACTAACGAAATAGTTAACATGCACACATAATATATTTTGGTCACAAGTTATCCATCACCTTCCTCAAATCAAGCCTGAATTCTCTACTGGACTGGAGCTTTCCCATTTCTCAAAGCTCTAGCTTGATCTTGGTCTAAAAATAATAACATAAACATAAAATTAACCCAAATGGCCTAAAAATTCCCGAATTATATCTTAATCCCAAACCCCAAGATAATTTCATGATCATTCAACCCATCCCAGGGTCCTCCCACCTTAAGTTCACTTATTTACTACAAATTCTATATTTATGCTAGTTCATTACGGTAAGGAATCTTTAAATAACAACCTAGTTCAAGAAACTCATGTTTTTCATCCCAACATTCCCTTTTTTCACAAGAAAATCCAATCTAGATTAAGTTAAACCCTTCCCCAAGCATGTAACCAACGAATCTAAGCCACATGAATCAACGTACTAGATTACGGGGGAAATATTCTTACCTTAGTGAAGGATTATGGTGGAAAACTGATGGAAATCGCCCAAAAAGTCACCTCAACCATTCTAGAAAATATTCTTGAGAAATAATGAATGTTTTTATAGAAGTTTCTGCATTTATAGTGACTTATCCTGCTATAGCGGCACCTCCATAGCGTAAGTCGCCCGCTATAGTGGGGTTGACCGCCTATGACTCCCGCTATAGCGGGAATTTTTCTGCTATAGCAGCATCACGGTAGTAGCGTGTCATCCGCTATAGAGGCTGACATGGGACAAAAACTCAGGAATCCTCCTAGTTTTTGCCATTTTACAATATACCTTCAAACCTTGAAGTTTTAAATCAACCCCTTTACGTCAAGTTCGATATCGAGAGTTCTACTCATCCGAATTCATTTCCAAAAAGTCCTATGTACTCCATAATATCTTAGCTAATAGAAAACTAGTTCAGACATACTTATTTCATCCAATTCTTTCCCGGATTACCCTAGACCTCCCCAACCCAAAAGTTTTATAACCCAATTAATCTAACGAATAAATCACCCACAATGATACAAAGGGTCATTATAATTTTGTGATGAATGATTGGTAAATTGTATCTAATGTAATGATCTATTCCATTGTAAAAAGAAAGAATTAAAATTTTATGTTATGAATTTTGCACAGGAATAATTTTTGATGAGTTTAATAGATCCTAGATTAAAATAAAATTCAAAATGTGAGACCGACTAGTGATTGACCAATGTAGCAGTCCAGATCTTGCCGTAACGAGCTCACCTCAGTGAGGTTCCAACCACTATAGTGAAGCTCAGAAAGAAAAATGTCAGGGTTTAATGTTTCAGCTCCCAACACTTTTCTAAAAAAGAGACTTTCTCCTAAACATGTCCATATAAACCTAGAACACTTACAAAAGAGAGGAAAACCTCTCAAAATGATGTGATTTCCCCTCTTCCTCGCGACTTCTCCCTGAAGATTCCTGGAATGAGAGCAACTAGTATGGTTGCACGTAGTTATAGCAACAACTCAATATCAAGGTAGGTTATGGATTTCCATGAGTAGTGAGACTTTGATTATGTAATTGTAATACTGTATAGATTTTGATAAATACATCATGATTAGGCCTTTGGGCAAAGATTCTAGATGGAAACTTCTAGGATAATTGCAATAAATGGAATCTTGGTGTATTGATATGCCCATGTTATATGTATCTTAATGTGTACATGAATGGGCTATGGCTAATGTGGATAGTGAAAAATAGATAATGTGTCCATTATGCTTATAGGAGTCGGAACCTTAATGCAAAAAGTTAAAAGGAAATACTGAGTGATAAACCTTCTGAATATGAATTTTTGATTGTTGTGATAATACCTGGTGGCTTATATGATTTTCTTTTCTGATATGGTTAGTTGATTTGAAGTGATTATATATTGAGTGAACTACTGTAATGACCTGTTTCATTGTTATTGAAAAATGCACCATAAAATGCAAATTTTGAACATAGGTGTTACAAATCTTGCATGGTAGTACTTAGGGATATGTTTAAATTGAATGCAAACTTAAAAATAATTTAAAGTGGAGCTGCCAGCATAGTCCACTATAGTGGACCAGAGTCTCATCGTGATGACTCACTATAGCGAGGAGAGTCTCATCACAACGAAGCTCGCGAGGCAGAATTTGGGTTTTATGTTTTTGGCCTCTAAACTCTTTTACAAAAAGGAGGTTTTCTCCTAAAAATACCACAAAACTTTTCTAACCCTAGGAAAGCAAGAAAAAGAGAGAAAAACTCTCAAAAGTGGCTCAAATCCTTCCCCTCCACATGGTGATTCTCACTTTGGAATTCCTTGAATGAGAACGACAATCAAGTTGTATGCGTTTAAGCAGCAGCTCGGCAGATGTAATGACCCTCGTGATTATTTTATTTTTTTGTGCCTTTTTACTATTTTGACCTTTTTTGTAGCTGATTCATAGTTTATACGGATTTATAGGATGATTGGCATACTTCTCAAGGAATTCAGTTGAGTTTTAAAAATGTTTCCATGTTTTGAAACTCTTAAAGTTGAAACGCTTGACTTTGGTCAGCTTTTCGAGAAAATGGGCTCAGATAAGAATTTTGTCAGTGTTGCTAGCTCTAGAGCATGTACTTTGGATTAGTGGGATATTTGGTTAGGGTCTCGATGCTTCTGGACTCATTTTGGGCACTTGAGTGGTTTTTAGGAAAAACCAGCAAAGTGTTGACTTTGGTCAATATTTTATCAAGATAACCTCTGTTGGTCATTTTGATGATTTTTTTGAGTCTGGAATGCTATTTCCAGTTGGGTAGCATATTTGGTTTCTATTAACGGGACTCTAAATGAATCTCGCAGGTCCATTTAAAGACTTGAATGTTTTTTATGTTGGCTGGTGCAGCCACTCAGTCAGAGCTTGGCTCGCACTGGTGGAGTTGCACTAGCGGAGAAGCAGCCGCAACTATGAAGGAGGCTGATTCTAGTAACCTCTGCTCTTATGGAGCTGGAACCGCTCTTGTGAAGGGTGCATTGTCCACCCGGCTCCATTCCTATGGTGAATTATCCACTATTGCGACATCGCTCTTATGGTGGATCCTCTCTCGGAGAGACAATCATTATACATTTAATGTATTTCTCCCTTTATTTTCTCTAAATCTTTCAAATATTGTCTCCATTGTTCCAAGCTCAGTGTAAGGAGTTTTCACTATTCTCCATTGATTTTGCATGCATTTGAGGTAGATTTCTTCTCCCTCTAATTCTATTACGTGTTTGGTTTCTTATTCCTTCTTCCATTTTTATTTGGGCTCCCTTTTTGCATGATTTTATCGTCACCTTAATGTGGAAGTTCTGTACCATTTGAGGTCCGAGGAAACATTCATTTCCACCCTATGTTTGGGGTATGCGTCCCTTACTTTGCAGGGAGCGTAATTGCAATTTCTATTTCTGATTTTGTTTGTAGGCCCCGAGGGTTGATATTTGACTCAATTTTCAGCCTAAAATTCTTTATATCAATATGGGTGTCATTGTTCCCATCTTGATTTGTAGGATATGTTTATGATACCATGGCAGTTACCCGAGGCTATTCAGAAGGAGAAGGCACACAAGTGATGGTTTGTGGTTGCAGTTCAGCCTTGAGGTAGGTTACAATTTACCTCCTTTAGACTTAGCTCAGCTAGAGTTTATATCTTATAAGTTTTATGAATGTTAGTATAGGTTGTATTATAGAATTAGGCGTTGACTCTTTCTTCCAAATTATTAGCCATTTTTGGGATCATAGAATAGTAGTATCTTATTTATCCTTAGTTTAGTTTATTGTAGCTCTAGTGTGGATAGACTAAAATCCTTAGTATAGGTTCGAGGAGGATTTTGTGATAGAGTAGTCATTTATTATTGATGTTACTTTATTGCTCCATTTTCTGTGTTTCTTTTTATATAAGGCATAACCGTGGGCCCGAGGCCATAACTTGAGATTTGATGGAGTTCTCGGTTAATTGCCTTGTTTGGAGGGTGTTTTTGCCCTGGATGTTATGTCTCTATTCACTTGTGATGGTTTTCATATATCCATACATGTATATACATGGTTATGGACTTATTTGAGGGAAATTACTAGATTTTTGATTTTCAAAAGAGATTCTTAACTTTATTATTATTACTACAATTTTTTGGAAGAATTGCATTGTTTTCACACTAGTTTTCCTGAGATGGAAAGCCTATTTATTTGTTACTACCCGATCTGATGTAAGATTCCAATCCATTTCTTCTAATTAGTCTGATGTAAGATTTTGATCCTTTTCTATCGCTTGGTCTGATGTAAGATTCTGGTCCATTTATACGTTATTTTAGTTTCTACATCCGATGTGAGATTCCATGCAGGTCTGACGTAAGATTTGAGGATTTTACTTCATCACCACATATTGCATCATATCATTCTGTATTGCATTGCATTCTTCTGGTGTTCGCATTTGAGTGTATGCTTTTATATTTATTGTTATTATCTTCACCCTTATCCCGTATTGTATGAGATTCTAGGTTAGTTTTCATTTTTATTATACCTTCATACTTTTTATATTATATATTATCTTCTGAGCTCAGTCGACAAATAATTCCTATTGAGTACTGATAATGCCCAAACTACACCTCAAATTAATGAAGCGTAAGCGGTCGTAGTCAAATATAGAACCCAACAAAGGTTGGGGTCGAATCCCACAGAGAATATGGTGAAGATTAAGCCTTTAGTGAAGTACGTGACTAATGGTCAATAGTTTCCGGTAAATAAAGGGGGGTTTTGTGATCAATATTTGTAAACAAAACAAACACTTAACGTATGAATGATAATCAATAGGAGAGAGAGAACTAGGGAAGTGTTTACCATGGCGTTAGTAACAAAGTCGATTCTAGGCTTAACGGGGTTCTTTCTATATGCGTGTCACGATGCGATTGAATTAATGGTATCGTCTAAACGTTTCTCAACCAAATAGACAATTTTACTTTTCAATTCTCTCGAACTTGAAAAGGTGTGCTTTTAGATTTCAATCCTAAACATCAAGTAGATTAATCTAGTTACAGCATTAATCATAAGACGAGAGTTTGTAGTCTCGAATCCTCGTCGTTAATCAAGTTTCCCGGTTTTAATCTCTTTACTCAAGCAAATTAAACCTAGGCATGTTCTAATGTTTGCAACCACTAGAAAACGTTACACAACGGATGATTAACAACGTGACAACATGTATTTTGAACCCGTCGCTACCCGGAATCTATCTTGCTATGTTTGCCATGGCTCCCACAACCCTAGTTGTGAGAGTTTTAGTTAATCATGCTTATAGAAGAATAGAAGAAAGTCATGTTCATAATAAAGAAAAGAAATCCTTACAATGTATTGAAAACAATCCTCAATAATCCAAGAACAAGAATAACAAGATCCCAAGAACGATTCAAGAACACGAATTCAAGAAGTAGAAAACGTGTTTCTTGATCTTCAAGTTGACTAAAATCTCTCCTAAAACTATTGTAAAAAGCTTTATTAATTGCATAATGAAAATAAACCTAACATAGGGTATTTATAGGAGTCTAGAAAACAAATCCCAAAATCGTCCGGATTCCGCGTAGCGGACTGCCCAGGTGTGACGGCCAGGCTGACGGACCGTCACTGGCTTGACGGACCGTCGCCTGGGCCGTCACCACTAGGCAGTGGTGTTGCCTTGGTGTGACGGTCACTGTGATGGACCGTCACATGTGTGACGGGCCGTCACTCAGGCCGTCACTCTTAGGCAAAATGTCATTTTTCGCGTATTTCCTTTCGTTTCCACGTTTGTCTCCATTTCCTGAAAATACAACATAAAAACATCAAAAACGGTAACGGTTGCTTGAAAACGTACGGTTGTTCTTAGTTTAAAGGAGTCGAAAGTGCCGTAAAACGGCGGCACATCAACACCCTCAACTTAAGACGTTCGCTTGTCCTCAAGCAACATGACACAAAACAATAATACGACTCAACTAAGAAAACAAACTCGTGTCTCTAGCAACTCATGGTCATTCACCATCTTTTTCAATCAAGCTCCCTCGTAGCCCACAATGTATGAAACACTAACTTGCATGGATCCAAACATGTCATTCCGATATGATAGAACATTCTACTTACACACGCGCAGCTATCCTAACAATCAATACACAATACAGACATCTTGGTGCCCTCACCACAAAGAAATCCCACACACAAGATTTGGGACTAGGTAAGCGCTCACACTCACAAATGATTTCAAACAATGCACATGCGATACCATAGGCTTGCCCTTACTATTCTATTTTAGTTCTTCAGAAAGCCGCTCAGGATCACTACAGGACTTGTTTAGGCTTGTAATGAGGTTTCAGGTGCAGGTAGGATACATTTAGGGGTTAGTGACTAAGCCCTCCTTGGAACTACCGACGTCTTCTTACCACATACTTTACTTTGTCCATCCTTATTCGCCTTTTTATTTCCCCTTCTCTAGCTACAGGTGCGGCCTCTTTATTTTGACAATTCTTTTTGTTACTTTTTCGATCTTTTTCACTTCTTTTTATTTTTCTTTTCTTAGGCACACACCCAAATTTTCATTCTATTCACACCCAATCTTCTCCATCCTCTTTTTCTTATCATTCACCTCTGTAGTAGCCACCCTTAACTTAAGCTGATTGCCTGCATTGAGGTGCACAATGTCCATAGCTGGACCAGGGCCAAAACAGGGTTTACCTCTATAGTAGCCACCCTCAACTTAGGTTGATTGCCTGCGTTGAGGTGCACGATGTCCAAGGAAGGACCAGGGCCAAAATAGGGATTCAAAGTTAAACAGGAATGGTGATAGGTTATTGAAAGAACAAGGTCAATTATGGCTCAAACAGGGATCAAAGGGGTTATTTATATTTGGACGGTCATTTAGGTTAAGTGGACTGCACACAAAAAGGGCCTGTGATCCTTTCCTAAGCAACCAAACTTCGAACTTAACAAAATAGACCGGGCAAGTTCTAGATGCATGCACAGAGTAAGAATTTATAACAATAATCTCACACGCTCTTGGCACCAAGAAACTATATCACTACTAACTATCAAACAACCGCTCGGCTTAAGCATACCCATTCTAATCATAATCACACAATGACATTCAAGGATCCAGACAGTCAATCATTTCAACATAAGTCCAAAACCAGAAAATTTTTAAAGGGGCCTCGTTTTTAGTCAAGAAAAACGCCATGCTCATTACTATAGACACTAAAAAAAATTTAAAAAATAACAACCTAAACATGCCGGTTCTACTAGATAGCACCCCGGAGGGAAAAGAAACACGGCAACAAAAACCCTCGGTGGTGACTCACAGGTTTCCCAACACCCTCAACTTAGACTCATGCATTGTCCCCAATGCATCCACATGAAAGCTAAAAACTGTGAGAGACAGGAATACCTGTGAAGTCGATATGACTCAGATTTTGGAATGATGTTGGAGACCGCCAGGGTCTCCACAACCGGAGAACTCGATGGAGTGTGGCATTCCAGCTTCCTCTTTGGGCTCTATCGCTAGTCGCGACAACTTCTTCGCTCTTTCTTTGCAGATTCTCTTGCGGTGTTTTCGTTTTCTTGATCTATTTTCGCCGCTTTCCTTTACCTGCTCGTCCTCTTGCGATCGCGACCTTACTCTCATAACAGCTCGAGTTTCAACACAACCCTTCTCCTCAAGATACACATCTGCAGGAGCTTCCTCAATAGCATTGATGACCGCGACCACCCTCATGTCACTTGGTTGCTTCATCAATTTGGACACATCGAACTTGACCACTTCATTGTTCAATCGGAAGGTCAGCTCGTTTCTCTCCATGTCGACCAATGCTCTTGCTGTGGCTAACAATGGTCGTCCCAAGATTATGGGAACTTCGAAGTCCACTTCGCAATCCAAGATCACAAAGTCGGCCGGGAATATAAGCTTACCAATCTTGACCAGCACATCAGATAATATTCCCACCGGTCGCTTTACTGAACGGTCAGCCATCATCACTCTCATGGAGGTCGATTTAGGAGCTCCCAAACCCAATTGTTTGTAGACCGCTAGCGGCATCAGGTTGATACTAGCACCAAGATCGCATAATGCTCTTCCGAAGTTGAGCTTCCCGATAGTACAGGGAACAGTGAAAGCACCTGGATCCTCCTTCTTTTCGACTAACGACCTTGAAGAAATAGCGCTGCAGTGGTGGAGGTTGTCTTCCGGTTCAAAACTTACCGACCTCTTCTTTGTAATCAAGTCCTTCATGAACTTGGCATAACCGGGCATTTGTTTCAGTGCTTCCACCAATGGTATGTTTATTGAAATCTGCTTTAGCATGGTCATGAAGTTCAGGAACTTACCATCGTCAGCTTTCTTCTTCAAACGCTGTGGGAAAGGAGGTGGTGGCCGAGGCATCATAGTTGGAGGCTTTTCGGCCTCCTTGCTTTTATCCACGGGTTTTTGCGTTTCCTCCTCTACCGCCTCTTCATCATCTGCAACATCACCTTGAGTCTGAATTACCGAATGTGATTCCGGTAATATTTTTCCGCTTCTAGTGGTGATCGCCATACAACTTGCGTCATTCCTCGGATAAGTGGTGTCGCTCGGCAAGGTACCTATCTTCCTTGAGTTTAGAGATGCCGAGATGTGACCCACTTGCTGCTCTAATTGTTTGATCGCGGTGGAGTATGACTCCACTACCTGACTCAATGTTGATAACTCAGTCCTCATCTCCTTTACCCCAGAGTCAGTCGATTCCACCTTCAGTAGCATCTTTGCCATCATGCTCTCTAGCTTGGCCGTCCCTGTCTCGGTGTTGGCTCTGTCCTGGTTACCAGGTGGTACATACAACCCACCTCTATCAGTGTTATTCCTCCAATTTCCCTGGTCGCGATCTCTGTAACCATCTTTCTCATAGTGGTTGTCTCTCTGATAGTTCCGACCTTGGTTTCCTTGGCCATTTGCCTGGAAACCCCCCAAGTAATTCGCCTCCTCAGTTTCCAACTCTGCTGCTCTACCTTGGGAACCCATAACTTTTACCTTCTCCATGCCTCCTGAAAACATGTGCTTTGTCAGGAGATCCAACTGCGTTTTCAGATGCGCCATGTCTTGGTCGCGCTCCTCCTCTTTCCTACGCTGCTCTGCTGACATACCAACGGTATAGGTGCTAGCTGCAACCTCTGAATCTCGTGTGTGCCAGGCCCTGTTGGTTTTGGTGAGCCTGTCCAAAGTAGTTGTGGCCTCAACAAAAGTGAGACCCATGAATGCACCACCTGCTGCGTTGTCTAACGTCGGCTTGGTAACCGAATTCAATGCCCGGTAGAACATCTGCATCAAAATATTTTTGGTCAACTGATGGTTCGGGCATTGCGTTATCTTCTTTTTGAATCGCAACCAAGTCTCGTGCAATGCTTCGTGGGGCTGCTGCCTGAAGTTGCTAATCTCGTCCCTCAACTGTATCATCCGAGAGGGAGGAAAGAACCTTTCTAGGAAAGCTCCTTTCAACTCTCCCCAAGTTGCGATAGAGTCGGGGGTCAACTCTGTTAACCACAACGCTGCCTCATCAGACAGAGACAACGGAAACAACCTGAGCCGGATCGCTTTCTGACTCACGCCCGGCAGTTCAAACGACTTGCAGATGCCCACGAAATTCATCAGATGCTGGTTTGGATCATCCCCAGCGGCACCTCGGAACACTCCTCTCAAGTTCAACAGCTGGATCATCGTGCTAGTGATGTTGAACTTGGCTCCGGGCGGTAGTGGTGGAACAACAATGGCGCCCGTAGGGCCAACTCCATCTAAGTCGAGATCCTCATCATTCTGTGCGATCTCATCCTGCAGACCACCAGCATTCAGATTTTGTTGGCCCTGCAGTTCTGCAGCGAGCCTTGCTGCCTCTAGTTGTGCGGCCATATTCTGCCTCAATGTTCTAGCGAGCTCGGGATCGTAAGGTAATATTGATTCACCCGAGCTCCGGGTACTTGGAATGCACAACTATGTACCCTGTCAATAACAAAAACAACAAAAAATGTAAAGCAGGAAAGTATGACTAAGAGTCAAATAAACACACCAGACTTAATTAACAACCGTATTCCCCGGCAACGGCGCCACTTTTTGATAACGCCCAAACTACACCTCAAATTAACGAAGTGTAAGCGGTCGTAGTCAAATATAGAACCCAACAACGGTTGGGGTCGAATCCCACAGAGAATATGGTGAAGATTAAGCCTTTAGTGAAGTACGTGACTAATGGTCAATAGTTTCCGGTAAATAGGAGGAGGTTTGTGATCAATATTTGTAAACAAAACAAACACTTAACGTATGAATGATAATCAATAGGAGAGAGAGAACTAGGGAAGTATTTACCATGGCGTTAGTAACAAAGTCGATTCTAGGCTTAACGGGGTTCTTTCTATATGCGTGTCACGATGCGATTGAATTAATGGTATCGTCTAAACGTTTCTCAACCAAATAGACAAATTTACTTTTCAATTCTCTCGAACTTGAAAAGGTGTGCTTTTAGATTTCAATCCTAAACATCAAGTAGATTAATCTAGTTACAGCATTAATCATAAGACGAGAGTTGGTAGTCTCGAATCCTCGTCGTTAATCAAGTTTCCCGGTTTTAATCTCTTTACTCAAGCAAATTAAACCTAGGCATGTTCTAATGTTTGCAACCACTAGAAAACGTTACACAACGGATGATTAACAACGTGACAACATGTATTTTGAACCCGTCGCTACCCGGAATCTATCTTGCTACGTTTGCCATGGCTCCCACAACCCTAGTTGTGAGAGTTTTAGTTAATCATGCTTTTAGAAGAATAGAAGAAAGTCATGTTCATAATAAAGAAAAGAAATACTTACAATGTATTGAAAACAATCCTCAATAATCCAAGAGCAAGAATAACAAGATCCCAAAAACGATTCAAGAACACGAATTCAAGAAGTAGAAAACGTGTTTCTTGAACTTCAAGTTGACTAAAATCTCTCCTAAAACTATTGTAAAAAGCTTTTTTAATTGCATAATGAAAATAAACCTAACATAGGGTATTTATAGGAGTCTAGAAAACAAATCCCAAAATCATCCGGATTCCGCATAGCGGACTGCCCAGGTGTGACGGCAAGGCTGACGGACCATCACTGGCTTGACGGACCGTCACCTGGGCCGTCACCACTAGGCAGTGGTGCTGCCTTGGTGTGACAGTCACTGTGACGGACCGTCACATGTGTGACGGGCTGTCACTCAGGTCGTCACTCTTAGGCAGAATGTCGTTTTTCGCGTATTTCCTTCCGTTTCCATGTTTGTCTCCATTTCCTGAAAATACAACATAAAAACATCAAAAACGACAACGGTTGCTTGAAAACGTACGGTTGTTCTTAGTTTAAAGGAGTCGAAAGTGCCGTAAAATGGCGGCACATCAAGTACCCCATGTTTTGGTACTCATACTACATTTTTGCATTTTTTTGATGCAACACCTAGTACAAGCTGCACTCGCTGATCTCCTATTCATTCAAGGCTTGATGTTGTTCGAATCATGGTGAGATGCTAGCATCTAAAGATTTATTGCTTTCCCTCTACTCTTGCTGTCTTTATTTTGTATTTTTGATTGAAAGTAGTATCTGGTATAACTTTATCTTGGTACGTTAGACGACCTTGTACCGGTGACACCAGGTCTGCAGTTTGGTTCTTATGTATATATATATATCATCTTTCTTGGTCTCTTTAGGGCCCATTTGAATATTTTATACCATTTTGTATATATTTATGATGGTGGCCCTCTGTTATTTAGTATCTTACTTCTGCTTACCTATTTTAGTCATATTTTGTAGGATTGTATCTGGGGTTTTGGTTTGCCTACTAGAGAGTTTTACTAGGCGCCATCATGGCCTAATTTTTGATTGTGACAACATCGAGATAAGTTATTGTTTAATTGCAGTAAAGACTTTGATAAGGTGAGCATGATTATTGTGTAGAGATTTACGGAGATAACATGGTTAGGCCTTCGACCACAGAGTCTGCATAGAACTTGTTAAATTTAATTAATAAAACTAGAACTTTATGGATAATTATATTATGCTATGTGAAACTCTTTGTGGGTAAGGATGAGTTAAAGATATGTGATTAATGCAACTTAGATGTTGTATACAGTGTGATAGTGGTAGTTGAATGTAAAGGTAAAAGGGTAATTAGGATCACAAATAGTCAATTTCTAATACAAACTCTGGATTGTTGTGAGATGCTTAGTGACTGATGTGGATTTGTGTCAGACTTTGTACTATGTCAATTGACTTTGAGATAATAGGTTGTCGAACGTATTGGTTGCTGTAATCTCTGCAATATGGTATAAGTTTGCATAAGTTATCTTAGGAGGATGAACCGACTAATATAGAAGTTCATCTATAACAAAAATAAGGCTATATAGGACTACTAGGTCTGTGTATGGGACTGAGTGGCTGGGTAGTGGATGATAATGAACTAGGTAGGAACAATTACCATACAGTTAGGGTGAGTCTACGCCCCGTGATGAGAGTTAAGGTCCGTGTATGTATAACATGTTTAAATTAGAGTTGAGACTTAATTTAGTACATATATGTGGTTGAATTATTTGACTGTGCTTGGTCTTCAGACATGTTTGAATGATTAGTGTTTTCATATTTTTCTAGAATAAATAAGCTAGGTATACATGAACTGATTGATTAATTAAAATAAATAAGTGTATGTGTGATTTAGTGCACTGTGTGTATCCTGAGAGATAAGGCTGAGAACCATAGGTACATTGATATTGTTACTTGTTTTGGATAAGGTACCATAAGACGGTATGCATTGGTATTACACCGATGGGGAATGGTTTTGGTGAGTACATGGATCCTAGTGCATCCCCTGCATGTTATTGCTAGTTGGGCAGAAATAAGACTTTTTAGCATGTGTGTACACCTTTTCTCTTATTATTGTTATTTTTTCGTGGTTAGATATGGTGAGATGAGACTGAGGTTACTTGAGTAGTGCATGAGTGATCTGGGTGAGCTTTTTTATGATCTTGAGATGGGTGAGGTATAAAGACTATGGGTCTAAGAGATTGAGTGGGCATGAGATCCACACTGTTTGTTGATTGCATCCGATTTGAGTAATTCATGTGAGTTGATGCATATTGGTGTATGTGGTGTCTTGTTTGGTTAATTTAATGGTTGTTGGTGACTACCCCTTATGTACATATATGAATAATTACTGTGTCCATGAGCATTATATGGGTTAAGCCTGAAGAAGTTCTTATTTGTTTATTTGTGATTTTTGTTGGGTCAACTTAGGAAGTGGGTAAGAACTGTTAATAATGAAACAAATTAAGCACAAACAAGTAACTAAGGCTAGGTGTGGGTTTGAAGGAGAATATGTGTAATATGGAATACTCTGTTACTATGTTAAAAGGTTAGAGGTAATAACTAATGATAGTTAGAACATAGGGATGTCGTCCCTATGGGTTGTAGTGGAGTAAATCAGAAGTGTTATTGGTGTGAGTTTTAGTTGGAATGTCCTTGGTGAGTGTTATTCTTGAAGTTATCTATTATATGTTGATTTCTATACATGATTTATGTGATCTAATCTCAGTCGGCCAATGATACCTACATGTACATATGGTTGTACTAATACTACTCTTGCTATACCTTTTTGGTGTAGGTGTGTGACAGGTTAGCTGAAGTTTCATTGCTTAGATTGAAGAGTCTTTATCAGCAACTTCCATATTCTACTCGACAGATGAAAGTTGTTTCCTGTAGATTTTATTGTCATATTTTTCATTAGTAGCTTTTGTACAGGTCTAGACGAGTTTTTTGAAAAAATGATTGTATATTCAGTTCTCAAACAATAGTATGTATTTAAAGTTCTGTTAAGTCATGAATACCAATTTCAATTACTATTTTCATATGATTTGTTTTAAAAAGGACTTTTGCTTAATCTTGTGGGTAAATAAGGGGTGTCTACTATCAAATAGAGTCGAGTGGGTGCATGCACGACCTGCCGTAATATGAGTCATGATAGTTGGTATCAAAGCCTAGGATACCAGTCTCCCGAGTACAAGAGCAATGTTAAGTAGAGTCTTGGGATTGGTGTGTTGACATCCACATCAAATATTTGGGAAGCTACAAGGCATTTAGGAGTTGTTTCATTTTCATCTTCCTTATCGTGTGGTCCCAGTGTGTTGTTTCCCCAAGTTGAGTTCAATTGGTATCTAGTCAATTCCAATTGGTATCTCGACGAGGATAGTTGGTACTTGGAGGTATTAAATTGGTATCTAGCCGATTACAATTGGTATCTGACATTAAGGAGTCATGGTAATGTATTGGATGTGTGATTATGTGATGATAATGATGTGTACAATTGCCAATAAATGGGAGCATAATTTGATTTTTATATGCTAAGGTGAAAACAAATTGTCAGCTCATATAGCAATAATGAAATGGTTATGTGTTGATGTTATGAAGCACCATTGTTGAATTAATAATATTCTGGGTTCGTGCGTTGAAATATAAATAAGAGTGTATGCTTGTGGTAAGGATTTTAAAAGTCTCTAGTTCTAGAAGGTAATCTGCCCGATCACTTTGCCGTAGCGAAGGAATTCTCGCCATGGCAGTCCGAATCTATGATAAAGGGACTGCTATAACATGCTCCTTCATACTAACAAGCCATTGCTCATCATGATAGGTGATCATACCGAGACAAAAACCACCGCGACAAAATGGCATGAAACAGAAGCTCCATTCCTAGTGCCCTGTTTTGGGACTTCACCTGTTTAAGTAATTTTCAAGAGTTAAAATCTTACAAAAAGTAATTTTATAATAAGTATTGGCGTACAAACAAGGCCACCATCCTTCAAGTGCCACCAATGGAACTCATAATCCAAAATAAAAGAAAATAAAAGATCATCCAGTAGTGAAAGAAAGTAAAGAATTGTCTAACAAGGGTCCTTCATGGGTGAATAAAAAGTGTAATAAGAGGGGATGAGGAGTGAGAAAACTCTAAACGCTCGATCAGTTATTGGTACTCAAATCGCTGGACTCTTCCTCGTCTAGCCCACTGACGAAGGAGAACTACCGGGCATCCTCTTTCCTCACCTTAGCAATATTCTCGCCCGCAGTGAATTTCTTGACAAGGGACTTGATCCCCTTCCACATCTGCACTAGTAGCTTAGCCCGAGAGTGTCCCTTCCTTCTCTCTACATCCAACTCTTCCCGAAGCTCTACATGGTCCAGTTCCAGGGACTCAAAAGAGGCATAGGGGATTGAGGTACCTGCAATAGTGTATGGTCCAGGGGCTAGAGGTGGCACCACCTTTGACGGGACCTGTGGCAATCCCTCCAGCATAGCTTTCATCAGATCCACATCTACCCCTAGTAACTCTAAGGAAACCTTACCCCGTGCCAAGGTAGTCCGCACTCCATCGTTGTGTTGGCTGCTTTTGCTCCCTCTCTCAGACTCCATCTTTCTCTTCTTCCTATTCTGACTGGGAGCTCCCTTCACACTTAGAGGGTGGAATCCCTTATCAATTCCAGTGATGCAGTCTGTGGGCTCAATAGGCACATTCGCGCACCTGTAAAAAATAAAAATCAGTGAAGGAAAGGAGAGATCCATGGTATGAAGTGTCGTGAAGTATCTCCACTGCTCGACAATTCTCTCTATTGCATTTATTAGCGCCCCACCTTACAAGCAAGACAACATAAGAGCTCGGGGATAGGTCATATCCAAGGTGTTGGTAGAAGGGTAGATCCTCATAGACACCAAATTTAGACACCTTCGGGCGTCTAGAGTGAAATAGAGGCTAGTAATCCCTGTCTGATGGACGGTCCAAGGAATCTGAGCCTTGTTCTACTCTATCTCTAATATTCTTACCAACCATTGCCCATCCCTAGCAGCCATTTATGCCTCGTATTCAGTGTTGGGGTAATTTGGTAACTCTAAGGCTTTGATGATGTCCACTGCTGAAATAGTAATTTTTTCACCCCCAACATAGATGACGGGGTTTGGGGTGCTCTAATTAATAGTAGGAAGGTGGGCATAGAACTCCCTTACCCAATTCTCATTGACCTCTTTGGGTATCTACACTAACGGTAATCACTCGATGTCCCTTAGCCAGTTGTATAACTCCGGCTGCTCCTCTACTGTCTCCAATCTTCTTGAATTCGTCCCTGGGTGTCACGACCCAAACAAGCTGTTATTAGCACCCACACTAATCCTCCGGTGGGAGAACCAAACAACCCAAACCCAAATCTCAGACTTAATCAATTCAAAAGAACATAGATAAACATTCCTTTTAAGTCATAAATGAATCAATGTGTATATAAATAATAAAACAATGTGTGGAAAACAATCAACTAAACATATCCCTAGAAAGTGAAAGTCATCATCCAAAACTCTAAACCAACATAGTCTAAGAATCCAATAACCACCAAAAGAAATAAGATAAGAGAGTTCCACTGTTCGGAAGAAAGACAACAACTCGTGGAGTATCCATGGTAGCCTGAGAAGTAGTGCTCACCCTTGGATTTGCAGTCGGTCTCTCTACTCTAGCTGAGGTCGCATCTCATCCTCTAGAACACAGTATACAGTGAATACAAAGAAGAGCACAGGGTAGTATCAGTATACCACATTATGTACTGGTAGGTACCATAGGCCGACCCAACAATATAACATGTGAATAGAAAAACATATAACAAGTGATAGCATTCCAACACTTACCATATAAGCAACCAACATATAATATTCCAAGTCAATTCAACATCAATCAATTCAAGTTTATAATTTATACAATAGCACCATAAGAGGGAAAAAGAGTAATTTCACTTAACAACTATATCACTTATCGCTATGTCCATCGATCTCTACTCATATCACTTGTATATCTAGTCTCACCTCAGTTCTCAGTCATCTCACCATAGTAAGCAATACAAAAATACAAAAAAAGGTAAAATGGTGGACACACATGCTATGGGTATTAGTTTGGCCAACTAGCCATGAACTGCAGGGGACCCTAGGTGTCCATGTACCATACCGGCATGGTATCCGCTCTATATTTGGTATGTCAACAATAGTATATGCATAACTAGGTTCTCAAACCTAACATTCAGGAATAAACTAAGTGCCCAAGAGACTATTCATACTTAGCTAATTCATCTCACTCACCACTTTCTGTTCATTTAGCCTATTCATACAAGCACAACAAGGAAAGCATACAAAATACAACCATGTTCATTACTACAAACATGTTATAAGATGAGTCTTCACTTCAATTCAAAATACAACCATGTTCATTACTACAAACATGTTATAAGATGAGTCTTCACTTCAATTCAAACCATAACTTGCCTCGAGTGAAGCCATAATAACTGCAAGCTAGTTCACCACTGCCTTGTCCTTTCTTAACACTCCAGAATACACATGGTCTAGAAATAACAATATATAAAAATAATTAGCCAATTACCCTTCATTTTAGACTTAGGGAATCAAACCCAATCATTCTACCCGTTAAACAAGGTTTCTAGCATTCCCAAAGGTTAATTAATTACTAATTAGACCCATTACATTCATAGGATTAAGAACCCAAGGTTTCTAATCAAGTTCATATATTTTTCACCATTTTTATGCATAAAGGTTTCACCTTTATGGAACCCAAGGTTCTCCACTAGCCTTAAACATGTTAAGAACTAATAATTTCATGTTAGAACTCATAGAAACACAACTTAAGATTAATTTTAGGTGATTTTACACCTATCCATAGGGTTTTCCCCCAAGTTCGTACTTTTAGGGCTTAATTGCAAGAACTCCACCATTAATCCTTCCCCTAAGGTCTAAGAAAGTTAATTAATCAATAAATTAAGAGTTCTATGGATTACTTACCTCAAACAGAGAAGCTTGCCCTAGTTTTCTTGGAGAAACAACTTTTGAGAGCTTTAGGATAAAGTTGAGTTATGAGGGAAATAACTTAGAAAGTTGCAGAATACCTAGATATACTACCCCATCTTTTTATCACGATAAACGCTTTCTTCATTGCGATAGGTCATCGCGATGAAGACCATTCATCGTGATAGATCATCATGATGAGGTGTCCTTTTGTCGTGGTGAAGGAAATTTCAAGAATACCAATATCTCGCTCCTAGACCCTCATTTGGCAACACACATTATTTTATAAACACGATGAGTTATTCCCAACATGACAACTATCATATCCAGAGTTTTATGATTCTGATTTTCATCTCGAAACTTCCTATCGGATCTTGCGATAGTTGTCTATCCATAAATAGATACCATACTACCACCCGATAACACACAAAATGTAAATTACCTCTAAGGCACAAAATACTATAATTTAGTCTAAGCTTACCCTAGCCCGAGATTTTTCCATTCTCACCTAGGGGATTTTTTAGCTAAGTGCTTATGCCTTAATTTAGCGTAACAATAGAACATGTCATTATATTAGATACTAATTAAATAATCATTCATCCCTGAACAGTAATCGAGAAGAAAATAAGGGGAAGAAAAAAATAATAATGATTACCTAAATCAGTGAACAAGTGAGGATACTTGTTCAGCATGTCTACCTCAGTCTCCCAAGTGGCCTCTTTAATAGGACGGTTCTTCCATCAGACCTTCACATATGCAATCTCCTTGGTTCTCAACTTCTGAATATCTCAATCAAGAATAGAAACAACCTCTTCTTCATAAGGGAGGTTGTCATCTAGAAGAACCAAATCCCAGTGAATGATATAATTACCATCACTGTGGTATTTCTTAAGCATCGACACATGGAATACAAGTTAAACTCTTGACAGACTAGGTGGTAAAGCCAACCTATAAGCTAGTGGATCCACCTTTTGAAGAATCTCGAAGGGGCTAATATGTCTCTGACTCAACTTGGCTCACTTTTCAAAATACATAACACCCATCATGGGTAAGAGTTTGAGCCAAACCGGCTCACCTTCTGCAAAGTTAATATCTCTAAACTTTCTATCTGCATACTCTTTTTCCAATCTTTAAGCCGCTAAAAGTTTCCCTTAGATGGACTTCACCCTTTCTATAGAGTCCCTTACCAAGTCCATTGTTACACTCTAGAACATCTAGCCTAGACTTAGCTCAAAAAAACTAGAAGAAAAAATAAAATTCCATGTGTCCGCAGACTTCACGAGTTTAACCTACGACCCATGAAAGTTTCCATGAGTCGTGGACTGGATTCGTGAAATTTGATCAGATAACTGACAATTTCTCTGAGAACCATGAATGGGTTCTACGGATCGTTGAAGTATCCATGGGTCATGAACCCAAGTCGTGGAAGCAGACCTGAGACCAGCCATTCCTCTGAGAACCACGATTGGGTTCTACAGACCGTGGAAGGTTCCATAGGTCGTGAACCCAAGTCATGGAACTCATACCCGTAGCTAGGCAAAAGACCCAGGAACCACGACAGAGTTCCACGAGCCAAGGAAGTTTCCACGAGTCATGGAACCCATCCGCAGAAACTGAGTCACAATATTTCCAGCAGAATTCTTTTATTTTCCCAGGTGTGTTTTGTACTTTTCTTACCTCTTTTAAGGACTATGCTACATCATTTTGGTTATTCCATGCCTGATTAATTAGCCAAAAACTACCTAAAACATCAATTTTCCAAAATTCATTGAACTTAGAAGGAAAAGAAGAGAAAGAGACGATTGTTCTCTCTCAAGAACAGGCAGAGGTCTTCTTCAAGTTCAGCCCCAAAATCCAAAGAATTTATCTGTAGTTGTCTTCACCGGGTATGTGGTATTTCACTAGTGGGTTCCTTTCACCTATTAGGTCCGTACAATTCAGCCAGTCCTTCAGGTTTCTCCATGATTGATTAGACCTAGGGTTCATAAACCTTAAGGTTTTTCTTTGATATTCAGATGCTATAATTTATATATGATGCTTAGTTCATGTTTCTTGGAGGATTACTATAGTCATGTATAGAATTCAGAACCCTAGCTTGTGATAATTTTTATTACTTGATAAATTATACTTGCTAGGCAAATCAGTCAGATAATCATGCTTAAAAATTAATTGGTATTATTTTGTACAAGAACAAGAAATGATACAACAATTTTGAATCAGAAATCTAATGTCATATCTTTCAGTATAAGTATGTTGCATTCTCAATTAATTATTAGTACTTTGAGCTATCCACTATTTCAGTGAATTGTTGTTTATATTCAGTTGGGAGTAGACTTAGTACCGAGCGGACGAGGGGATGAAGGCTTAGCTGTCAGTTTAGGCTAAGACCTTTAGTAGCAGTCCCCAAGTCCCAGAACTACGGCACCACTGTAGGTATTAAAGGAGTGAGCTGTCAGACTAGTCTGCATATCCTTGTCCCCTATGGACATCAGTAGTGGATCCATGTCAAACTTGTTCGTACCCTTGGCAAACTATGAACACCCTTCCATCCAGGGTTACAGGTTGGCCCAATTATTAGCTTAACTTGGGGTATGTCAATTAATATTACCTCCCACAATTAGATTCTTGTCGCATTGACCAAGTATTTAGCATTTATTTCAGTATTCAGTTCAGCATGTTATATTCATGAATTGTACTTGGTCATTGCATTCAGCTCAGCTTCAGTTATAATTCATTATATCTGTTCCCATATTCTGTTCTATATTGTCCATCTTAGCACATATCCTACATGCTCAGTACATTCAAGGTATTGACGCATACTTTTGTGCTACATCATTTCATTGTGTAGGTTTAGGCGCCATCTAGACCACATTTAGTTTGACTTCTAGTCTATACTTAGAAGCCTCAGTGGTGAGTCCTCATAGCTCGAGGGCGATATATATGCTTTATTTTTTGTCCTTATCTTTCAATTTCAGATTTGTTAGAGTTAGATGGGCGCATGTCCTAGCAACTCATATCAGTTAGAGGATTTTAGCCATAGACTAGATTTCTGCAGTTGTTAGTGTTGTTTTAAGTTAGCACTATTCTATTTATATATTTCATATATTAAGACATTTGGGCTTCTTCCCGTTTCAGTTATTAATTTGTCTTTAGCTTCAACACAGTGCATGTTTTAAAAATTGAACTTGTATAAATATGCCATGCCATGGGTTAGCTTGGGGTCACTTGTGACACTAATAACTGTGTCGCATCCAAGGGGTAGCCTCGGGGTGTGACAAACTTAGTATCAGAGCATCAGGTTAAAGTGTCCTAGGGTGTATAAAAGTCGCGTCAAGTATAGCCTTCCTCATGGGTGTGAAGCGCACCACACTTTTGGAGGAGGGGCTATGAGATGTTATTAGGAACAATTTCCCTTCTATCTTTTTCCAGCTCATGCTATAGGGTGTAAACTCTATTTAATCTCCTTCTTACTCATGCTCTTTGCATTTTAGAAATATGCCTCCCAGAAGAGCTAACACTAGGAATCAGCCAGCAGCTCCAGCAGATCCGTTGAATAAGCAAGTCATGCATGCCAAATTTAGGGCTACTTTCCAAGTGCTTGTTCAGGCCATGACCGCCTAGGTCAATCAGTAGGTTGTGGCACCAGCTCTGCCTCAGATCATCACTATTGTAGTCAGGATCTGAGATTTCACACGGATGAACCCTCTAGAGTTTCATGGGTCCAAGTCGAAAGAGGATACCTAAGAGTTCTTAGATGATATTCAGAAGGTGACAGACATTATGGGTGTCACTCTAGTCGAGGGTGCAAATTCGGCTACCTATCAGTTGAAGGGAATGGCCTACACTTGGTACTAGCAATGGAAGGAATCCCATTGTGCCAATGCAGGACCAGTGACTTGGAATCTTTTCAAGACAACTTTTCTGGAACGATTCTTCCCATTAGAGCTTAGGGAAGCCAAGGTTCAGGAATTCATAAATCTGAAGTAGAATGACATGAGTGTGAAAGACTATGCTCTCAAGTTCACTCAGCTATCCAAGTATGCTTTAGCGATAGTAGCTGATGCGAGAGATCGTATGAGAAAGTTTGTATCTAGAGTATCTGATGATGTAGTCAAGGAGTGCAAGACTACTATGCTAATAAAGGAGATGGACTTGTCCAGGTTGGTTACTTATGCCCAGCAGATTAAAGAGGAGAAGATCAAGGAAAGGGGAGGAGATACGAAGAGGGCTAGGATAGGTGACTTTAGCTACTCTCAGCAGAGGTCAGAGGGTGGAAATTACTCTCAGTTCCAAAAGAAAAATTCAGCTCCAGCTCCATCTTCTGCGAGTGCCTCAGTGCCTAAGTTCTAGAAGGATCGATGGGATAGAGTATCTTGCTCTAAGTCCTAAGATACAGTTACTAGTGGGTGCGCCAATCTAGTGTGTAAGAAGTGTGGTAGAAACCACCAAGGTGAGTGCATGGCAGGTAGTGGAAATTGTTTTGGGTGTTGTAAGCCAGGCCAAATGATGAGGGATTGTCCAACAACTTCTCAAAAGGGTAAGGATGTTCTCCCACAGACTCAAATTGGTTCTACAACAGCTCTAGTAGGTTTCCCCACTCAGCAGGGTGCCTCATCAAGAACAGATGGTGGTCAATTCAAGAACATGTTATATGCTCTTTAGGCTAGGTACGTTGCGAGTCTTTAATACTGATGTATATGCATTGTTAGATCCAGGGGCTACACTTTCCTTTTTAACTCCATATATAGTAGTAGACTTCTGTGTTAGTCCAGAAATCCTCCCAGAACCCTTCCCAGTCACTACTACAGTTGGTGACCCAGTTATAGCTAGACGGATATACAAAAATTACCTTGTCACAGTTTTCCAAAAAGTCACCTCAATAGATTTGTAGAGTTAGAAATGGTAGATTTTGATATCATTCTAGGCATGGATTGGTTACATTCCTATTATGCCTCAGTCGATTGTAGAACTAGGATCATTCGGTTTTAGTTTCCAAATGAGCCAGTCTTAGAATGGAAGGGTAATAACTCTGTGCCTGTAGGTCATTTCATCTCCTACCTTAAAGACAGAAAAATAATTTCCAAGGGGTATATATACCATCTTGTTTAGGTTAAAGATTCAATCTACGAAACCCCAAATCTTCAGTCAGTTCCAGTAGTAAGAGAATTTCCAAAAGTGTTCCCACAAGATCTTCCCGGAGTCCCTCTAGAAAGGGAAATTGACTTCGGAATAGATCTCCTTACAGATACCTAGCCTATTTCAATTCCTCCTTACAAATGGCTCTAGATGAGCTTAAGGAATTGAAAGAACAACTGAAATACCTTCTAGATAAGGGCTTAATCAGACCCAGCATATCTCTATGGGGTGCTTCAGTATTGTTCATACGTAAGAAAGACGGTTCTCTCAGGATGTGCATTGACTACCATCAGTTTAACAAGGTGATAATCAAGAATAAATATCCCATCCCCAGGATTGATAACTTGTTCGACCAACTTAAGGGCGCTAGTTGCTTTTCTAATATAGACCTCAGATCCAGCTATCATCAGCTCAGAGTCAGAGGTAGTGAAATCCCTAAGACAACCTTCAGGACTCAGTATGGTCACTATGAATTTGTAGTTATATCTTTTGGACTAACCAATGCTCTTGTAGTTTTCATTACTTAATGAATAGGGTGTTCAAGCAGTACTTGGACTTGTTCGTTATTGTCTTATTTGATGATATCCTTGTTTATTCTTGAAAAGAGAAAGAACATGAGAATCATATGAGTGTCATTTTGCAAACTCTCAAAGACCACCAGCTATTCGCCAAGTTTAGTAAGTGTGAATTCTAGTTGAAATTAGTTACTTTCCTTTGTCATGTGGTATCCAGCGAAGGGATCTGAGTAGATTCTCAGAAAATTGAGGTAGTAAAGCTTTGGCCCAGAGCAACCTCCCCGATAGATATCAGAAGTTTCTTGGGTTTGGCCAGTTAATACAGGAGGTTTGTTGAAGTATTTTCATCCATAGCTTCCCCATTGACCAAGTTTACTCGGAAGGAGGTCAAGTTCTAGTGGTCAGATGAGTGTGATAAAGCTTTTTAGAGCTGAAGACCAGGTTGACTACAACTCCTATCTTGACTCTACCAGAGGGTTCAGATGGGTATGTGATTTATTGCAATTCATCCAGGATCGGCCTGGGTTGTGTCTTGATGTAGTAGGTTAAGTTCATATCGTATGCTTCCAGACAACTTAAGGTAGATAAGAAGAACTACTCGACTCATGACCTCGAGCTTGTAACTATTGTGTTTGCCTTAAAGATCTAGAGACACTACTTGTATGGTGTTCATGTTGATGTATTCACAGATCATAAGAGCCTCTAGTATGTGTTCACCCAGAAAGAGTTGAATCTTCGTAAGAGGAGATTGCTTAAGTTCCTCAAAGATTATGATATGAGTGTGCTCTACCATCTGGGTAAGGCCAATGTAGTAGTTGACGCCCTCAGCAGATTGTCCATGGGTAGTATGTCACATATTGATGAAGAGAAGAAAGAGTTAGCCAGAGATGTTCATCGACTTATCGCTTAGGAGTTTTCCTTATGGACACGTCAGAGGGTGGTGTGATAGTCTAGAATGGATTGGAATCTTCTTTGGTAGCAGAGGTTAGAGAGAAACAGGATAGTGACCCTATATTGTTTCAACTAAAGGGTGCACTACATCATCAGAGAGTTGAGGTTTTCTCCCAAGGGGGAGATGGTGTATTTCGTTATCAGGGTCGCTTATGTGTTCCTAAGGTGGGTGAGTTGAGGCAACATATTCTTACAGAAGCCCATAATTCCAGAAATTCCATTCATTTGGGTGCCACTAAAATGTTCCATGATCTACGGGAAGTCTATTAGTGGAACGACATGAAGAGGGACATCACAAATTTTGTGGCTAAGTGTCCCAACTGTCAGCAAGTTAAGGTAGAACATCAGAAACCAGGAGGTTTGACTCAGGAGATTAGCATTCCTACTTAGAAGTGGGAAGTGGTTAACATGGATTTCATTACGAGATTGCCTCGTACTTGCAGACAACATGACTCCCTTTGGGTGATAGTGGACAGAGTCACTAAGTCAGCTCATTTCTTAGTAGTCAAGACTACCGATTTAGCGGAGGATGATGCCAAACTCTATATCAGCGAGATAGTCAGGTTACATGGGGTTCCCCGGTCTATCATCTCAGATAGAGGTCCCCACTTTACATCTCACTTCTGGAGATCATTCCAGAAGGGTCTTGGTACTAAGGTGAATCTCAGTACAATATTTTATCCATAGATGGATGGTTAGGAAGAGTGTACCATTAATATCTTAGAGGCCATATTGAGAGCGTGCGTGATCGATTTCAAGGGTAGTTGGGATGATCACCTACCTTTCATAGAATTTGCCTAAAATAATATCTTTCACTCCAGTATTTAGATGGCCCCATATGAGGCACTCTATGGGCGTAGGTGTAGATCACTGTTTTGTTGGTTCAAAGTAGGTGAAGAGGCCTTGGTTGGACCGTATTTGGTACATGAGGCTATAGAGAAAGTTCAGCTCATTGGGGAGATATTGAAAACAACTCAGAGTCTTCAAAAGTACTATGCAGATGTGAGGAGAAGGTATTTAGCATTTGAAATCGATGATTGGGTTTTCCTGAAGGTGTCACCCATGAAGGGGGTGATGAGATTCGGAAAGAAGGGGAAGCTCAGTCCCAGGTATGTAGGTCCTTACATAATCTTGAAGAGGATTGGTAATGTGGCTTATGAGTTAGAGTTGCCAACAGAACTAGCTATAATTCATCCTGTCTTTCACATTTCCTTATTGAAGAAGTGTGTGGGTTATCCGGCATCGATAATACCTTTAGAGAGCGTGGCTGTAAAGGATAGCTTCACCTATGAGGAGGTTCCAGTCGAGATTCTTGACTGTCAAGTTCGTAGATTGAGAAATAAGAAAGTCGCTTCAGTAAAGGTGTTGTGGAGGAACCAGACCATAGAGAGCTACTTAGGAAGCAGAAGCGCCATGATGGCCAAGTACCCTCACCTCTTCCCTTCCGATTCAGTTTCAGCTTGAGGTAATAGTTCCTCTCAAGTCTCTTAGTTTAATCTTGTGTAATTCAGTCTCAGTACCTTGTTCCCTCAATTATCCTTGCATTTCAGCATAATTTCATGTTCATAGGACTCAGTCTAGTTAGATATCAGTTTCTGGTACTCCGTTGGTAGGGATTGCAGCTCTTTCTCTCAAAACTCAGCTTGTTTAGTCTACATTCGAGGACAAATTATCCTAAAGGGGAGATATTGTAAAACTCCATGACTTCTGGCCCAGACTTAGCTCAGAAAAACTAGAAGAAAAAAAAATAATTCCAACTGTCCGCAGGAATCACGAGTTTAACCCACGGCCCATTGGAAGTTTCCACGAGTCGTGACCTGGATTTGTGGAATCAGATTAGAGAACTGACAATTTCTCTGAGAAACCCAATTGGGTTTTATGGACCGTGGAAGTATCCACGGGTCATGAACCCAAGTCGTGGAACCAAACCTGAGACCAACCATTCCTCTAAGAACCACGATTGGGTTCTACAAACCGTGGAAGGTTCCACGGGTCGCGAACCCAAGTCGTGGAACTCAGACCCCTACCTAGGCAAAAGACCCAGGAACCACAACAGGGTTGCACGAGCCGTGGAAGTTTCCATGAGTTGTGGAACCCATTCGTAGAACCTGAGTCGTGAGTTTTCCCGCAGAATTCTTTTATTTTCCCAAGGGTATTTTGGACTTTTCATACCTTTTTTAAGGCCTATGCTACGTTATTTTGGTTATTCTAAGCCTGATTAATTAGCCAAAAATTACCTAAAACATCTATTCTCCTAAATTCATCAGACTTAGAAGGAAAAGAAGAGAAAGCGGCGACTGTTTTCTCTCAAGAACAGGCAAAGGTCTTCTTCAAGTTCAGCCCTAAAATCCAAAGGATTTTTCCGTAGTTTTCTTCACCAGGTATGTGGGATTTGACCTATGGGTTCCTTTCACCCATTAGGTCCGTAGAATTCAGCCAGTCCTTCAGTTTTCTACATGATTGATTAGACCTAAGGCTCATAAACCTTAGGGTTTTTCTTTGATATTCATATGCTATAATTTATATATGATGCTTAGTTCATGCTTTTTGGAGGATTACTATAGTCATGTATAGAATTCAGAACCCTAGCTTGTGATAATTTTCATTACTTCATAAATTATGCTTGCTAGGAAAATCAGTCAGATAATAATGCTTCAAAAATCGAATGTCATATCTATCAGTATAAGTATGTTGCATTCTTAGTTAATTATCAGTACTTTGAGCTATCCACTATTTCAGTGCATTGTTGTTTATATTTAGCTGGGAGTAGACTTAGTACTGAGTGGATGAGTGGATGAAGGCTTAGCTGTCAGTTTAGGCTAAGACCTTTAGTAGCAGTCCCCAAGTCCCAGAACTACGGCGCCACGTAGGTATTAAAGGAGTCAGCTATCAGACTAGGTTGTATATCCTTGTCCCCTGTAGACATCTGTAGTGGATCCACGTCAGACTTGTTCGTACCCTTGGCAAACTATGAACACCCTTCTATCCAAGGTTAAAGGTTGGCCCCATAGTTAGCTTAACTCGGGGTATGTCAGTTAACAATACCTCCCCCAATTAGATTCATGTTTCATTGACCAAGTATTTAACATTTATTTCAATATTCAGTTCAGCATGTTATATTCCTGAATTGTACGTGGTCATTGCATTCAGCTCAGCTTCAGTTATATTTCATTATATCTGTTCCCATGTTATGTTCTATATTGTCCAGCTTAGTACATATCCTGCATGCTCAGTACATTCAAGGTACTGACGCATACTTTTATGCTACATCATTTCATGATGTAGATTCAGGCGCTCAGTATCCAGTTCGCGCTTAGTTCGACTTCTAGTCCGTACTCAGCAGCCTCAGTGGTGAGTCCTCATATCTCAAGGGCGATATATATGCTTTATTTTCGGTCCTTATCTTTTAGTTTCATATTTGTTAGAGTTAGCTGGGGGCATTTCCTAGCAACTCATATCAGTTACAGACTTTTAGACATAGACTAGATTTCTACAGTTGTTAGTGTTGTTTTAAGTCAGCACTATTCAATTTATATATTTCATATATTCAGACATTTAGGCTTCTTCCCGTTTCAGTTATTAAATTGTCTTTAGATTTTGCACAGTGCATATCTTAAAAATTGAACTAGTATAGGTATGCCATGCCATGGGTTAGCTTGAGGTTACTTGTACGCTAAGCACCGTGTCATATCCAGGGGGTAGCCTCAGGGTGTGACATCAATAACCAAGGGTTTTGCGTCAAATGAATCAAACTAACCAACGAGAGATTTACCTAGGCCCATTTAAAGCTTCAAACAGGGCCATATCTATGTTAGAGTGGTAATTGTTGTTTTAAACATACTCTAACAATGGTAGATACTGATACCAATGACCCCGAAAGTCTATTACATATGCATGAAGCATCTCCTCTAATATATAAATCATACGCTCAGACTACCCATAATTCTGAGGGGAAAGGTTATACTTAGGACCAATCTTGTCCCAAACTCTCCATGCAACTTCTGCCAAAAGCTTAAGGTGAACTGGGTTCCCTTATTGGAAATAATAGAGATAGAAAACCCATGCAATTGAAAAATCTTATTCATATAAATCTTGGCCAGCTTGGTTGTATTATAAGTTACCTGCACAGGGATAAAGTTTGCAGATTTCATTAGTCTGTCAATAATGACCCAAATTGAATCATACTTTCCCAAAGTCTTGGGAAGGCCAACCACAAAATCTATGGCTATTCATTTGTACTTTAACTCAGGAATGCCTATCCTCTGAAGTGTACCACTAGGTTTCTAATGTTCATATTTTATTTGCTGGCAGTTTTGGAACTTAGATGAGAAATCTACTATATCTTGCTTCATTTTTCCCCACTAGTAATGTTGCTTCAGGTCTCGGTACATCTTTGTCACACCAGGATGTATGGAATACTTCAAACAATGAGCCTCTGCTAAAACGGTGGGTATAAACTCCTGAACTCAGGGCACACAAACTCTCCCTTTAATTCATCGAACACCTTACTCATCTATGATGGCCTCCTTAGCCTCACCCACAATACTTTATCACGAATCCTGCTTAATGTCACATCATCAAACTACTGACCTTTGATTTGTTTGAGAAAGTAGGATCTTTCCTTTACACATGCTAGTTAAACACCCCTTTCAAAAACTTCAATCCTCATAAAGCTATTAGCCAGAGCCTAAATATCTCTAGCCGACGATCGTCTAGCAACACTCCAGTAAGACAAGCTACCCATACTTTTTGTCTTTTTGCTGAGTGCATCAGCCGTCAAGTTAGCATTACACAGATGGTACAAGATGGTGATGTCATATTCTTTAAGCAGTTCCATACACCTCTGCTTCTCAGGTTCATATCTGTCTGAGTGAAGACATGCTGCAAACTAGGGTGGTCTGTGAATACTTCACATCAGACCCCATACAAATAGTGCCTCCAAATCTTGAGAGCAAATATCACCGCAAATCTCTCTAAGTCATGAGTAGGGTAGTTCTTCTCATGGACTTTAAGTTATCTCGAAGCATAGGTAATGACATTCCATTCCTGCATCAACAAAGAACCTAAACTAGACCATGAGGCATAACAATAAACAATAATGTTTTTACCTTCAACTAGCAAGGCGAGGATAGGAGTTGTGGTTAAGAAGGTCTTGATGTTTTGGAAGCTCTCCTCACCCTCTTCTGACCAAAAAAATTGCACATCCTTCTGAGTCAGGTGAGTTAGGTGAGCAGCAATGGATGCAAAATTCGTAATGAATCAGCAATAGTAACTAGCCAATCCCCCAAAACTACAGACTTCTATCACCAAAGTAGGTCTAGCCCAATTCTTAACTACTTTTATTTTTTCTGGGTCTACCATCACCCCTTATTTGGAAACCATCTGTACCAAGAAGGACACAGAAGATAAATAGAACTCACACTTCAAAAACTTTGCATACAATTCCTTCACTTTTGGCAGTCCCAATAAAATTCTAAGATGATCCTTATGCTCTTTATCATATTAGAATATACCAGAATATCATTAATGAAGTCTATGATGAAGGAGATAAGATAGGGCTTGAATACTTCATTCATCAATCCTATGAAAGCAGCTGAGGTGTTGGTAAACCCGAACGACATTACCATAAACTTATAATGCCCGTATCAGGTCCAAAACACAATCTTAGAGATATCTGAAGCTCAGATTTTCAACTGATGGTAACAAGACCTTAAGTCAATCTTAGAGAATACAGAAGCCCCTTCAAACTGATCAAACATGTCATCAATACGAGGGAAAGGGTACATGTTATAGATAGTAACCTTATTCTACCGTCTATAATCTATATAGATGTGCAGACTGCCATCTTTCTTTTAAACAAAAAGCACTAGAGCACCTCACAGGGAGGAACTCGAACAGATGAAACCCTTACTCAACAACTCATGCCGCTAAGACTTAAGTATCTCAATTTAGTCGATGACATCCTATAGGGAGGAATAGAGATATGATAAGTGTTTGACTCTTATTCAATGAAGAAATCAACATCTTAGTCAGGTGGATGCCAGGCAGATCTGCAAGAAATACCTCTTAGAACTCACACACTGCTGGAACTAACTCAATAGATGGAAAGTCCGAACTGGTGTCCTGAAAATGAGCTAGAAAGGCTAAACATCCCCTCCCTGTTAGATTCTGCACACAAAGGAAAGACACAAACTTTGTTGGATTCAGACTATAATTACCCTCCAACTCTAACCTGTCCAATCCGGGCATAGCCATAGCCACTGTCTTAGCATAACAGTCTGGGATTACATGATGTGGAGACAACCAACTCACTCCTAAAATGATGTCAAAGTCTACCATGTTTAGAATAACTAAATCAGCTAAGGTCTCTTGCCCTATGAATATGACAAAACAATCCCCGAAGACCCTATCTACCACCAGAGAATCCCTACTAGAGTAGATATAGTAACATAAAATATCAAGGGAATCACACAACATATCAAAACTCTCAGCAAAACTATAAGACACATAAGAAAAGGTAGACCCAGGGTCAAACAAAACTAAATCCATATGATCACAGGAAAGAATAGTACATGTGATTACCGTATCTGAAGCCTCTGCCTATGGCCTACTTGGGAAAGCATAAAAGTGATTCTTGTCTCCGGCTTGTGCACTGCACCTATTTGGCTGATTACCTTCTCTACCACCGCCCTAATTGCGCTGAGCGCCATCTCGACCTGGAGTGTGACCACCCTGTCTGTCCTGCAGATGATCTCAATCATAACCATTACCTCTACCAACTTGAACCAAAGCCCTAGGAACCTGTTGCTGATATTTCTTCTAGAGCTGAGGATAGTTCCTCCTCAAGTGACCAATCTCACAACATTCAAAGCAGTCACATTCAAAATTAGGTTTTTGTGCTGGAGAAGACTAATCAATATATCCACCAAAGTCTGATGCAAGCTGATTTGTCCCTAATGGATCCCCAACAGAAACAGGTGCTGATAAAAGAATGGGGTGCACAATGTATCCCCACACAAATATCTAAGGATTATTTTAGACAATAAATTTCAAAAATCTTCATTCTTTTAAATATTGTGTTACGTCAAATGATGCTACATAAAATAGGATGGAGGATATATATAGTTTAACTATAATTTTGATCATCAAATCTATCTGAAAACTACAATCATTTGAGAATTGGGCTAGAAGGTTAACAAAAATTTGTAGAAATAATTCCTTTCACACCAGGTATCTTTGACATCACTAATTTTTTGTTTCTAACAAAGAAGTAAAGTAGTAACATAAACTAAACCTCCATATGTTTTCACTGTCCAATGACTCAACACAGTACATCATCTCTATCTCAGCTCTCCATGGAAGTTTCCACCATCACCAGTGGCGGCAACTCTTGATTTAACATTCTCAAATTTGGATATCTTACATGGTATTTGGATCCCACCCAAATGATTATACCTATAACAGCCGAAGATAATCTACCTTACTAAATATTTGCAAACTTATCCTTCTTTCTATGCCTTAAAGTTCAAGAAACATACATCTCTAGAAAGACCTGATAGAAGTGAATCTAAGTCACAGGGAGAGCTCCAGTCAGTATTCACTCTATGAACGCCCTCCACCATATCTTGGAATCTCCTTGAAAATAAAACAAAACAAAGTCTATGCCAAGCCTCTCAACAATGTCCATTCTATACTGTCTTTTATGACAGTCTATGATGAACTCATAGGTGTCCTCAGATTTCAATTCCTGAAATACAGGAGGCCTTCTTTTTATAAACTTGCAGAAGATCTCATGTTCACCACCTGTCCTCAGCAGGACTATTGCCAGTTATAGAAACATACTTGTCATGAATGTAGTGTCTAACAGCAAAGCCACAACTATAGTATATTGTGTAACCAGATGACGGACAATAGGAACCACATGAGTAGCCTTATCCCCTTCCAATCCACTAAGGAAGCTCAAAACCTATTGGATTACCTTAGATGATAATGGGACCTGCACCACACCTTCCTGAACTGGGTGCGCGCTCATCCCCTGGATTGGTTTTGCCACCTCATTATGCATAACTCAAACTTTTTACCCTATCATAACCTCAGGAATATTCTCTTGTGGAGGAGGAGATGATGGCATTACTGAGCCAGAGCTGCAGCCTAAGCTCCACCACTGATGGGTGCACCTTCTCCCATTCCTCTGGCTCTACCTCTAATTCTGGCCCTACTATGAACCATAACCTCAACAACTAGCTCACGTGTTGCTGCCCTAGCTTCAGACGAATGTGTCCTCACAATCTATGAGAATAAGAGTGAAAGGGTTAGATATCAATTTGGATCTCCATATACCAATAGGAATCAACTTATAGCACGAGGAATGAAAAAGGTTGAGGTTTCCTGAAGTCCTATAGCCTCCTGCAGAGATGTACAGACATCTCCATACCATTCTATAAGACTCTACTAGACTCGTTTAATATGGAAAGATAAATGAACCTAGGGATCTGATAACAACTTTGTCACAACCTAAATGATTCATGATTTGCACCCACATATACCCTCCCGTAAGAGAACCAAACATCCCAAACCCAACTCTCAGACTTAACCAATTCGAAAGAAGATAAATAAACTTTACACTTAAGTAATGAATGAATCAATCTTTATATAAATAATAAAAGAATGTGCAAAAAATATTCAACTAAATATATCCATAGAAACTAAAAGTCATCATCCATAACTCTAAACAAACATAGTCTAAGAATCCAATAACCACTAAAAGCAATAAGATAAAAGAGTTCCATTGTCCAGAAGAAGGAAAACAACTCATGTAGGATCTAGGGAAGCCTAAGAAGTAGTGCTGACCCTTGGATCTGCAATCGATCTCTCTACTGTAGGTGAGGTCACGTCTCAACCTCTGGAATATGGTCTGCACTCAACAAAAAGAAGAGCACAGGGTAGTATCAGTACAATACACTATATAGTGGTAGGTACCATAAGCTGACCCAACAATATATAATGTGAATAACAAAACATATAACAAGTGATAGCATTCCAACATGTAGCATATAAGCAACCAACATATAGTCTTCCCAATCAATTCAACAACAATCAATTCATGTTCACAATTTATAGAATGGCACCATAAGAGGTAAAAAAAGTAACCACACTTAAAAACTATCTCATATATCACTATGTACATCAATTTCTACTCATATCGCTTGTATATTTAGTCTCACCTCAGTTCTCAGTCATCTTACCATAGTAAGCAATACAACAATACAAAATAAGGTAAAATAGTGTACACACATGCTATGGGTCTTATTTCTGTCCACTAACCATGACCTTCAAGGGACCCTAAGTGTCCATGTACCATACCGGTATTGTATCCACTCCATATCAGGTGTATCAACAACAGTATCTGCATAACTAAGTTCTCAAACCTAATATTCAGGAATAAACTCAGTGCCCAAGACACTATTCATACTTAGCCAATTCAGCTCACTCACCCCTTCATGTTCATTTAGCCTATTCATAAAAGTACAACAGGGACAATATACATAATACAACCATATCCGGAGACCAATCATGAGTTACACAATTTTACTAAAAAAATGTTATATGGTGAGTGTTCACTCTAATTCAAACCATAACCTACCTCGAGTGAAGTCATAATACCCTCAAGATAGTTCACCACTGCCTTTTCCTATCTGAACTCTTCAGAATACACATGGTCTAAAAATAACAATAATATAAAAATAATTAGACAATTACCCTTTATTTTAGGCTTTGGAATCAAACCCAATCATTCTACCCATTAAACAAGGTTTCTAGCATTCCCCAAAGGTTAATTAATTACTAATTAGACCCATTACATTCATAGTACCCAAGGTTTCTAATCAAGTTCATATCTTTTCCACAATTTTTATGCATAAAGGTTTCTTGTTTATTGAACCCAAGGTTCCCCACTACTAGCCTTAAACATGTTAAGTACTAATAATTTTATGTTAGAACTCATAAAAACACAACTTAAGATCAATTCTAGGTGATTTTACATCTACCATAGGGTTCTTCCCCAAGTTCCTACCTCAAGGGCTTAATTGCCAGAAATCCACCATTAATCATTCCACCAAGGTCTAAGGAAGTTATTTAATCAATAAATTAGGAGTTCTACAAATTAATTACCTTAAACAGAGAAGCTTGCCCTAGTTTTATTGGAGAAACCACTTTTGAGTGCTCTAGGGTGAAGTTGAGTTATGAGGGAAATAACATAGAAAGTTGTAGAATACCCAGGTATACTACCCCGTCTTCTTATCACCATAAATGTTTTTTTTATCGCGATGAGGACCATTCATCATAATGAGGTGTCCTTTTGTCATGGCAAAGGCAATTTCAAGAATACTACTATCTTGCTCCTAGATCCTCATTTTGGAACAAACATTCTTTCATAGATACCACAAATTATTCCCAACGTGACAACTATCATATGAAGAGTTTTATGATTTTGATTCTCATCTCAAAACTTCCTATGGGATCTTGCGATTTTTGAATATCCACCAATAGATACCACACTAACATACGATATCACACAAAATGCAAATTACCTATAAGGCACAAAACACTATATATTATTCTAAGCTTACCCTTGCCCGAGATTTTTCAATTCTCACCCAGGGGCTTTTCTAGCTGGGTGATTATTCCTTAATTTAGCATAACAACGGAACATGTTATTGCATTTGGCAAAAACCTAGAAAGATCCTCTCTCGAATGAAACCTTTGAGCCTCTAGTCAAAGTATCGCAGCTAGCTCTGTGTATTCGTGAATCTTATGAAACTCATTTCTTCATTTTTGACCATATGTTGGTCTATGTGGAAGGAAAAGTAATGGTGTTACTCAATATATTCAATTTTATATAGCAAGGATTAAATAAGGAAGCTAGGATGTCAAAAAAGAATTAACTTGGGAAAATTTCCCAATTCTACCATCTCACTGCCTCGATGTCTTGCTATAGTGGACGCCCTCCCATCACAATGAGTCATCATGATGAGACGGGCTCATCATGGTGGATTGCAATGATGAGGTGACTCCTGCTATGGCAAAGTTATTTTCCCCATCCAGCCAAGACCCCAAAAATGGTGATTTTTGATAATGTGTTTTTTTATCAAATTTTCTCATAGCTCAGGCATAAAATACTCGTTAGCAATACGTATTAGTGGTATTTATGGTAATTTAATCCTTAAAAGAAATCCCCAATCATTATAAGTTTGTTTCAAAAGATTTTTACTATTCTACTCTATTTTCTAGTCTGGGCTCTATAAACTTTGTAAGAACTACATGAGGGGCATTGTAAATATGCTAACAATATAAATTTAGAGAGAATTATTTGTAAATAAACCCTATAAGAGCAAGAAACTACCTCATACCCCAAATCCCACTCTCGATACAAAATAGAGCAACCTATGCACAAAATCGATGCAATATAGACATAATAAGCATGATGTAAAGCCTTAAAATGAGTGTTTACCTTCAAAACTGGTGAAGAGAGAGTTGAGTTGAGAGAATTTTTATATGGGGGAGTGGGAAGAAGGGATATGAACTCTTCTCCTTCCCCTAAAAGTTATTTTGCCACTCGTAGTGGCAAAATGAAATTCATCATAGAGGCTCGTTGTAGTGAGACCCTTCTTTCATAGTGAGACCCACTCATCATAGTGGTCTAGCATGGGTCAGTGATCCTTTTTGGTTGATTTGTGTATCGAGTATTTTTCACCTCTCTGACCTTGGGAATCTTTATCTTAACTCTCTTAATGGAATCCTTCCTCGAGTTGGGAAATGGTGATGTAAAGAAGTTTGGTTCATGCCTAACCTTCAGTTTTCCCCTGTTGTTTCGTAAGGTTTCGATAAAGAGATGACTGGTGGAATTGTTCCAGTCAGATGAATGGCTTAGCCTAATTGTTTCAAGATAATTTGGTGATCATATACAATTAAGGTGGCCTCATTTACTATGAACTCTTATCCTACGCCTTTGGGTCCATTCAGAAATGAACGGTTGATAAGTTGGTATCTAATGTAATGATCTATTCCGTTGTTACTGAAAAATGCATTATAAAATGCAAAATTTGAACTTTGGTGTTAAGAATCTTTCGTGGTAGTACTTAGAGGTATGTTTGAATTGAATGTGGACTTAAAAGTAAGTCAAAGTGGGGCTTCCAGTGTGGTCTATCATACTAGACCAGAGTCTCATCGTGATAACTCACCGTAGCAAAAAGGGTCTCATCATGATGAATCTCACACGATATAACACGAGTTTTATGTTTTCAGCCTCTAAACTTTTTTCTCAAAAGGAGGCTTTCTCCTAAAAATGCCCTAGAATTATTCTAATCCTAGGAAAGTAAGAAAAGGGGAGAAAACTCTTGAAAGTGGCTCAAATCCTTTCTCTCCACGTGGTTATTCTCCCTCTATATTTCCTGGAACATGAATAATAAGTAAGGTGCATGCATTTAAGCAGCATCGCGGTATTGAGGTAGATTAAGATTTAATTTGTAGTAAAGACTTTGATTAAGTTAGTATGATTATTGTATAGATATTGATGGAGATAGCATAGTTAGGCCATCGGGCACGAAGTTTAGATGGAAATTGTTAGATTTAACTAATGAAACTAGAACTTTATCAATAAATATGTTATGCTATATGAAACTCGTTGTGGGTAAGGATGCGTTAAGGATATATGATTAATGAGGTTTAGATATTGTATTCAATGTTATAATAGTGTAAAATCTAAATTTAAAAGGGTAATTAGGATCACAATTGGTTAATTTCTAGTATGCACTCTAGATTGTTGTGACATGCTTAGAGACTAATGTGGATTTATGTCAGACCTTGTACTATGTCAAGTGACTTAACTTGAGATGATAGGTTGTCGAACGGATTGATTTTTATAATCTTCGTGTTGTGGAATAAGTTTTTGTATGTTATCATAGGAGAAAGACCCTACAAACATAGAAGTTGATCTATCATAAAGAGAAGGCTATATAAGACTTCTAGGTTTGTGTAATGGGTTCAATTAGCTAGTTTGTGGCTTATGATGAACTAATTACGAATAATTACCACACAATTAGGATGAGTCTACACCCCATGATGGGAGTTAAGGTCTTTGTATGTATAACATGTTTAAATTAGACTTGAAAATTAGTTTAGTACATATATGTGGTTGAATCATTTTACTTGTGGTTGGTCTTTGAACATGTTTGAATGATAAGTGTTTTCATGTTATGCTTGAACAAATAAGCTAGGTATATATGAATTGATTGATGAATTAAAATGAATAGGTGTATGTGTGATTTAGTGTACCGTGTATATCCTAAGAGAGATATCGCTGAGAACCATAGGTTCATTAATAATCTTACTTATTTTGGCATGGGTACCACGAGCCATTACATATTAATATTGTACCAATGGGAAATGGTTTTGGTGGGTACATGGACCCTAGTGCTTCCCCTGCAGGTCATGACTAGTAGGGATGTCATACCCCGAGGTTACCCCCTAGACATAATACGGGACTTGGGACCACAAGTGTCCCAAGCTAACCCTTGGTCATAGCATTCTCAAGCATAAACAAAAGATAAGCGGAAGCATAATAGATAAATTCGGAGTCACATAAATGGATAATCAAGTCGAATAGGGATACGAAATCCAGAAAGAGACTCAAAAGATGTCTATGTCTGAAAAGCCTCTACTCATGACATAAAGAGTTTCTAGGACAAGAACCTAGCTAATTCAAAGTGCGAAAAATAAAATAGCTAACACTGACTAAAATATAACTAGTCCTCGACCTAAGAGGACTTACCAACAACTGACAGAGAGTGGCCTGGAAGCTCTAGCCACGTGTTTGAGAAGGGACACCTAAATCTGCATCATCAAAGGATGCAGCACAAGATATGCGTTAGTACTATAAGATGTACCGAGTATGTGAGAAATGCATGATCATGATAAAAACATACTTAAAATGAACCTTTTCATAAAGAAATAACATAACAGGATTGTCAAGATATAAGACATAAAACATGAAGTACGATTAAAATTTAAAATATAATATCATATAACTTCATAGCTTGAAAATAATAATGTGGTAGTTTCTCTTAAGCGACATAAACCATGCTGAGCTAAATGGAGTCTTGTGTCATTCATCCACACTGAAAAAGGTTGTCCTAACCGGACAAAGTTAGAACCATGTTCATAAGGATCCTGTCATAAGCCACGGAGGGCAACCTATTGTGGCAATGTAGTTTTCGACTTGGGTTATATAGAACCCTCATCACTCGGTGCTAAATACTACTCCCAAAACATATAACATAAGGTTCACATTCATGTGACACATCTAGATGTAAAGCTTGTTCATAAATATGTTTATACCCCGGATCTTCATACTACTCACGAATCTTAGTTTAGAAAATAATTCATGAGCATTTATGGCACATCGGGTGTCTTGCATTGCATAATAATTCATAACTTGAAAACTTTCATTGCCTTAGTTCAATTTCATAATAACATATAATTTCATAAAACATAAGAACTAGGCATGCACTAGCTTGAAATTCATGAAATCATACCATCATTTTCCCCAATTTCTTAAATCACTTCATGCATGTAGGATTAACCATAATTAACCTTCAATTCATGAAATAGGAGTTCATATGTAAAAACCCATGCAAAATCATGCAATTTAATATAATTTCATAATAAAATCATGAGAAGGCAATTTATTGCCAAACCCATAAGAATTGGGTAAAAACCCTAATTTGAAAGTTCATGAAATCACAATTTGAAATTTGGAGTTTTGGGGACAAGGGTGAGAGGAACCCATTGTTGAATACCCACATACCTTGATTGGAGTTAACCCACTTGAAATTGAAAAGATTAGGAGACTTATACTTGGAGCTTGAGAGAGTTCTTTTCCTTTTTGGGAGATAAATGAGGTAATGAGAAGGGACTTAGGCTATTGAGGGTGAAAACCCTTCTAGAAATAGCAAAAACGACATCATTTAGTAGTTAAAAGGGTGGGTATTGACTAAAATACCCCTGAGATTTAATTAAGAAAAAGCTGGAAAATGGGTCAGCTTCAGGAATCACGGGTCGGTTCTATGAGTCATCATTTGAACCACGACCCGTGGTTCCAACTAGTGGTCCTTGGCCAACCATTCAGCTTGTAGAAGGAAATCCTACGGGTCAACAGGACGGACCCATAGAATGGATGATGGGTCATCAAACCCAATTGTGAAACCTGGGGAACTTCTCATCCCCCTGATCTGGTTGCACGAGTCGACATGATGAACCCATAGTTTAAACCACAGTCCATAGAACCAACTCGTAGTTCTAGACTAGAGGCTGAATCAACAGAGGGGAATCACCGTTCCATTCCATGACCCGTGGTTCAAACCACGGCCAATGGTTTGGACCCGTCATTCCTGGAACATGAAAAAATTTCTGAGTTTTAGACTTAGATAGCTGGTTCGACTTCTGAGCTGTTACAATATCTCTCCCTTGGGATCATTCGTCCTTGAATAAATACTAATCAAGGGAAACAAAAGAGAAAATAGCTCAACCATGAACAAAACATGGAAATCAAGGAATAAACATGAAAACTTAACTTTTCAACTTAAAACATGGTTAAATAAACTTCGAAAACATGAATGCATGCTAGGATCATGAGGGTAACTGATGGAATAGGATCGGAGGAACATACTAAGGATGAAACTATTACCTCAAGCTCGAACTAATCAGAAGGAAACAGATGAGGATACTTGGCCTTCATGGCCTCCTCCGCTCCCCAAGTAGCTCCCTCAACAAGATGATTCCTCCAAAGAACTTTTACCGACGTGACTTCTTTATTTCTCAACCTCCATATCTGACGATCAAGGATTTTTATGGGGACCTCCTCATAGGTGAGACAACCTCCATAGGAATAATAAAGGTTGGATAACCAACAAACTTCTTCAATAAGGAAAAATGGAAAACTGGATGAACCGCTTCCAAATCCGATGGCAAATCCAACTCATAAGCAACCTTACCAACCTTTCTCAGAATCCGATAAGGACCTACAAAACGGGGACTAAGCTTTCCTTTCTTGCCAAATCTCATCACACCCTTCATGGGTGACACCTTTAGAAAAACCCAATCATCAACTTCAAATTATAATTCCCTTCTTCTCAGATCCGCGTATGATTTATGTCAACTCTGAGCGGTCTTCAACCTCTCCCTAATAAGTTAAACTTTTTCCATGGTCTCATGCACTGAATCTGGACCGATCAAGGCTGCCTCATCTACCTCGAACCAACCAATAGGATATCTACATCTCCAACCATAAAGTACCTCATAAGGAGCCATCTAGATACTAGAGTTAAACCTGTTGTTGTAGGCAAACTCGATAAGAGGTAAGTGTTCATACCACTTACCTTTGAAATCAATCACGCAAGCTCTCAACATATCTTCCAAGGTCTAAATAGTATGCTCTGCCTGGCCATATATCTAAGGGAAAAAAGCTATGCCAAGCTTCACCTGAGTACCAAGATATCTCTGAAATGATCTCCAAAATTAAGAAGTAAACTGAGTACCCCTATCTGAAATAATGGACAAAAGAACACCATGCAAACGACTTATCTCCTGGATGTAGAGTCTGTCATAGTCATCTGCTGAATCCGTAGTATTAACATCCAAGAAATGGGTTGATTTAGTCATCCGATCGATAATCACCCAAATTGAATCATGTTGTCTTCGAGTACGAGGCAAACCTGTAATAAAGTCCATATTGATCGCTTCTCATTTCCAAGTGTGAAGGTTAATATCCTGAATCATGCCTCCCGGCCGGTGGTGCTCTACCTTCACTTGCTGACAGTTAGGACACTTAGACATAAAATCAGTTATGTCCCTCTTAATACAATTCCACCAATAGACTTCCCGTAGATCACGGTACATCTTGGTGGCAACAGGGTGGATGGAATATCTGGAACTATGAGCCTCAGTTAAAATCTACTGGCGCAACCCCTCTACATCTGGCACACATAGTCGACCCTGATAATGAAGTACACTATCTCCCCCCTTGGAAGAAAACCTCAACCCTTTGCTGATGGACTGCACCCTTAAGTTGAAGTAAAATGGGATCATTGTCTTGCTTTGCCTTCACTTCTGCTACAAGGGATTATTCGGAACCATTCTGAACAATAATACCATGTTTTGTCGAGTCCATAAGGCGAACTACCAACCGCCCTAGCCTATGAACCTCCTTAACCAATCACTTCTTTCCTTCTTCGACTGAAGACACACTACCCATTGACAATCTACTAAGTACATCCGCCATAACATTGGCCTTACCCGGATGGTAAAACACACTCATGTCATAATCCTTAAGGAGCTCAAGTTATCTCCATTGTTGCAAATTCAATTCCTTCTGAGTGAACACATACTGAAGACTCTTATGATCGGTGAATACATCCACATGCACCCCATACAAGTAATGTCTCCAAATCATCAAAGAAAATACCATGACTGCTAACTCAAGATCATGAGTAGGATAGTTCTTCTCATGAGTCTTAAGCTATCTCGAAGCATAAACAATCAATTTACCATGCTGCATTAAAACACAACCCAAACCAATCTTAGAAGTATCACAATACATAACAAAATAATCTAGGCCCTCGGGTAGAGCTAACACTGGAGCTGTGGTCAATGTAGTCTTCAATTCCTGAATGTTCTTCTCACATAAATCAGACCACTGAAACTTTACCTTCTTCTGAGTCAATCGGGTCAAAGGGGCAGCAATGGAAGAAAATCCTTCCACAAACCTCCTGTATTAACCATCCAAATACAAAAAACTTCTAATATCAGTTGGGGAAGTGGGTCTAGGCCAGTTCTTTACTGCCTCTATCTTTTGAGAATCAACCCGAATACCATCTTTAGTCACAATATGACCAAGAAAAGCAACAGACTGCATCCAAAACTCACACTTGCTAAACTTAGTAAAGAATTGTCGGTCCTTGAGAGTATGCAACACAACTCTCAAATGGTCCATATACTCCTCCTCACTCCGAGAGTATATGAGGATATCATCATTGAAAACAATCACAAACATATATAGATACTGCTTGAACACGCAGTTCATCAAATCCATAAAAACTACAGAGCATTTGTTAGACCAAAAGACATCACAACAAATTTATAATGACCATACCAAGTACTGAAGGCCGTCTTCGGAATATCACACTCTCTAACATGAAGCTGATGATAACCGGATCTAAGGTCAATCTTGGAGAAAAAACTAGCACCCTGAAGCTGATCGAACAAGTCATCAATTCTAGGAATGGGCTACTTATTTTTTATTGTGAACTTGTTCAACTGACAGTAGTCAATACACATTCTGAGGGAACCATCTTTTTTTTGCACGAATATGACTGGAGCACCCCATGGAGAAATGTTAGGCATGAAGAAACCCTTATCAAGAAGATCCTTCAACTGATCCTTCTACTCCTTAAGTTCTGCAGGGGCCATTCTATAGAGAGGGATAGAGATATGATTCATATTGGGAAAAAGGTCTATCCCAAAGTCAATTTTCATGCTCGAGAGGGACTCCAGGTAATTCCTCGAGGAACACTTCTGGGAATTCATTCACAAAGAGAACAGTCTGAAGGGATGGGGTTTCGGACTCCATATCCATAACCCGAACAATATGACAAACATACCCTTGAGATCATCTTCCTAGCCTTAAGATAAGATATGAAATAACCTTTCGAGGATGGGGGACTACATTGCCATTCTAAGATGGGTTCATTTTGAAACTTCAAACTAACAACCTGAGTACGACAATCAACAGAAGGATAACAAGCATGTAACTAATCCATTCTAAGAATAACATCAAAATCTGTCATCTCCAACTCTACTAAGTCCACTGAAGTGACTCTATGAAGGAATGAGATAGGGAAATTTTGGTATATTCTTTTGGCTAAGACTGACATAGCAACAAGAGTAGAAACACAAAAGGGTTCAAAAATAAATTCAGGATATACTTTGAATTTGCATGCTATATAAGGGGTCACAAAAGATAAGGAGGCACCGGGGTCCAACAAAGCATACACATCAAAAGAGAAGACTTTCAACATACCAGTAATAACATATGGGGAACTCTCTTGGTCCTGATGAGAGGACATAGAATAAAGGCGGTTCTGGCGCTGACCACCAGAACTAAAAAGTGTGCCCTGCTGGGCTGGTCGACCTCCTGGGGCTGTTGGAGGAGACTGAGCCCTACCACCTCCCCGACCCTTCTTAGCTGAAAGGCAGTCTCTAATCATGTGTCCAACCTGTCCACACCCAAAGCATGCACCTGTGCCTAAATGACACTCTACCGGGTGAGTTTTCCCACACTTGCTGAAAATGGGGTGGGAAGATCCCTTAGCAACACTCCCCTGAGACTATGAATAGGAACTAGAACCTCTACCAGTCTGATCATGACGAGGCCTCTAGTCCTGGGTAGGAGCACTAGCAGAAGAATGAATGGGTCCTCATGACTTTTTATGGAACAAAGAGCAAGGTCCACCACCGGACCTCTGATGACCAAAACCTGATCCCTCGGATCTAGCCCTCTTGTTCTCCCTAGACATCTCCCTAAGCTATCTCCCTCGATCTAGTGAGCATGGGTCATGAGTCTGGAAATGTTCATATCACTCAACAACATAGCAGACCTACACTCCTTTTTCACAAAATCTGAAACCCCATAGAAAACTTGCTTATCTGATCATGCAGGTCTACTACCATATAGAGGGCATACCTAGACAACTGAGTGAACTTCAAACTGTACTCCTGAACAGTCATAGATCCCTGTCTCAGGTTCACAAACTCCTTAGTCTTCTCTTGCCTCAACTCTCAGGGAAAGAACTTGTCAAGAAAGGCTCTGTCAAAATACTCCCAACTCATAGGGACCACGTCCCTAGCTCTAGCTTCTTTCTATTCCATGAACCAGATGTGAGCCACATCCTTGAGTTGATAGGATGCTAACTCAACACAATCAACTTCAACCACTTGCATCACATCAAATATTTTCTTCACTTAATCCATAAAATTTAGCGGATCCTTATTCACTTTCAAACCCTTAAACTCCAGTGGGTTCATATGGACAAAATCATGAACTCGAGAAACTACCCCACCTTGAGGGTGGACGGTGGCAGGAGCTTGATGATTGGCCTGAGTGGCCAAGGTCTAGGCTTTCTAAACTCCTCATTCGTGACCTCGAGGGATGGAACTGGAGGAGCAACATTTTTAGCATCTCAGTGAGGCATAGCATGTTGAGGCATAATCTAAAAAGTACAAGGTAAGGATTAGAGAAACATTAGAGTTAAGCTCTATCACACGATATGATCATGAAAGAAGTAATGTTTTCTAAGACACCTTGTAGCTTTCCTCTCATATGTCTGGCGTGCTTCACATACATGAAGGAGGCTCTACTCGATGCGGCTTTCAGACATCCTAGGACTCTTGAACCTGAGCCTCTGATACCAAGTTTGTCACGTCCCAAGGTTATCCCCTAGACGTAACACGGGACTTTGGACCATAAGTGTCCCAAACTAACCCTTGGTCATAGCATTCTCAAGCATAACAAAAGATAAGCGGAAGCATTATAGATAAATCCGGAGTCACATAAATGGATAATCAAGTCAAATAGGGATATAAAATCCAGAGAGAGACTCAAAAGCTGTCTATGTTTGAATATCCTCTACTCATGACATAAAGAGTTGCTAGGACAAGAACCTAGCTAACTTGAAGTGCAGAAATTAAAATAGCTAACATTGACTAAAACATAACTAGTCCTATACCTAAGAGAACTCATAAACAACTGACAGAGAGTGGCCTGGAAGCTCTAGCCATGGGTCTGAGAAGGGACACCTTAATCTGCATCATTAAAGGATGCAACGCAAGATATGCGTCAGTACTATATAATGTACCGAGTATGTGAGAGATGCATGATCATGATAAAAATATACTTAAAATGAACCTTTTAATAATGAAATAACGTAAGAGGATTGTCAATATATAAGACATAAAACATGAAGTACGATTAAATTTAAAGTATAATATCATATAACTTCATAGCTTGAAAATAATCATGTGGGAGTTTCTCTTAACAGACATAAACCATGCTGATGTACATGGAGTCGAGTGTCATTCACCTACACTGAAAAAGGTTATCCTAACTGGCAGAAGTTAAAACCATGTTCATAAGGATCCTGTCGTAAGACACGAAGGTCAACCTACGGTGGCAATATAGTTTTGGACTTGGGTTATCTAGAACCCTCATCGCTCGGTGCTAAATACTACTTCCAAAACATATAACATAAGGCTCACATTCATGTGACATCTAGATGTCAAGCTTGTTCATAAACATGTTCATACCCTGGATCTTTATACTACTCACGAATCTTGGTTTAGAATATAATTCATGAGCATTGATGGCACACCGGATGTCTTGCATTGCATAATAATTCATAACTTGAAAACTTGCATTGGCCTTAGTTCAATTTTATAATATTATATACTTTCATAAAACATAAGAACTAGGCATGCACTTGCTTGAAATTCATGAAATCATACCATTATTTTCCCAATTTCTTAAATCACTTCATGCATGTAGGATGCACCATAATTAACCTTCAATTCATGAAATAGGAGTTCATATGTAAAAACCCATGCAAAATCATGCAATTTAATCGAATTTTATAATAAAATCATGAGAAGACAATTTATTGTAAAACTCATAAGAATTGGGTAAGAACCCTAATTTGAAAGTTCATGAAATCACAATTTGATATTTGGGGTTTTAGGCACAAGGGTGAGAGGAACCCATTGTTGAATGCCCACATACCTTGATTGGAGTTAACCCACTTGAAATTGAAAAGATTAGGAAACTTGGATTTGGAGCTTGAGAGAGTTCTTTTCCTTTTTGAGAGATGAATGAGGTAATGAGAAGGGACATAGGCTAATGAGGGTGAAAACCCTTCTAGAAATAACCAAAATGACATCATTTAGGAGTTAAAAGGGTGGGTAATGACTAAAATACCCCTGGGATTTAATTAAGACAAAGATGGAAAATGGGTCAGCTTTAGTAATTACAGCTCGGTTCTACGGGTCTTCGTTTGAATCACGACCTATGGTTCCAACTCGTGGTCCTTGGCCAACCATTCAGGATGCAGAAATGAATCCTACGGGTCAACAGTACAGACATGTAGAATGGATGGCAAATTGTCAAAACAAGTCGTGAAACCTAGGGAACTTGTCATCCCCCTGATCTGGTTCCATGAGTCAACAGGACGTACTCGTGCTTTAAACCACGTTCTGTAGAACCAACTCGTGGTTCCATACCAGAGGCTGAATCAACAGAGGGAAATCACGATTCCATTCTATGACCCGTGGTTTAAACCACACCCCGTGGTTTGGACTAGTCATTCTTGGAAAATGAAATTTTTTCTGATTTTCAGACTTAAATAGCTGGTTTGACTTCCGAGGTGTTACAAGGGTATTTGTACACTTTTTCTCTTATTATTGGAGTTGTTTCATGGTTAGATATGGTGAGATGAGACTGAGGATACTTGAGTGGTGCATGAGTAAGATAGGTGAGCCTTGATGTGATTTTTATATGGGTGAGGTGTAGAGACCATGGGTTGGAGAGATTTAGTGTGCATGAGATCTACATTGTTTGTTGATTGCATATTATTTGAGTGATTTGTGTGATTTAATTCATGTTGGTGTCTATCGTGTGTTGTTTAGTTAATTTGATTTTTGTTAGTGACTACACTATATGTTCACATAAGAATAATTGTTGTGTCCATAAGTATTATATGGGTTAAGCCTGAAGAAGATCTTAATTATTTACTTGTGATGTTTGCTGGGTGAACTTGGAAAATGGGTAAGAACTGGTAATAATGAAACAAATTGAGTACGAACGAGTAACTAAAGTTAGGTGTGGGTTTAATGGAGAACATATGTAATGTGAAATGCTCTATGACTATGTTATATGGTTAGAGGTAACAACTAAGGTTAGTCAGAACATAGGGATGTCGTGCCTATGGATCATAGTGGAGTAAACCTGAAAAGTTATTGGTGTGAGTTTTAGTTGGAATGTCCTTGCTGAGTGTTAATATTGAAGTTATCTGTTATATGTTGATTTCTAAACATGATTCATGTCATCTAATATGAGTCGGTCGATGATACCTATAAGTACGTGTGGTTGTATTGATACTACTCTTGCTATACTTTTTTGGTGTAGGTATGTGATACGTTGGATAAAATCTCATTGCTCTATAAGTGTCACAATCCGAAATCGGGTCATGATGGCACCTACTAAAACCCTTCATTAGGCAAGCCAACCCAAGAACACAATACTATAAATAAACATTTAAATAAGTAAGTGGAAGAGAAATAATAACAAGATGTGGGCTAACAACATAGATATATACCTAACAGTAAAAATACACAAAAAGGGCCTAAAGAGACTTGGAAAGATGAAACATATACAAGAACCAAACCCCTGTCGTCACCGTTACAAGACCATCTAAGTACAGAAATAGCGTTATACAAGGTGTTATTGTCTACCAAACTACAAAATAAAGGCAGCATAAATAGATAGAAAGCAGAAAAATCTCCAAACGCTGAGAGCTCACCACGATCTGAACAACAGCTAGCCTCGAATGAGTGGATGGTCAATGTGGGTGACTTATACTAGATATTGCATTAGAAAAAGATGCAGAAATGTAGTATGAGTATCAAAACACAGGGTACTCAGTAGGCATCATAGGCCGACCGAGCTCAAAAGATGATATGTAATATAATATACAAGAAAGTAAACTAACTATTGGGTTCCACCTAAATCTGGTTATCATAGAAAAACTGAAAATCAAGTACAAACCCGACCAACAGTAAATATATTAAAAATAAAGTAATAAATCACTTAAAGTGCACACAAGAGAATTCAATACATTATGGGATGATATGGTGCAGAATATGACCAATGATGTAAAGTAAAAACCCCAAAATGTTGTTCGAGGGACTGCCCTGTAGGCTTCTCCAACTATCTCGCAGGCCGCCCTAGAGCTCATAAATATATGTATTAAAAGTAAAACCAAGATATGTGCTCCTCGGGATTCCCATAATCGTACTGCAGACTCTTCAACAAAAAATAAACATAGAGAAGGTCTGAAAATGTCCCTCAGACCGAGTATAAAAAGTGGTACATTTCTTTTCCTTTCCAAAACAATGATAAAACATGGAGTATCTTTATGAAACCTAAAAACCATAGTGCAAGTAGAGAATCCCATTTTTCTTTTTTTAAATCGAAAATCTCATATTTCCTTCCAAAATCGTACCACTAGCCATGTAGATGTATGTATGAGTATATGTGTGTCACCACTAGAGGATATAAGTATATATATATATACACAACAAGATACTAACCTAGAACTCCGTCTAATCTAAGATATGGCCTAGGGCGCACAATTACACAGTAATGGTAATAAACATTGAAAGCAAAACTAGAACATGAAAATATCCATAAGCATCTACTCTACAAAGAATATATACACAAGCATATACTAAGGATTTTTGTCACGACCCGATTTCTCAGCTCATGATGGCACCTACAACCCCTATAGGCGTACCAATTTTTTTAAGCTAGAATGATTAGTAATGGACTATTATCTAACAAACATGCGGAAGAAGTAAAGTACAAGCAGAAGCAAGAGATAAGGTGATGAAATGAGCAACATGAATATGTATATATAGGAAAACTAAACAATCCTATGACTTGGTATCACAATATAAGAGCCGCTACTACATAAACAGAGTGCAAGGGTCCAAAAGAATATGTACACTATCTCTGAATAACAAAAGAGTACATCATACAAAAGAGGAGATAAAAGCTAAGCTCTGACTGCCACGAGCTCATCCTCAGTCTCGGATGATCCAAAAGCACTCCGCATGAGTCTTCACAAGTCAGCGGGGATAGACCACACTAGGATCTACACCAGGAAGATGCAGAGTCTAGTATGAGCACTAATTTCAAAGAAATGGGTACCCAATAGGCATCATAGGCCGACTGAGCGCATAATAGATATAAAAGCAGTAAATAACAAAGTGAAAGAAGATAGTAACAGAAGCAAATAGAGAATAGTACATGGAAGCTAGTACATATAGAATACAAGCAGAAAACAACCAAACTAAGCTAGCTAGAAGGGGTATATATATCACATAACACAGGTGAAGGAAAAGAAAATGCACTTGGTATCCTTGCAATATAAAATATATAAAGAGAAAGTTTAAGAAATAAGCAGTATACCGGTAACCTCAAGTAAGAAGGAAAGGAAGGGAAAGCAAGTAAAACGTACTCATCCTTGAAACAATACTACCAACAATATTATTCTACTAATGTAGTACTCAAAGACAAACTTGGCCTAAAGTCGAACATCTCTCAAAGTCTGGAGTATAATGCTCAAGTGTTGCTCATGATCCTTCTCATCACGAGTATATCAAGATGTCATCGATGAATACTATCACGAATGAATCAAAGTACAGTCTGAGCACCCTATGCATCAAGTCTATGAAAGTTGTGGGGGCATTTGTCAACCCAAAAGACATCACCAGGAAATCATAGTGGCCATAAGGTGTCCTAAATGCTATCTTAGTGATGTCCTCCACCCTAATCCTGAACTAGTAATAGCCTGACCTCAAATCAATCTTAAAAAACAAGTCATCTATACGTGGCATCGGATACTTATTCTTCACAGTTACCTTATTGAGCTACCGATAATCAATACACATTCGCATCGACCCATATTTATTCTTCACAAATAGAACTAGATCACCCTAAGGAAACACAATCGGCCTAATAAAACACTTAGCTAACAAGTCCTGGAGTATAATCCTCAAGTGCTGCTCATGATCCTCCTCACTCCATGAGTATATCAAAATATCATCAATGACTACTACCACGAATGAATCCAAGTACGGTCTTAGCACCGTATGCATCAAGTCCATGAAAGGGTTGGGGGCATTAGTCAACCCAAAAGACATTACTAGGAACTCATAGTGTCCATAATGTTTTCTAAATGCTATCTTAGAGATATCCTCCGCCCTAATCCTTAACTTGTGGTAGCCTGACCTGAAATCTATCTTTGAAAACAAGCCATCTATACGTGACATCGGATACCTATTCTTCACATTTACCTTATTAAGCTGCTGATAATCAATACACATTCGCATTAACCCATTTTCCTTCTTAGCAAACAGAACTAGATCACCCTAAGGAAACACAATCAGCCTAATGAAACCCATAGATAACAAGTCCTGGAGCTAATCCTTACACTCCTTCAACTCAGCTGGAGCCATACAATATGGAGTAAAAAATAGAAATGGTCCTAGTGCCTAGCTGTAACTCAATAGCAAAGTCAATATCTCTCTCAAGTGCAAGGCCTGGCAGGTCAGTCAGAAACACATCTAGGAAATCTCTAACCATAGGAACTGACTCAGGAGAAGAAGTGTCGTCACTAGCATCTCGGACATATGCTAGATAAGCCAAACACCCGCGAGAAATGAACTTCCTAGCATAAAGGAAAAAAATGATCCCAGATGGTGCGCGACTAACAGAAACCTGCAATACAACTAGGGTAACGCCGAGCATGGCTATGGCAATGGTCTTTACATAGCAAACCAAAACTGTTCGATGAGGGAATAACCATTCCAATCCCAGAATCACATAAAAATTTAACATGTCTAAGATCATTAGGTCACCCCAAGTATCCAAATGACCAACAATAATCATACAAGATCTCATAACATGATCCACTACTAAAGAATCACCTACTGGGGTAGAAATAAATATAGGAATAGATAATGGCTCACTAGCCAACCCCAAACAAGGAACATAGTAGGCAGATACATATGAACACGTAGATATAGGATTAAACAAAGCTAAAGCTGACTGGAAGCATACAAAAAGTATACTTGTGATCACCGCATTTGAGGCCTCTACCTCTAGTCTACCGAGGAATGCATAGAACTCATGTCGACCTCCACCTGACTGACTACCATCCCTGCCACCTTCCATGCCATGCTAGGCACTTTTTTGACCTTAAATACCACCTCCTTTATCTGGTGGCTGCACTGCTCTAATGGACTGAGCCAACTGAGCGGGTAGCTGAACTGTACCTCGCTGTGGGCAATCTCTGTCATAATGATCGATGACACCTCACTCATAACAGGGCCTTGACGGCCCACCCTACCGAGATGAACTAGCTGCACTGGTGTGGCTACCACATCATGATGCCCCAGAAGTTGTACCCCTCAAAGTTTGACCACAGTAACCCTGCTGACTACTTTGACCGTGCTAAAACTGAGACCCACCCAAAGCCTGAAGTGATGCCTTGTCACGACTTGAAACCGGGCCATGATGGCGTCTACATAACTCCCTAGTAGACAAACCTAACATAAACACGCGGAAAATAATAAATAATAATTAAACTAATGGAAAACAAAAGACATAAAGAAAAGATAGGGCCAATAGCATATATACATGCCATCGTACAAAATATACATAAGAAGGCCCTAAAGTGACCGACGAGACAAAACAGACTCGAGAACCAACGTGGGCCTGGTCTCACTAGTACAAGAGCGACTAAAGTAAGGAGTATCTATACAACAGATGTTGTCTACCCAAAATAAAAAAAAGACAAAATGTACAAGATGAAAAGCATGTAAAGTCTGCAAAAGTGCCGGGAGCTTACCGCGATCCGAACAATAAGGGGTCTCGAACGATAGGAGATCAGCGAGTGTGGCTCGTATTAGGTGTTGCATTAGAAAAAAAGATGCAGAGTGTAGTATGAGTACCAAGACAATGGTAGTTAGTAGGCATCATAGGCCGACCGAGCGCAGAAAGATAATATATATAAATAGATTACAGGAAAGCAACTAACTATACAGGGATCCACCTAAATCTAGTTATAAAGTCGGAGACATGCCAATAAACCAACAAAATAAAAGGAAAGGAAATGAGCATCAAGCCAACCAGAGTCAATCCACATGCCAAAGCAACTGCAATGCGGTGCATGATGATGCATGAGTGAATGCAATATAATATAAACCCGGAATACTGTATTGGGCGCCCGAAATATCGCATTGGACCATGCCTATATATATGTGAATAGTATAATACCCAAAATAATGCATCGGTGGTCCGGAATACTGTATCGGACTATAAATATGTATATATGAGAGTGAAATATCCAGAATAATGCATCGGGGGTCAAGAATTCCGCATCATACTATAAATATATGCATGAAATAGTAGATTCTCCTCTTATTTCCAAAATCCAATAGTAATACTCAAAGTAATTTTTATTTAAGTCCAAAAATCTCTACAACCATAGTAAAACCTCCTTTTAAACCAAAAACCTTTGAAAAACACATCCATGTTGTATTAATGATATGCCATGCGATATGAGTATGATAGTTCACAAACAAAGGAAAAGCCACACCATCAAATCAAATAGGGCAAGAATCCCTCCAAACTAAGAGAACTAACCTGGAACTCCATCCAAATTCTAGCCATGGCCTCAGGCCTACAGTTACACACAATGATAGAATAAAGCAGTAAAGCGGAAATAAAAGCAAAAACCATGGGAAAACTCTATTTTAACTCTAAAGCCTCCTAAAAACATGCTCAGGATCCTATACTAATCACACAGAAGAAGCAAGCTCCTAGGCTAAGGATAACATACAGTTCTAGGCTAAAAATCTGAAATTGCCAATTAACATGATAAACAGGATTCAAGCCTAAAGTCTATCTAAAATCCATCCTAGCATTCCAGTAACATACAAATATATATTATCTAACTAAACTCAGTCTAAAAGGTAAACCGTAACCAACCTCGGGGCCGAACAACAAGCACGAACCATCACTCATGTTCCTTCCCCTTTAGAATAGCCTCAGAAAGCAGGCACACTATCAAGAACATAATATAGGTGTCAAGAACAAGAAGAATGACACCCGTATTGCTACACAGAAAATGAGCTAGAAATCGGGTCAGAAAAATGACCCTCGAGGCCCGCGCACTGAAACAGAAAACAAAAATCACAACTATGCTCGCAACTGGTTAAGGAACCCATGCCGAATGTTTGGGCGCAAACGGAGCTCAATTCGGGGCCCAAAACAACCCTAAAGTTCTACTAATTCATGAAATTAAAATGGGAAAAACTCAGAATTAAATGCGGGAACCTACCTCGACAAGAGGAATACATCACGGAGGTGAGCTGCATGAATTTTTGAGCATGCAGGCCAAGGAATCAGATGTCCCACAAGGATCACCCCAAGCTAAAGAATTCACAAGAATGGAGTTTTAGTGGGAGAATTACGAGAATAAAAATGGAAAGAGGAGAGGGGTGATGAGGGAACTTACCGGATGAAGGACACTGAGCAAGGAAGCTGGAATTAAGAGCTTTGGAGCTTTGACAATGGTGTTTCTCAGAATTTAGAAAGAGAAAATAAAGTTGAAACTTTATATAACTGCCAAGGGTACTTGATCGCGATCGCGATAGGACTTCCGCATTCAAGAGGAAGAGTTGGCCCAACCATCACGATCGTGATTGTCCAGGCCACATTCGCGAAGAGGAAACCAAACCGGATCCCAGCTGGCTTCATCACGAATGGGAAAGACACCCTTTGTGAATGTGATGGTCAAGAAAGTAGACCATTGTGAACGTGATGGGATCCTCTCAATCGCGAAGAGCAAAGGGGTCTGAAACTTAATGCAGCAACCAACATTTTCCCCAAGTCCAAAAATCTTCCAACGAACCCTCAGGATTCATCCGGAAACCCGTGAACATAAACCAAACATGCTACCCTACCAGAAACAACATTCTGGACTCAATAGAATTGACGAAACTCCCAATGGAGATTGTTTGAATTAAAAATGGGCCCCACTCCCAAAACAAATTCAAAACTCAAAACCCAAAAACAAGTCTGGAAGCCTCAGGAACCAAACCAAAGGTTCCCCTAGCCCAATGTCGACATTCCGGTGCTAATGGCACTGGCAAAATTTCCATTCGAGGCTGTCTTCTCCCAATATTGATCAAAGTCAACTCTACCAGTCAAACTAACTTGAAAACACACAAAGTAGCACAAAACAAAACCTAAAACCCTAAGACCCAAACCAAATGTCCCACTAGACCAAAATCCCCGTTATGGAGCCAACGAACTATCAGAATTTGATTCTAAGTGTGTTTGCCAAGAAAGTTGACCAAAGTCAAGGATTTACCAACTTTAAGTGCTAAAATAGGGGAAAGTCCATAACAACCTAATGGACAGCCCGGGCACTGAACGTTCAGTGTCGGTAAGTCATAAATGACTTGTAGCCGCTGAGGGAAAGCTCAAAATGTAGAAAAAGCATAGAAAATGGAAAATGACCTAGAGGGTCATTACAACATCCACTACTAAAAGAATTTTCTTCCGTTAAAGTTAGAAAAAGGATAGTACATGAAGACTTGAAAATACGAGGATAACGGGTCTATATGTCGGTGTCGATCTCCCAAGTAGCCTCCTCGACAGGACGATGCTGCCACTGAACATTAACTGGTGGAATCTCCTTGGACCTTAACTTCCTAACCTGCCTGTCCAAAATAGCAACAGGATCTTCCTCAAAGGCTAAGGACTCGTCCAACTGAACCAACTCTAATTGAAGCACGTGAGACTCATCCGGAATGTACTGCCACAGCATAGAAACATGGAATACCGGATGAACACTAGAAAGAGCAGGAGGCAAGGTTAACTCATAAGCAACCCTTCCAATATGATGAAGGATCTCAAATGGACCAATGAACCTTGGACTGAGCTTACCCTTACTCCTTAACCGCATCATGCCCTTTATGGGTGATACCCGAAGGAACACACTGTCACCAACCATAAAGTCAAGATCTCGAACTCTCCGGTCAGCATAGCTCTTCTGCCTACTCTAGGAAGAATGAAGTCTCTCCTGAATAACCTGAACTCTATCTGTAGAATCACAAAGGAAATTGGTACCCCATGGCCTAACCTCGAAAGTATCAAACCAACCCACCAGAGATTTGCACTGTGTACCATACAATGCCTCGAACAGATCCATCTGAATGCTGGAATGATAACTGTTATTATATGCAAACTCTGCTTGTAGCATATCCTCCAGAACCTGAATGGTTTGCTTTGACTGACCATCTGTCTGCGGATGAAAAGCGATGCTAAGATCAACTCTAGTACCCAACTTTCCCTAGATAGACTGCCAAAAGAGTGAAGTGAACTGAGTACCTCAGTCGGAGATGATAGAAACTGGCACCCCATGTAAATGGACAATCTCTCGAATATAGATCTGGGACAACCTCTCGGAATTGTAGGAAGTCTGAACCGACAGAAAGTGGGTAGACTTCGTGAACCTATCCATAATAACCTAAAGAGAATCAAATCTTCGCAAAGTACATGGAAATCCGACTACAAAATCCATGGATATACGCTCCCATTTCAACTCCGGAATGGGTAGCCTCTGTGATAAACCACCTGGCCTCTGGGGCTCAAACTTCACCTGCTGACAGTTCCAGCACCTAGATACAAAAGCCAAAATATCCCTCTTCATCGCACACCACCAGTAGTGCTGCCTCAAGTCAGGATATATCATAGCTACCCCAAAATGGATGGAATATCTAGAACAATGAGCCTCCTTCATTATCAATCAGACCAAGTCACCAACTCTAGTCATGCAGATACGACCCTCGATCCTCAGAACACCCTCTGAATCTAAAATCGCCTTCCTAGCCTCACCACTTAACACCTTTTCACGAATGATCCTCAATCTCACATCATCAAATTGTTGTGCCCAGATCTGCTCCAACAAAGAAGACCTAGCCTCAACACAAGCAAGAATATGGCCCACCTCCTAAATGTCCAGTCAAAACGACCTATTAGCTAAGAAATCCAAGCAACCCATACTCACCACCTTCCGACTCAAGGCATCCACTACCATATTTTCCTTGCCCGGATGATAGAAAATAGAGATGTCATAGTCCTTCAGTAACTCCAACCACCTACGCTGCCTCAAATTTAGATCCTTGTAGCTGAAGATGTACTAAAGACTATGATGGTCAGTAAAGATCTCACAATGCATGCCATAAAGATAATGCCTCCATATCTTCAACACGAAGACTACTGCTGCTAACTCCAAGTCATGTGTGGGGTAGTTCCTCTCGTGAACCTTTAACTGTCTGGAAGAATAAGCAATAGCCCGACCCTGCTGCATCAACACACAACCCCAACACATACTTGATGCATCATAATATACGGTGAAACCTAGACCTTCGACCAGAAGAGTAAGAATCATCGCTGAAGTCAACAAGGCATTGAGCTTCAGAAAGCTCGCCTTACACTCATATGATCACTGGAAGGGAACATTCTTCTGAGGTCAATCTAGTCAATGAAGCTGCTATCGAAGAAAATCCCTCCATAAATCGTCTGTAATAACCTACTAACCCAACAAAATTGTGAACCTCGGTAGGAGAAGTAGGCCTAGACCAATCACGAACTGCTGCAATCTTCGCCGGATCTACCATAATTCAATCCTTGGACACCCCGTGCCCTAAGAATGCCATAGACTCAAGCCAAAACTCACACTTAGTGAACTTGGCATATAACTGGTGGTCTCACAAAGTCTGAAGTACAACTCTTAGATGCTGCTCATCCTCCTCCCTACTCCTTGAATAAATCAAAATGTCATCGATGAACACAATCAAAAACGAATCCAGGTAAGCACTGAATACACGGTTCATCAACCACATAAAGTATTTTGGGGCATTAGTCAACCCAAAAAACATGACTAGGAACTCATAATGGTCGTATCAAGTCCTAAGTGCAGTCTTTAGGATCCCCTCAGCCCTAATCCTCAACTGGTGATAACCAGACCACAAATCTATCTTAGAAAACACTGTTGCACCCTGTAGCTGGTCAAGCGAGTCATCAATACGCGGCATCAGATATCTAATCTTAACTGTCACCTTATTCAACTGCATGTAGTCGATACACATATGCATAGACCCATCCTTCTTCTTGAAAAATATAACTGGAGCACCCCACAGAGACATATTAGGCCTGATGAACCCTCTACTCAATAGATCCTGGAGCTGATCCTTAAGCTCCCTCAAATCAGCAGGTGCCATTCGATATAGCATAATGGAAATGGGCTTGGTGCCCGACTCAACATCGATACCAAAATCAATGTTACGATCAGGAGGAAGACTCGGAAGATCAGAAGGAAATACATATGAATACCTGCAAACCACAGGAACAGATTCAAGAGGAGGTATGGTGGCACTAGTATCACGGACGTAGGCAAGATAAGCTAAGTACCCCTTCCCAACCAGTCGTTGGGTGCTCAAAAAGGATATAACTCCCTTCGACATATGGCTATCAGCTCCCTTCCATATGATTGGAAGGATACCAGGCATCCAAAGAGTAACGATCTTGGTGAAACAATCCAAGACCGCATGATAAGAAAACAACCAATCCATGCCCAAGATCACATAAAAATAAACCATATCAAGGACAAATAAGTCTACCCATGTGTCATACCCCAAGATAGTCACCACACAAGCTGAGTACACCAGATCCACTACTAATGAATCACCTACTAGGGTAGATACACACAAAGGCATAGGCAAGGACTCACAAGCAGACCCTAAACGAGTAGCATAATTTGAAGATACATACGAGAATGTAGACCCTAGATTAAACAAAGCAGAACCAGACTGATGACAAACAGAGATCGTACCTGTGATCACAAGATCTGAAGTGTCGGCCTTTATCCGGCCTGGAACCACATACATAGGGCCCTGACCGCCACGACCACCTGACCTAATGTACTAAGAACCACCTCTAGTACCCTGGGGACCACTTCTACTATCCTGTGAACTGCCTCTAGCTGGAGGTGCTGGATCCTGAACCAACTGATCATGTCACCTAGGGTGTTGTGCTATCGGGCACTCTCAAGAAAAGTAGCCCATCTTGCCACACTCGTAACAACCCCGACCCCATGTACTCTGCTATGAAGACCAGGCCGAATTAGAATGACCACCACAACCTGCAGACCCTAAATTACCACCTCATGGAGCAGGAATGATACTCTGGCTAATCTGACCCTCAGTAGTCTGTAATGCTTCCTGAACAAGGAGGATCGGATGGAAACGCTGCTGGTGCTGACCTCTACCATAGTAGCCCCTACCACGGCTATGTGAACCACTGAAATTGTCCTGATGGTGGGGCCCTTTATCGTTTCCCCTTGGGCCTCGCGAAGAATTCCCTCAATAGTGCAGGCATGATCCACTATATCTAGAAAATACTGACCCGATGCCACCATACCCTCTGTGGCCAAGCAGAGATGCAAGGTCAAACCTAGAATAAACCGGCATATTCTCTCATGCTCAGTGAGCAGAATCATAGTGGCATGTCAGGACAACTGATGGAACTGAACCTCGTACTTAGACACAGTCATAGAGCCCTGCTCCAACCCAACAAACTGATCTATCAAATGCTCCCTCATGCTATACGGTACATACTTCTCCAGAAAAGTTGCGGAGAACTGATCCCAAGTAAGCGAGGGTGACCCGATTGGTCTACAAGCAACATATGACCTCCACCACTATTTCACTAGACCATCTAGTTGAAACACAGTATAATTGGCTCCATGAGACTCAACTAACCCTAAGTTATGTATCCTCTCTTGGCAGCTAGTCAGAAACTCGTGTGCATCCTCCCTAGAAGCACCTGAAAACCTCAAGGGCCCAATATCAAGAACCTACCAAGCATCTTCTGCTCCTCAGAAGATATAACTGGCAAGACTGGAAAAGGAGGAGCAACTGCAGGGACCAGTAGTACCTCAAATCTGGGAGCCACAGTAGAAGGCTACGCACTTGAACCTTGTGATGCTGCCTGAGCTGAAGTCTGAGCCTCACTCGAACCTGAGAACCCACTGGAGTGCTCGGTGAAGCTACTGGTGGAGTCATACCCTCGAGTAACCCCAACAATCGAACCAAGGTGTCCTGCAATACCAGAGTAACCACAAAACCTGCCAGATGTTGGGATGGTCCCACATTCTTTGCCTCATACTAAACCTCATCCACCCTAACCTCAGGCTCTAGTGATGGTAGTCTATCCCGGGACTAAGTTGGTGTCGCAGCCCGTGCCCTACCTCGACCTCTAGGTCGACTTCTACCCCATCCCCTAGCTGGGGCTCTAACTGTAGGCACAGGGGCCTCGTCCTCACCTACTGCAAATCTCGTTCGAACCATATGATAAGGAGTGAAACAAAGATACTCAGAAGTTGACCAAATCTAGTAATAATGATAAAGAATCAAACAAAATGAAGTATTTCCTAGGGAATGTCCTATAGCCTCTCGTAGATTGGATACGGACGTCATCGCACTGATCCACTAGACTTTACTAGACACCTTTCTCTTGTACTGGCTAAACTGGTGAACCTAGAGCTCTGATACCACTCTATCACGACCCAAAATTGGGCCATGATGGCGTCTACATAACCCCCCAGTAGACAAGCCAAACCCAAACATGCGGAAGACAATACATAATAATTAAACTAAAGGAAAGAGGAAGACATAATGAAAAGACAGGGCCAATAGCATAAATACATACCATCCTACAAAATATACATAAGAAGGCCCTAAAGTGACCAATGAGACAAATAGACTCGAGAACCAACCCGGACCTAGTGTCACTAGTACAAGAGCGACTAAAGTAAGGAGTAGCTATACAACAGATGTTGTATATCAAAAATACAAAATATAGACAGAATGTACAAGATGAAAAGCATGTAAAGTCTCCAAAAGCACCGGGAGCTCACCGCGATCCGAACAGTAATGGGTCTCGAACGATAAGAAATCAGCAAGGGTGGCTCGTACTAGGTGTTGCATCAGAAAAAGATATACAGAGTGTAGTATGAGTACCAAGACAATGGGTACTTAGTAGGCATCATAGGCCGATCGAACGCAGAAAGATAATATATATAAATAGATTACAGGAAAGTAGCTAACTATACAGGGATCCACCTAAATCTAGTTATAAAGTCGGAGACATGCCAATAAACCAACAAAATTAAAGGAAAGGAAAACAACATCAAGACAACCAGAGTCAATCCACATGCCAAAGCGAATGTAATGTAGTGCACGATGATGCATGAGTGAATGCAATATAATATAAACTTGGAATACCGCATTGGACGCTTGGAATACTACATTGGACTATGCATATATATATGTGAAATAGTAAAATACCCAAAATAACGTATCGGGGGTCCAGAATACCTCATCGGACTATAAGTATGTATATATGAGAGTAAAATACCCAGAATAACGCATCGGGGGTTCCAAATACTGCATCAGACTGTAAATATATGCATAAAATAGTAGATTCTCCTCTTATTTCAAAAATCCCATAGTAATACTCGAAGTAATTTTTATTTAAGTCCTGAAATCTTCACAATCGTAGTAAAGCCTCATTTCAAACCAAAAATCTTTGAAAAATACATCTATGTTATACCAATGATATACAATGTGATATGAGTATGAAAGTTCACAAACAGAGGAAAAACCACACCATCAAATCAAACAGGGCAAGAATACCCTCCAAACCAAGAGAACTAACCTGGAACTCCATCCATCCTAGCCATGGCCTCGGGCCCACCGTTACACACAATGATAGAATAAGGCAGTAAAGCAAAAATAAAAGCAAAAACCACAGGAAAACTCTATTCTACCTCTAGTGCCTCCTAAAACCATGCTCAGGATCCTATACTAGTCACACAGAAGAAGCAAGCTCCTAGGCTAAGCATAACATACAGTTCTAGGCAAAAAACCTAAAATGTCCAATCAACATGATAAACATGATTCAAGCCTAAAATCTATTTAAAATCCAACTTAGCATTCTAGTAACATACAAATATATATTATCTAACTAAACTCAGTCTAAAAGGTAAACCATAACCTACCTTGGGGCTGAACTACAAGAACGAACCATCACTCATGTTCCTTTCCTTTACAAGCAGCCTCAAAAAGCTGCCACACTATCAAGAACATAATATAGGTGTCAAGACGAGAAGAATGACACCCATATTGCTATACAGAAAAATGTGCTGGAAATTGGGTCAGAAAAATGACCCTAGGGGTCCGCGCAACAAAATAAAAAAACAAAAATCACAATTATGCTTGCAGTGGGTTAAGGAACCCATGCCCAAAGCTTGGGAACGAACGGAGCTCGATTTTGGGTCCAAAACAGCCCTGCAGTGCTACTAATTCACAGAATTAAAACAGGAAAAACTCGGAATTAAAGGCGGGAATCTACCTCGACAAGAGGAATACATCACGGAGGTGAGTTGCACGAATTTTTGATCATGCAGCCCAAAGAATCAGATTTCCTACAAGGATAACCCAAACCTTAAGAATTCACAACAATGGAGTTTTATCAAGATAATTATGAGAATAAACATGGAAGGAGGAGAGGGGTGACGAGGGAATTTACCAGATGAAGAACACTGAGCAAGGAAGCTGGAATTAAGAGCTTTGGAGCTTTAACAATGGTGTTTCTAGGAATTTAGAAAGAGAAAAAAAAGTTGAAACTTTATATAACTGCCAGGGTTCCTTCATCGCGATCGCGACATGACCCCCGCATTCGCGAGGAATAGCTAGCCCAACCATCGCGATCGCGATGGTCCAGGCCGTGTTCATGAAGAGGAAGCCAAGCCGAGTCCCAACCAGCTTCATTATGAATGCGACGGACACCGTTCGCAAATGCGATGGTCAAGAAACTAGACCATCATGAACGCGATGGGATCCTCGTGATCGCGCAAAGCAAAAGGGTCTGTAACTTAATGCAGCAACAAGCATTTTCCACAAGTCCAAAATTCTTTCAACGGACCCTCAGGATTCATTCGGAACCCCGTGAACATAAACCAACCATGCGACCCTACTAGAAATGGCATTCTAGACTCAATTGAATCGATGAAACTCTCAATGGAGATCATTTTAATTAAAAGTGCGCCCCACACCCAAAACAAACTCGATACTCAAAACCCAAAAATAAGTCCTGAAGCTTCGAGACCCGAACCAAAGGTCCCCCTAGCCCAAAGTCACATTAAGAAGCTATCGACACTGAAGGAATTTCCATCCAAGGCCATCTTCTCCGAATGTTGACCAAAGTCAACCATACCAGCCAAACTGACTTGAAAACACAAAAAGAAGCACAAAACCATACCAAAAGCCCTCAGACTCAAACCAATGGTCCCACTAGACCAAAATCCTTGTTCCGGAGCCAACAGAACTGTAGGAATTTGATTCTGAGCGTGTTTGCCAAGAATGTTGATCGAAGTCAAAGATTTACCAACTTTAAGTGCTAAAATAGGGAAAAGGCCATAACGACCTAATGGACAGCCCGGGTACCGAACCGTCGGTCCCAGCCAGTGATAAATGACCTGTATCCAATGAGGGAAATCTCAAAATGCAGAAAAAGCATAGAAAATAGAAAATGACCTGGAGGGCCATTACATGCCTGAAGTGGCACTAGTCTTACCCTGATGCTTCTATGGCTGATACCCTTGTCCCCACTAGCCTAAACCTTCTACTACTGAAGCGGGAACAATTATAACTACCCTAATATCATGGCCTCTTATCCCTGGCCCCTGGATAGTGATGGTGAAAATCCTCCATAGTACGAACGTGATAGCCTGGAAGAATCTCGCAGTAGCAACTAGTACCTCAGTTATTTGTCTAAGCTCTGTCGTCAACCTCCAAACAAACTGACAAACTCTGTCTGGCTCGGTAGTAATGATCATAGCCCCAAATAGAGCCAGCTAGTGAAAATAAGTCTCATACTAAGACACTGACATAGATCCCTGCATCAGCCTGGTGAACTGCTCTTTATGATGCTCACGATCACTCGAATGTAAGAACTTAGGCATAACAGCCTCATAAACCTCACTACAAGACTAATCAGGTGATAAAGACGGTATGCAAACTACCTGGGCCCTCCACCATAGCTTAACTAGGCCCTCTAACTGATAAGCAGTATAACTAACCTTGTGAGTCTCCAATAATCCCAAATTGTGAAGCATCTCCTCACAAGTAGAAATAAAGTCATACGGATCCTGACTAGGAGTATTAGAGAATCTTGGTGGCGGCAATTTCAGAAACCTACCCAAAGCCTTCTGCCCCATCTCTGTCATAACTGGGTGAGAAGCAAGAGGTTGTGCAACGAAAGGTATTGGAAGAACTTCAGCATGGGAAGCCACAGTAGCAGGTTGCACTCCTGAATTCTAAACACCTAAGGCTGCCCCGAGAGGATATCTATGCTACCTGAGAAGGCTGACCCTCAATCATACCCAATAACTAAAGAAGTAAACCCTGGATATCTGATGAAGGAGCTGGGGTTGGTGCATATGCAGGTGTTGGTGCCGACCCTGGTTGTACCTAGGTAGTCCCTTGGTCCATGTGTTGCTGCTCTTGGACTATCTCAGGCTCAAACTCAGGCTCAGGAGCTCTAACTGGTGCCGCTGCTCAGGCACGTCCTTGACCTCTACCTCTACAACCTCCCCGGCCCCTAGCTCGAGTTGGGTGTGATGGGATCAAATACTCTCCCTTGCCTGCGCTATGTTTAGAGGAGTGAACTAGAACAAATGAGTTTCCAGGAAACCATCTAGGATAAGACGCAGGATATAGAAGTAAGAAAAGAGTCATGTTTCCTAAGATGCCACTGTAGCCTCAAGAAGATTGAGTACGGATGTCTCCGCCCTAATCCGCAGGACACTACTAGATATTGGCTCCTATATCAATGACATTGGGGAACCTCGACTCTGATACCAAGCTGTCACAATTTGATTTCTCAGGTCATGATGGCACCTACAGTCCCCATGTATGCGTACCAATACTCATATCCCGAAATGGTTATAATGGGCTACTACTTAACAAGTATGCAGAAGAAGAAAAGTACAAGCAGAAGCAAGAGATCAAGTAAATAAATGAGCAACAGGAATACGTATATATATAAAAACTAAACCATCCCATGACCTGGTTTTACAGTATAAGAGTCACTACAACATATATAGAGTACAAGGGTCCAAAAGAATATAAACATTGTTTCTGAATAACAAAAGAGTACATAAAATAAAAGAGGAGATAAAAGCTAAGCCCCGACTGCCAGGAGATCACTCTAAGTCTCGGATGATCCAAAAGCCCTCTACACGAGGAATGTCATGCCCTGAGGCTACCCCCTAGACGTAACACGGGATCCGAAACATGAATGCCCTAGATTAACCCTTGGTCATCACATACTCAGATAAACTTAAGGAAAATAAGCGGAACCATACATAGAGAAGAGATAGAAATCCATAACTGAAATAGTAAAAGTCTACAAAGAACCCATCCAGAATACAAACTAGCTATGTCTGAAGCCTCTAAATCTGAAATACGAGTTGTTGGGATAAGACCCCAACTAAATCAGATAATCCAAAGGAAAGAGACATAAAAATACTAACAGAACTCCGGTCCTCGAATATTGACGACTCACCAATAATCAGTTAAATATGTGGCATAATCTAGCCACGTGTCTGAGGGTAGGAACCATAATTTGCATCGTAAAAGGATGCAACACAAAATGCGTCAGTTCTATAGTATGTACTAAGTATGTGAGACATGCATGAATCTGAGATGAGCATGCTAATAACACTTGTAAAACTAAGATCATGTTGTAAGTGTAAAACTGAATTCCAAAAGACTCAATGCTATGACAAAGTAAGATATACTAAATATCATAAGTAATCATAATAGTTCTGAAGTTTGAAAGCAAGGAGTCAAATGCATTTTAAAACCTGATACCTTTTCTATGTGAGGTTCTCTAACCGACGTAAACCATGTGAGCTACATGGAATTCGATCTATACGCCCAATCGAAAGGACCCAATATACCTTTCCAGGTTATAGAGGCATGATTGTGGTGTGATCACTAAATTTGATGCCCAACTGAGGGGACTTAGTACCTACAGGGGCACATAGTTCTGGTACCATAGGTACTCTCACCCTGTCCAACTCGGTTCTAATACTACTTCCAAAACATATACGTATAGCTCATAATATTGGTGACATATCTGATGTCAAATCTGTTAATAACTTAGGTAGACATATATGGATGCCAAACCTTTAATAAAACATAGGGACATATCTAATGTCCAAAACTATTGGAAAATCATAAGGACATATATGAATCTTAATGCTTTGCAAAACCATAATTCAAAATACAGTTTCCTTTTTAATATCATAGTTTGAAGAATTAGGCGTGTAATTTCATGAAAATTGAGGTCATGTTATCTAAACATACCAATTTTTACTTGAAGACATGCAATTCAATGAAATCATGCTAAAATTTATCAACAACATATGGGCTTTAGAAATAAATTAAGGAATCTCAATCAAATTATAAATAAATCATAAGAAACCATGAATTGATTCATAGAAACTGATTTCATAAGTTTTCCCCAATTTAGATTTGAAACCCTAATTTCACAAGTTCATAACTCAAAATAAGAATTGGAGTTTTGGGGAACAAGGGTGGAAGGAACCCATTGTTGAATACCCGCATACCTTGATTGAAGCTAGCCCACTTGAAATTGAAAAGAAAGGAGACTTGATCTTGGAGTTTGAGACTTGGAACTTGAGGGAGTTCTTTTCCTTTTTGGGAGAAGAGTGAAGATTTAAGAAGGGACTTAGGCTAATGAGGATGAAAACCCTTCTAGAAATAGTCAAAATGACATCATTTAGAAGTTAAAAGGGTGGGTAATGAGTAAAATACCCCTGAGACATAATTAGGAAAAAGATGGAAAAAGTTGACTTTTAGGGACTGATGTGCCGGGATTCTACGGCACATTTGACGCCTTTAACTAAGAATACTCGGGAGTTTTCAAGCAACTTTTGTGGTTTTTGATGTTTTATTGTTATATTTGCAGGGAATGGAGCTAGAGATAGAAACAGAAGAAAAAATGTTCAAAAACCTCAACTGGTTAAGCCTGACGGCTGGCATGACTGACCGTCAAACCTGTGACTGGCCGTCTGCCTGGCCGTCAGGATGAGACAGCAATTCATCGAGCACTGCCTAAGAGTGATGGCCCATCTAACGGCCCGTCACTGGCCTGACGGACCGCCACCCATGCCACCAAGATAAAATAGAAAAAAAACACTGTAAGTCATCACTGGGCGGACGACTTACCAGAATTTACCAACAAGTCGTCACAGGCCCGACGATTTACCAGAATTTTCCAGCAAGTCGTCACAGGCCCAACGACTTACCAGAAAATTTCACTGGATAGTGGCGACGGATGTCTTGACGGCTCATCACAGACCTGACGGACCGTCAGGGAAGCCGTCAAGCTTTGACAGTCGAAGTTCAACCACTGCCTAAGAGTGACGGTTCACTTGACGGCCAGTCACATGCTTGACGGCCCGTCAGGCGACCCGTCAACGCAAAGCGGGACTCCGAAAATTCTATTTTTGGACTTTATTTCCTGGACTACTATAAATATCCTGTGTTAGGGTTATTTTATATTCATTTAACTAATATTTGTTAGACATTTTGAATGAGGTTTGGGAGGATAAAACACGACACAAACTCGTTTTCTTCCTCTTCTTCCATTGTTCTTGGGATTTTTCACCATTGGTGCTGGGATTCTACGAAGTTCAAAGTAAAGTATTAATTTTCTATTGTAAGAATTCCTTCTTCTCATATGAATACTAGTATTTCTTTACTTCGCTTTGCTAGCATGAGTGGCTAAACTCCCCACAACTAGGGTTGTGGGATCCATGGCAAGAGTCACAATGTAGATTCCGGGTAGCGTTGGGTTAAATTTATATGTTGTCACGTGGTTAATCATTCGTTATTTACGTTTTCTAATGGTTGCAAACATTAGAACATACCTAGGTTTGATTTGCTTGAACAAAGAGATTAAAACTGGGAAATTTGATTAACTACGAGGATTCGAGACTACCAACTCTCGTCTTATGATAAATTATGTAACTAGATTAATCTACCCAATGTTTAGGATTGAAATAAGAAAGTTCACCTTTTCAAGTTCGAGAGAATTGAAAAGGAAATTCGTCTATTTGGTTGAGAAACGTTTATATGATACCGTTAATTCAATTACATCGTGATATGCATATAGAAAGAACCCGGTTAAGCTTTGAGTCAAAATTTTCACGACGCCATGGTGAACACTTCCCAAGTTCATTCTCATATTAATTAATACTCATTGAAACTCGCAATTAGTTACTTGCATTGTTCAAATATTGATCACAGAAACCCCCCCAATTTACCGAAAACTATTGATTACTAGTCAACTAATTCACTAACGATTTAATTTGCACCTTATTCCCTGTGGGATCAACCCCAAACTTTGTTGGGTTCTATATTTGACGATGACCGCTTACGCTTCGTAATTGGAGTTGTAATTTGGGCGTATCAAATTTTGGTGCCATTGTCGGGGAATACAGTTGTTTATTAAGTCCGGTGTGTTTATTTGACTCTTAGTCATATTTCCTGCTTTTACTTTTATTTGTTGTTTTTGTTTGTTACAGGGTACATAGTTGTGCATGCCAAGTACCCGACGCTTGGGTGAACCAATATTAACCTACGACCCCGAGCTCGCAAGAACGCTAAGGCAAACCATGAATGTACAACAGCAGAAGGCAGCAAGGCTCGCTGCAGAACAACAGGCTCAACAGGCTCAGCATCACTTGGATGATGAGGATATTGACTTGGATAGAGTTGGTGCTACAGGCGCCATTGTTCTTCCTCCGCTAGCGCCCAGGGCCAAGTTCAACATTACTAGCACAATGATTCAGCTGTTGAATTTGAGAGTAGTGTTCCATGGTGTTGCTGGTGATGATCCAAACTGACACCTGATAAATTTTGTGGGTATTTGCAAGTCGTTCGAATTTCCTGGAGTAAGTCAGACAGCGATCAGGCTCAGGTTGTTTCCGTTGTCTCTGTCTGATGAGGCAGCATTATGGTTGACAGAGCTAACCCCCGACTCTATCACAACCTGGGGAGAGTTGAAAGGCGCTTTCCTAGAAAGGTTCTTTCCTCCCTCTAGGATGATACAGTTGAGGGATGAAATTAGCAACTTCAGACAACAACCTCATGAGGCTTTACATGAGACTTGGTTGCGGTTCAAGAAAAAGCTGACACAATGCCCAAACCATCAGTTGAACGATAATTTTTTGATGCAGACATTCTACAGGGCACTGAATTCGGCTACCAAGACGACACTGGATAATGCAGCAGGTGGAGCATTTATGGGTCTCACTTTTATTGAGGCCACAACTATTTTGGACCGGCTCACCAAAACAAACAGGGCCTGGCATACACAGGATACAGAGGTAGCAGTTAGCACTTATGCAGTTTGTATGTCAGCAGAGCAGCGCACGAAGGAGGAAGAGCGGGACCAAGATATGGCCCATCTGAAAACACAAATGGACCTACTGACAAAGCATTTGTTGTCAAGAGGTATTGAGAAAATGAAAGTTGTGGGTTCCCAAGGTAGAGCAGCAGAGTTTGAATCTGATGAGGAGGCAAATTATGTGGGTGGTTTCCAGGCTTATGGCCAAGGAAACCAAGGTCAGAACGATTACTATGAAAAGCCGGGTAATAAGAGTCGAGAACAAGGTGATTGGAGGAGAAAAGACGATAGAGGTGGATTATACATACCACCTGGGAATCGTGACAAAGCTAGCAATGAGTCAGGGATGTCCAAACTAGAGAATATGATGGCTAAGATGCTGCTGAAGGTAGAATCGACTGACTCCGGGGTAAAGGAGATGAGGACTGAATTATCAGCAATGAGTCAGGTAGTGGATTCACATTCCACCTCGATCAAACAATTAGAGCAGCAAGTGAGTCAAATCTCAGCGTATCTAAATCAAAGAAAGACAGGTACCTTGCCGAGTGACACCATTCAAAACCCGAGGAATGACGGGAGCTGTATGGCGATCACTACAAGAAGCGATAAAATATTATCGGAATCACATCCGGTAATTCAGACTCAGAAAGGTGATGTTGCGGATGAAAATGTTGTAGAGAATGCTACTCAAAAGCTCATGGATAAAAGCAAGGAAGTTGAAAAACATCCAGCTATGATGCCTCGGCCACCGCCTCCTTTCCCACAACGGTTGAAGAAGAAAGTGGAAGATAGCAAGTTCCTAAATTTCATGACCATGCTCAAGCAGATATCAGTGAACATCCCACTGGTGGATGCTCTTGAACAAATGCCTGGATATGCCAAGTTCATGAAGGACTTGATTACCAAGAAGAGGTCAGTGAGCTTTGAACCAGAAGATAACCTCCACCACTGCAGTGTTATTTCTTTAAGATCGTTAGTGGAAAAGAAGGAAGATCTAGGTGCTTTTACTGTTCCCTGTACTATTGGGAAATTCAACTTTGAAAAATCCTTATGTGATCTTAGTGCTAGCATCAACTTGATGCCGCTAGCAGTCTATAAAAAATTGGGTTTGGGAGCTCCCAAACCAACTACCATGAGGGTGTTAATGGTTGACCGTTCAGTAAAGCGACCGGTGGGAATATTGTCTGATGTGCTAATAAAGGTTGGTAAGTTTATATTCCCAGCTTACTTTGTAATCTTAGATTGCGAAGTGGACTTTGAAGTTCCCATAATCTTGGGACGACCATTGTTAGCCACTGCAAGAGTGTTGGTCGACATGGAAAGAAATAAACTGACATTCAGATTAAACAATTAATTGGTCAAGTTTGATGTTTGTAAATTGATGAAGCCACCAAGATACATGAGGGTGGTCTCAGTTATCAATGTTATCGATGAAGCCCCTATGGATGTGCATATTGAGGAGAAGGGTTTTGCTAAGACCCTAGCTATGATGAGAATGATGTTGGGATCGCAAAAAGAGAAACCTATAGAGGAAGGCAGTGAGAACAAATCAAGGAAAAGAAAACACCGCAAGAGAACCAGCAAAGAAAAAGAGTTAGAAAGAGTAAAGAAGTTGTCTCGACTAGCTGAGGAGCCGATAAAAGAGAAAGTTGGAGCTCAACAGGATGATGTCGCTTGCACCTATTCCAGCGATTGCTCCTTCTTTGGAGACCCTGGCGGTCTCCAACATCATGCTAGACTCTGAGTCCTATAGGATTCACAGGTATTCCTTTCTCTCACAGTTTTAGCTTTCACATGTATGCATTAGAGACAATGCATGAGTCTAAGTTGAGGGTGCTGTTGGGATACCTGTGAGTCTTTCACCACCAAGGGTTTTTGTTGCCGTGTTTCTTTTCCCTCTGGTGTGCTATCTAGTAGAACTGGCATGTTTAGGCTGTCGTTTAAATTTTGGTTGTGTTGTGATGTCTATAGCAAGCATGGCTTTTTGAAAGTTAAACTAAAAGGAGCCCCCTCTGAAAAAGTTGATTTTGTACTTATGTTTGAAATGATTGACTGTTCTGGATCCTTGAATGTCATTGTGTAGTTGTGATTGTAATAATTATGCTTAAGCCGAGCTGATGTTTTGATAGTTGGTAGTGGTATGGTTTCTTGGTGCCAAGTGTGTGTGAGCTTGTTGTTATAAACTCTTACTCTGTGCATGCATCTAGAACTTGCCCGGTCTATTCTGTTAAGCTTGAAGTTGGTTGCTTAGGAAAGGATCACATGCCCTTTTTGTGTGCAGTTCACTTAGCCTATAAGACCGTACAAATGCAAATAATCCCTTTGATCCCTGTTTAAGCAATAATTGACCCTATTCTTTCAATAACCTGTCACCGTTTCTTTTTTTAACTTTGAATCCCTATCTTGGCCCTGGTCCTTCCTTGGACATTGTGCACCTCAACTCAGGCAATTAGCCTAAGTTGAGGGTGGCTACTATAGAAGTAAATGATAAGAAAATGGGATTGTGCTTAATTGGTTGTTGTTGGGATAGAAAGTGCAGGTGTGTGCCAAATGAAAAGTCAGAAAAAGAACTAAAAAGAAGAAAGAAAAAGAGTTATCATGTTAAAAAGGCCACGCCTGTAGCAAGAAATAAGGAAATCAAAAGTGATTATGAGTGGATGTAAAAAGGTTGAATGTAAATAATAGGTCAATGATTACAAGGAGGGTTTAGTCACTATTCCCCAAACGCATCCTACCTGCACCCGAAGCCTCATTACAAGCCAAAACAAGTCATGTAGTGATCCTGAGCGGCTTTCTGAAAAACTGAAATAGAATAGCAAGGGCAAGCTTATGGCATCGCATGTGCATTGTTTGAAATCGTTTGTGAGTGTGAGCGCCTTACCTAATCCCAAATCTTTTGTGTGGGACTTCTTTGTGGTGAGGGCACCGAGATTTCTGTATTATCTATTGACTGTTGGGATAGCTATTTTGTGTGTATGTAGAATATTCTATCATATCGGAATGACATATTTAATCCTTGCAAGTTAGCATTTCATACATCTGTGTGCTACCGGGGGGCTTGATTTAAAGTTAATAAACTGTTGAGTGGCCATGATTTGCTAGAGATATGTGTTGGTATTCTTAGTTGAGTCATCATTTTGTTTTTGTTGTCATGTTGCATGAGGACAAGCGAACGTTTTAAGTTGAGGGTGTTGATGTGCCAGGATTCTACGACACATTTGACACCTTTAACTAAGAATACTCGGGAGTTTTCAAGCAACTCTTGTGGTTTTTGATGTTTTATTGTTATATTTGCAGGGAATGGAGCTAGAGATAGAAACGGAAGAAAAAATGTTCAAAAACCTCAACTGGTTAAGACTGACGACTGGCATGACTGACCATCACACCTGTGACTGGCCGTCTGCCAGGCCGTCAGGACGAGACAACAATTCATCAAGCACTGCCTAAGAGTGACGGCCCATCTGACGGCCCGTCACTGGCCTGACGGACCGTCACCCATTCCACAAAGATAAAACAGAAAAAAACATTGTAAGTCATCACTGGGCAGACGACTTACCAAAATTTACCAGCAAGTCGTCACAGGCCCGACGACTTACCAGAATTTTCCAGCAAGTCGTCACAGGCCTAATGACTTACCAGAAAATTTCATTGGATAGTGGCGACGGATGTCTTGACGGCTCATCACAGACCTAACGGACCGTCAGGGAAGCCGTCAAGCTTTGACAGTCGAAGTTCAGCCACTGCCTAAGAGTGACGGTTCACTTGACGGCCAGTCACATGCTTGACGGCCCGTCAGGCGACCCGTCAACGCGAAGCGGGACTCCGAAAATTCTATTTTTGGAATTTATTTCCTGGACTACTATAAATACCATGTGTTAGGGTTATTTTATTATTCATTTAACTAATATTTGTTAGACGTTTTGAATGAGTTTTGGGAGGAGAAAACATGACACAAACTCGTTTTCTTCCTCTTCTTCCATTGTTCTTGGGATTTTTCACCATTGGTGCGGGATTCTACGAAGTTCAAAGTAAAGTATTAATTTTCTATTGTAAGAATTCCTTCTTCGCATATTAATACTAGTATTTATTTACTTTGCTTTGCTAGCATGAGTGGCTAAACTCCCCATAACTAGGGTTGTGGGATCCATGGCAAGAGTCACAATGTAGATTCCGGGTAGCGTTGGGTTAAATTTATATGTTGTCACGTGGTTAATCATTCGTTATTTACGTTTTCTAATGGTTGCAAACATTAGAATATACCTAGGTTTGATTTTCTTGAACAAAAAGATTAAAACTGGGAAATTTGATTAACTGCGAGGATTCCAGACTACCAACTCTCGTCTTATGATAAATGTTGTAACTAGATTAATCTACTCGATGTTTAGGATTGAAATAAGAAAGTTCACCTTTTCAAGTTCGAGAGAATTGAAAAGGAAATTCATCTATTTGGTTGAGAAACATTTAGATGATACCGTTAATTCAATCATACCATGATATGCATATAGAAAGAACCCGATTAAGCTTTGAGTCAAAATTGTCACGACGCCACGGTGAACACTTCCCTATTTCATTCTCATATTGATTAATACTCACTGAAACTCGCAATTAGTTACTTGCATTTTTCAAATATTGATCACAGAAACCCCCCCAATTTACCGGAAACTATTGATTACTAGTCAACTAATTCACTAACTATTTAATTTGCACCTTCTTCCCTGTGGGATTGACCCCAACCTTTGTTGGGTTCTATATTTGATGACGACCGCTTACGCTTCGTAATTGGAGTTGTAATTTGGGCGTATCAAATTTTGGCGCCTTTGCCGGATCGTGGTTTCCATCTGTCCTTCCTGGCCAAAGGAACAAAATGCAGAAGGTAAACCCTGAGTCAACAAGATGACTCGTAAACTTATCGACAGCCCGTGGACCTAAGCTATAATTTCTGGGAACATGAAATCCTATGAATCAAGTCCTACGAGTTACAGGATGGTCCGTAGTTCAAACTACGGGTCATAGAAACCAATTGTGAAACCTGAGGAGCCTGTCGACCATCTAATCTAATTCCACGAGTTGAGAGGATGGATCGTAGTCAGAACCACGATCCGTAGAACCAACTCGTGGTTCTCAAACCAGAGACTGAAGCAGCACACTAGAACCACAGGTTTACTTCACGACTCGTGGTTCAAACCACGGTCCGTGATTTGGACCCGTAATTTTTGAAAAGTTCAAAATTCACTGATTTCTTAAGTTTAAAAGCTAGATCAAATTTTGGGGTGTTACAATATCTCCCCCTTGGATTCATTCATCCTCGAATGAAGACAAAACCAGGGAAAACTAAAAAGGAAACAACCCAACGAGTCAACAACACATAAAAGCTGAAGAACAAACATGATAACTGAGCTTTCCAACTTAAAACATGATTGACTCAACTTCGAAAACATGGATGCATGCTAGGATCATGAGAGAAACTAGTGGAGTAGGGTAAGAGGGACATACGAAGGAGAAAACTATTAACTTAAGCTGAAATGGGGTCGGAAGGAAAAAGATGAGGGTACTTGGATTTCATGGCTGATTCCGCTTCCCAAGTAGCTCCTTCAACAAGCTGATTTCTCCAAAGAACTTTTACCGAAACAATTTTATTGTTTCTCAACCTCCAATTCTGACAATCAAGGATCTTCATGGGAACCTCCTCATAAGAGAGGCTATCCTTCACACCTACATCCTCCAAAGGAACAACCAAGGTGGGATCACCAATACACTTCTTCAATAAAGTAACATGGAAAACCGGATAAACTGCTTCTAACTCTGTTGCCAAATCCAACTCATAATCAACTCTACCAACTCTCCTCAGAACTCTATAAGGACCTACAAAACAGGGACTAAGCTTCCCTTTATTGCCAAATCTCATCACTCCTTTCATGGGTGTCACCTTAAGAAAAACCCAATCTTCGACTTCAAATTCAAACTCCCTCCTCCTCACATCCGCATATGATTTATGTCGACTTTGAGCGGTCTTCAATCTTTCCCTAATCATCTGAACCTTATCCATGGTCTCATTAACTGAATCTGTACAAATCAAAGCTGCCTCACCTACCTCAAACCAACCAATAGGAGATCTACAACTCCAATCATAAAGTGCCTCATACGGAGCCATCTGGATGCTATAGTGAAAGCTATTGTTGAAGGCAATTTTGATAAGAGGTAAGTCATCATCCCAATTACCTTTTAAATCAATCACACAAGCTCTCATCATATCCTCCAAGGTCTGAATAGTATGCTCTGCCTGGCCATCCGTCTGTGGGTGAAAAGTTGTGCTAAGCTTCACCTGAGTACCAAGACCTCCCTGAAACGATCTCCAAAATTGGAAGGTAAGCTGACTCTCGGATGTAGAGTCTCGTATAATCATCCGCTGAATAAGTAGTCTTAACAGACAAGAATTGGGATGACTTTGTCATCCGATTGACAATCACCCAAATCAAATCGTGTTGCCTTCGAGTAGGAGGCAACACAGTAATGAAGTCCATATCGATTGCTTCCCACTTCCAAGTAGGAAGGTCCATATCCTGAATCATGCCACCCGATCGCTGATACTCTACCTTCACTAGCTGACAGTTGGGACACTTAGACACAAAACTGGCTATGTCCCTCTTCATACCATTCCACCAATAGACTTCCCATAGATCACGGTAAATCTTGGAGGCACCGGGGTGAATGGAATATTTGGAACTGTGAGTCTCAGTCAAAATATGTTGTCTAAACCCATCTACATCTGGCACACACAATTGACCATGATAACGAAGCACACCATCTACCTCTTGGGAGAAAACCTCAACTCTTTACTGATGGACTGCACCCTTTAGATGAAACAAAATAGGGTCACTGTCTTGCTTTGCCTTTAATTCAGCTACCAAAGATGATTCGGAACCATTCTGAATAATAACACCACCTTATCTCAAGTCCATAAGGCGAATTCCCAACCGAGCAAGCCTGTGAACCTCCTTAACCAATTCCTTCTTCCTGTCTTCGACTGAAGACACACTACCCATGGATAATCTACTAAGTGCATCCGCCACAATATTAGCCTTACCCGGATGGTAAAGCATACTTATATCATAATCCTTAAGGAGCTCAAGCCATCTCCTTTGTCACAAATTTAATTCCTTTTGAGTGAACACATACTGAAGACTGTTATGATCAGTGAAAACATCCACATGCACACCATACAAGTAATGTCTCCAAATATTCAAAGCAAAGACCACGGCTGCCAACTCAAGATCATGAGTAGGGTAGTTCTTCTTATGAGTCTTAAGCTATCTCAAAGCATAAGCAACCACTTTACCATGCTGCATCAGGACACAGCCCAAACCAATCCTAGAAGCTTCACAATACACAACAAAGTCATTTAGGCCCTCGGGTAGAGCCAACACTTGAGCGGTGGTCAATCTAGTCTTCAATTCCTGAAAGTTCTTCTCACAGAGATCAGACCACTAAGACTTCACCTTCTTTTGAGTCAATCGAGTCAAAGGGGAATTAATGGAAGAACCCTCCACAAATCTCCTGTAGTAACCAGCCAAACCCAATAAGCTTCTAATATCAGATGGGGAAGTGGGTCTAAGCCAATTCTTTACTACCTCAATCTTTTGAGAAACAACTCGAATACCATCTCTAGTCATAATGTTACCCAAAAAAGCCACAGACTGCATCAAGAACTCACACTTTCTAAACTTAGCAAATAATTGTCGGTCCTTGAGAGTTTGCAACACCACTCTCAAATGGTCTGCATGCTCCTCCTCACTCCGAGAATAGATAAGAATATCATCAATGAAAATAATCACAAATATATCCAAATAATGTTTGAACACACGGTTCATCAAATCCTTAAAGCTGCAGGAGCATTCATTAGACCAAAAGACATCACAACAAATTCATAATTACCATACCATGTCCTGAAAGCTATCTTTGGAATATCACACTCTCGAACACGAAGTGGATGATAACCGGATCTAAGGTCGATCTTGGAGAAGAAAATAGCACCCTAAAGCTGATCGAACATGTCATCAATCCTAGGGATGGGATACTTATTCTTGGTTATGACCTTGTTCAACTGATGATAGTCAATACACATTCTGAGAGAACCATCTTTCTTTTGTAAAAACAAAACTGGGCACCCCATGGAGAAATGCTAGGCCTTATGAAATCCTTATCAAGAAGATCCTTCAACTGATCCTTTAACTCTTTAAGTTCTGCAAGATCCATTCTATAGGGAGGAATAGAGATAGGACTCATATCTAGAAGAAGATATATCCCAAAGTCTATTTCCCACTTGGGAGGGACTCTGGGCAAATCTTTGGAAAACACTTCTGAGAACTCATTCACAATAGGAACAAACTAAAGGGATGGGGTTTCGGACTCCATGTCCATAACCAGAACTATATGATAAACATAACCCTTTGAAATCATCTTCCTAGCCTTAAGATAAGATATGAAATGACCTTTTGAGAAATGGGGACTACCTTGCCACTCTAAGACGGGTTTATTTGAAAACATGAAACTGACAACTCAAGTACGACAATCAACCGAAGCATAACAAACATATAACCAATTCATACCAAGGATAACATCAAAATCAGTCATCTCCAACTCTACTAAATTTCCTGAAATGACTCTATGAAGGACTGAGATGGGGCAGTTTTGGTAGATTCTTTTGGCTAGGACTGACTCACAAATAGGTGTAGAAACACAAAGGGGTTCTAAAAGCAATTCAGGACAAATTTCAAATTTGCATGCTACATAAGATGTCACAAAAGATAAAGAGGCATCGGGGTCCAACAAAGCATACACATCAAGAGAGAAGACTTTCAACATACCAATAACAACATCTGGGAAACCCTCTTAGTCCCGACAAGAGAACATGGTATAAAGACGGTTCTGGCGCTGACTACCAGAACTAGAAGCAATGCCCTGTTGGGCTGGTCGACCTCCTGAAGCTGTTGGGGTAGGCTGAGTCCTGCTACAACTCTTCCCCTTCTTAGCTGAAGGGTAATCTCAAATCTTGTGACCAACCTGACCACATCAATAGAAACCCTCTCTACCGGCTAGACACTCATCAGGATGATTCTTCCCACACTTGGTACAAACGACGAAAAAAGTCCGATTTGCACCACTCCCCTAAGAATAAAAGCCTACACATCTACTTGACTGATCATGACGGGGGTTGGAGGCCTGAGAAGGAGTACTAGCTAATGAATGCACGGGTCCTAACGACCTCTTATGAAAGGAAGAGCGATGTCTGCCTCCGATCTTCTGATGGATAAATCCTGAATTCTTAGATCTGGCTCTTTTGTTCTCCCTAGACATCTCCCTAAGCTTGTCTCCCTCAATCTGGTGAGCATTGGTCATGATTCTGGAAATGTTCATATCACTCAACAACATAACAGACCTACACTCCTTCTTCACGATATCTGAAACCCCATAGATAAACTTGCTCATCTGATCATGCGAGTCCGCTACCATAGAGGAGGCATACCTCGACAATTAAGTGAACTTCAAACTGTATTCTTGGCCTGACATCGACACCTACCTCAAGTTCACAAACTACTCAGCCTTCGTTTGACTTAATTTTTGGGGAAAGAACCAATCGAAGAAGGCCCTCTTGAAACACTCCCAAGTCGTAGAGACCTCATCCCTATATTTAGCTTCCTTCGATTGTGTGAACTAGATATAAGCCACATCTTTGAGTTGATAGGACGCTATCTCCACAAAATCAACATCACCCACATTCATAACATCAAAGATCTTCTTTGCATCATTAATAAAGCTAAGTGGGTCTTTATCGACCTTTGAACCCCAAAATTCAAGTGGGTTCATTCGTATAAAATCATGGACCCAGGACGCTACCCCACCTTGAGGATGGATGGGTATAGGAGCTGGCTGGTTGGCTTGAGCGGCCATAGTCTAGGCTAGCAAATGGATGGCATTCCTGAATCCCTCATTCGTGACTTTGGAGGCCAGAACTGGAAGAGAAGCATTCTGAGTGGCTCGGTGAGGCATAGCACATCGAGGCATAATCTGAAACGTACAAAAAAGGGATTAGAGGCACATTAGAGTTATACTCTTTCACATGATATGATCATGAAAGAAGTGAACTTTTTCTAATACATCTCATAAGTGTGGCGCACTTCACACACATGAATGAGATTCTACTCGATGCGGCTTCAGACATCCTAGGACCCTTGAACCTGAGGCTCTGATACCAAGTTAGTCATGCCCAAAGCTACCTCCTAGACGTAATATGGGATTTAGGACACGAATGCCCTAGATTAACTCTTGTTCATCACATACTCAAATAAACTTAAGGAAAATAACATGTAGTATACAGAGAGAAGATATAGAAATCCATAACTAAAATAGTAAAAGTCTACAAAAAACCCATCCAGAATACAAACTAACTATGTCTGAAGCCTCTAAATCTGAAACAAGAGTTGATGGGACAAGACCCCAATACTAACAGAACTCCGATAGTCAAATAATGAGGACTCACCAATAATCAACTGAGTATTTGGCGTAATCTAGCCATGTGTCTGAGGGCAGGAACCTAAATCTACATCGTAAAAAGATGCAGCACAAAATACACCAGTACTATAGGATGTACCGAGTATGTGAGACATGCATGAATCTGAGATGAGCATGCTAATAACACTTGTAAAACTGAGATCATGCTATAAGTGTAAAACTGAAATGCAAGAGACTCAATGCTATTGCAAAGTAAGATATACTAAATATCATAAGTAATCATAATAGTTCTGAAGTCTAAAAGCAAGGAGTCAATGCATTTTAAAACCTGATATCATTTCTGTTGGAGGTTCTCTAACCGACATAGACCATGTCAGCTACATGAAATCCGATCAATACTCCCCATCGAAAGGACCCAATGTACCTTGCCAGGGTATAGAGGCATGAATATGGCATGATCACTAAGTCTGATGCCCAACTGAGGGGACTTAGTACCTATGGGGGCATGTAGCTCTGGGACCATGGGTACTCTCACCCTGTCCAACTCGGTGCTAATACTACTCCCAAAACATATATGTATAGCTCATAAGACTGGTGACATATCTAACGTCAAATCTGTTCATAACTTAGGTTGACATATATGGATGCCAAACAATTCATAAAACATAGGGACATATCTAATGTCCAAAATTGTTGAAAAATCATAAGGACATATCTGATGTCATGCAATTCACAAGTCATGAGTCTTAATGCTTTGCAAAACCATAATTCAAAATACACTTTCCTTTCTAATATCATAGTTTGAAGAATGAGGCATGAAATTTCATGAAAATAGAGGTCATGCTATCTAAACATACCAATTTTTACTTGAAGACATGCAATTCAATGAAGTCATGCTAAAACTTATCAACAACATATAGGCTTTCGAAATCAATTAAGGAATCTTAATCAAATAATACATAAACCATAAGAAACCATGAATTGATGCATAGAAACTGATTTCATAATTTTTTCCCAATTTAGATTTGAAACCCTAATTTCACAAGTTGCTAACTAAAAATAAGAATTGGGGTTTTTAGGCACAAGGGTGAAAGGAACCCATTGTTGAATACCCACATACCTTGATTGAAGCTAGCCCACTTGAAATTGAAAAGAAAGGAGACTTGATCTTGGAGTTTGAGACTTGCAGCTTAAGGGAGTTCTTTTCCTTTTTGGGAGAAGAGTGAAGAGTTAAGAAGGGACTTAGGATAATGAGGGTGAAAATCCTTCTAGAAATAGTCAAAACGATATTATTTAGGAGTTAAAAGGGTGGATAAATACTAAAATACCCCTGGGACGTAATTAGGAAAAAGCTAGAAAAAGTTTACTTTCAAGGACCACAGATAGATTCTACAGGTCATAGACCAAAGCACAGCTCGTGGTTTCCATCCGTCCTTCCTAGCCAAAGGAACAAGTTGCAGAAGGTAACCCACGAGTCAATAGGTAGACTCATCAACTAAACGATGGCCTGTAGACCTGAGCCATAATTTATGGGACCATGAAATCCTCTGAATCATGTCCTATGAGTTACAGGATAGTCTGTAATTCAAACTATGGGCCTTAGAAACCAATCGTTAAACCTGGGGAACCACTTGACCCTCTGATCTGATTCTATGAGTTGACAAGATGGACCGTAGTCAGAACCATAGTCCATAGAACCAACTCGTGGTTCACAGACCAAAGACTGAACTAACAAAATGGAACCACGGGTTCACTTTATGACTCGTGGTTCAAACCACAGTCCATGATTTGGACCCATAATTTCTGAAAAGTTCAAAATTCACAGATTTCTTAAGTGTAAAAGTTGGATCAAATTTTGGAGTGTTACAAGGAAGATGCAGAGTGTAAAATGATCACCAATTGCAAAGAAATGGGTACCCACTAGGAATGATAGGCCTACTGAGTACATATAAGATATAAAAGCAGTAAATAACAGAATGAAAGAATATAGTCACAGAAGAAAACAAAGAATAGTACACAGAAGCTAGCACAGATAGAATACAAGAATAAAATAAACAAACTAAGCTAGCCACAAGGGATATATATATATATATACCACAGAACATATGTGAAGGAAAGGAAAATGCACCTGTGGTCATTGCAACTATAATATATATGGAGAAAGTTTAAGAAATAGGCAGTATACCAATAACCTCAAGTAAGAAGTGAAGTAAGGGAAAGCAAGTAAAACATACTCATGCTTGATACAATACTACCAACTATATCATGCTAGTAACAGAGTCCTCAAATACGAATAATCAAATAATAACCCGAACGTAACCTTAAATAGAACCAATACTATGATAGGATATAATAATAACAAATCTACATGTAGTCCTAACTGGTGCCCATGCACTCAAAGAACACATACAAGTGAAAACAAACCCTCTGGTATCCCATACTAGCAGAGCGTACACTCAGCAAACAAGGGTTGAATCAAACACAAATGAATGATATGATGATGTATTGAACCCAGGTGAAATCGTAGTACTGTATATACCTCCTTCAGCACAAATAGGCCCAGTAGGTAAGATACTGCACCATATACCCCTCCTTTGGCACACTCAGCACGTAGCCCTTGGTCTAGATCAGTAAGGTCCATAGAGGTCCTCGACTAGATACTAAATCTTAGAATATCCAATATAATAGCTCGGAGTGTATCCAAGTCTAAATCAATAATCAAGTCTCAAATCCCCTTAAGGGGTTCCCAGGGTGTATCTGGGTCTAAAATAGTAGGAAAAAAACAAGTCTGGCTCTCAGCTCGACTGAGTCTAGTATCATCTCAAATCAATTATAAAACATGTCTAGCACTACGGCTCATCTGAGTATTGTATAAGAATGAAAATAATGATAAATCATTATTTAGTCTCTCTAACCCCAAGAAGATTCATAGAAATTAGTTCCAAAACCCTTTTTATAACCATTTTTACCAAAAATGGGCCATCGAGGCCATGCAAGGTTAGAAAATTGGTTATAGTAGGACCGCAACAAAGTAGTATTAAATAATTCTGAAAAACCCTTTATATGAATGATAATGGCATGCTCAAACACAATCAGTAGCCCAATGGCTCATAATCAACCAATCGGCTCTGCACAAGCTTCAATCGCTCTATAGCCCAGATATCCAGTTCTATAATCGAGATACCAATGTTCGGGACTCATGGATATTTCCAAATAACCCACCATATATGTTCCAAAGTCATAAACAAGACAACATAGGTCCACAAGGGTAACACTACCAACTAAAACAAATACTACAATGACACGAATAAAATAAGGCAGACAAAAATAAAGTGGGCAAGCTCTGGGGTGCCAAGCTAATAAAACCCAACCCAAGGATGATAATTAGTACAATTATATCCTATATACACAAATTCTAACATAGAAAAGACTGTAACCTACCTGTCCTCCGATGACAAGCTGCTGGAACGACATTGTCCAAGTCTAAACTGCTCTGAGAAGTCCTAAAAAGAAATCACACTTTCAAGAAGGTAATCTAGGCATTAAAATAAGACTAATGATACCCATATTTCTAAAGTATAGTCGGCTCAAAATTTGGGTCACAAGCAGGCCTGTGGGCCCTGCAACCCGAAGCTAGAAACCAAAAATACCACGATGTTTCCTATATTATTGGGAATTCATGCTCAAAAATTGAGCGTATATAGACCAGCTAAAGGGATCAAAACATCCCACAAAACTTAAGAAAATAAAGAGGGATTCAAATAGAATTAACAAGGAAACATACCGAATTAGAGATAAGGAAACAATCACGGACCGAGAAATAACACCCTAGAACCCAGGAATGAAGCCACACAGAGAATTGGGGAGCTTGAGCTCAATACCAATGGAGAAATGCATTTTAAAGGTGAAGAAAATGAAGATGGGAATATATATACTGCCATGGGTCCTTCTTTGAAATAGCGAAGGGACCCCACACGGTCGCGAAGGGAACCCGCATGATTTTGAGGACCATGTTTGTCATGCACCGAGCCTACACCCTGGGCGTAGCATGGTTCTTAGAGTCACAAGTGACCCCAAGCAAACCCATGGCCTGACATACTGCTGAGATATAGACTGAAAGTAAATGCGAACTAAAATATGTTGAGCTTTTTTGAAAATATTATAACAAAATGAATTATTATAAACTGAAATACAATAGCATTGGAAAACTGATACATCTGAGTGACTAACTATCTGACTGTATATGAAGCCTATACTAACATTGATAATTGTTAGCTGGGACATGACCCCCAACTATATTTAACCAATGTACAACAACTAAAATAACTGCTACAACTACTATCTGACTTGAGTTCCTGGAAAAGAAGAACTCGTTCCTTGCTGGTTAGAAGCTGCGAGCTGTCTGACCATGATCCTGGGAGCTAGCACTAAAACCTACATCATAAAATGATACAACATAAGAAAGGTATACGGTCAGTACTTTGAACGTAGCATGTGCGATATGTACTTACTGTAAATCTTGAGAAGATACATGTATACTGAAAGCATGGCTGAAACTGGACTATGTATAATATTTGAAGTGCATAAGTCAAATCTGTATAATATAGACTCTTTTACTGAAGAGAATGTAAATCATGTTGATGGACTGTAACTGTGAGATTATGAGGTTTAAAGATAAGTAAACCTGTTACTTAGAATTTCATGGACTAAAAGATAAAGTATGTCTGTAAATCATGGACTAGTACAACTGAGCTGATAGTCATGTTTAAAGTAAAATCTTTAGGGAGTTCCTTCTATTGAACATGCTAAAAATACTGATATACTGTAATGCATGTAAGCTGAAAGATATAAGCTAATGAATGACCAAGTATCTAACAAGAACTTTAACATGCTAAACTGAACTGAATAACTGAAAGACTGAATACATGGTCAATGAAATACTGATTCTGACTGTGGGAGCTACTATTAACCAATATTATCCCAAGCTGAGCTAACTATGGGGCAACCCTGTAACCCTGGATGGAAGGGTGTTCATACCTTGCCAAGGGTACAAACAAATCTGACGTGGATCCACTAAGCTAATGTCCACAAGGGACAAAGATTTATAGTCTAATCTGATAGTTGACTCCTTTAATACCTACGGTGGCGCCGTAGTTTTGGAACTTAGGGACTTCTACTAAAGGTGTCAGCATAATCTGACAGTTGAGCCTTCATCCCTTCATCCGCTCGGTGCTAAGCCTACTCCCAACTGAATATAAAGTTGTGAATGAAACTGAAATACTAGATAGCTCAAAGTACTTATATAATCTGAGAATGCAACTATTAATGAGACTGAGGCATTCTAATTATGTAATTCTGACTGACTAAGTACCTGACTGATAATGCATGAGGATGATGTATATGATCTGACATATCTGAATGTCATACTAATCATGAAGCTTACTGAGTTCGTAATCATTGATGGCATATTTGTATACCATACTAATCACAAGCCCTATTAAGTTCATCATCATTGATGGCATATGTTAAAAGTCCATATTTAAAATATATTCTGATAAAACATACTGAAGGTAAACTGAAGACTGCTAAATCATGCATAGTTCTTTCTTACTAAAATAATTGTACTGAAGTAACTGGGAATCATGAATGCTTGTCTGTGAGCAAAACCCAGAGTTAAAATCATCATGAGGAAACTTAAACTTTTTTAGACTGAATGCTGACTAGCTGAATTAGATTCTGAAAAGAGCGTTGAATTTGGAGAAGTTTAAGGCTGTAGACTGAAAATTGGCTAATTTCATGCTTAAAATTGAATGCTAGAAATCTAGGTTAAATACTGAAGAAAACCAATTCTCATGAAAATACTACCATTTCAGGCTAGATTCTTGGTTTCATAAAGTTCTTGTAAAAGATCTTGCAAGTCATTGAAAACATGGAGCAAATCTTCTAAAATAAGCTATAATTCATGTAGAAATCATAAGGACTGAATTCTATAAAATTTAGCATAATTCGATAAGAACCCTCATTTCTAACACCATGAAATGTTTTGGGCATAAGGCTGAACTAAACCCTTACTGAATACCCATATACCTGGTGGATGATAATCCCTGAAGAGAAAGCTGAAGTTGAAGCTTTGGAGAAGAAGCCCTAGGTTTGAACTTTGGAGAAAAGCGTTATTTTCTTCTTGAAACTGACTTGAGAGGAAACTTACTTAATTTGAGGTTTAGACTTAATAAAATAAGCATAGAGCTATTTACAGTTGAGGTTAAAAGAAAAATGAAAGGTCTTAAATTCTCCTAAGAAGTTAGATTAAAAACTGCTGAAAAAATCATCACTAGGTTCCACGAGCATGAACCATGACCCGTAACATGGATGACGGTTCATGGAAAGGGTTAGTGGTTCCTAGGTGAAGTTTTTGGTCTATAGAATAATTTCCAAGAGTTGGTTTCATGACCCGTGGATCATTCCACGACCTGTGGAACCTCCTCGTGGTTTTTAGGCCACTTTTAATCTTCTGGACAGTTTCCACGAGTTGGTTTCATGACCCATGGAAAATTCCATGACCCGTGGAACCTCTTTGTGGTTTTCAGGTGAAAAAACTGATTTCCATGAGTTCAATCTACGGTTCATGGTTTGATCCACGAGCCATGGATTCCTCTCGTGGTTTCTGTCTGTCAGTTTGACAGGCAAATAGATTTTAGTAAAACAATGATAACTTTTCACTCCAGATTTGGACTAATGCGCGGTTGGTGGTGTTGGATAGAAGACTTAAATACCTTAATTTGGTGGGTACTAGGCTACCTAAATCTTTATATTCTAGGAGATATGATTATTTGAAGTTGACCCTAGTTTAGTTTTACATGAAAACATCTTTTGTTGGGGTGCTTTCAACTTAACTTGCTTATAGGAGTTTCTTATGAACATGATCAACACCCAAAACACTTCCCACACTAAGGAATTGATCATGACACTTATGGAAAGTGATTTAGTCTTAGCTTAAAATTATTGGGGTGTTACAATATCTCCCCATTGGGATCATTCGTCCTCAAATGAAGACTAATTAAGCTAAGTTTGGAGGGAAAGAGCTGCAATCCCTACCAATTGGGTACCAGATATTTATATCTAACTGAGCTGAGTTCTATGGACGTGAAAACATGCTGAAATGCGAGGATAGCTGAGGGACTATGGCACTGAGACTGAAATACACCTGAGTAAACTAAGACGCTGGAGAGGAACTATTACCTCATGCTGAAACTGGGTGTTTCTCGAACAAAGACTAACTAGGCTGAGGTGGTAGGGAAAGAGCTACAATCCCACATACTGAGTTCTAAAAGCTTGAGAACTGACATGGCATGGTAACTGATTTCTGACTGAAATATGAACTGAGCTTGGTTTGTGAGGCATATATGCATACTAAGAGCATAAGAACACTCATAGGACATGAAATTGAAGGTCCAATATGATAACTTGTCTGGAGTGAGAGTAGGGACTTAGCTGAAACCCATAAAGAACGAATGCATTCTTAGAAATTGTAGTTAGTTGAAAGGAACATAAAACTGTACGAGAAAACTATGATCTTCTAAAATGAACTCACTAGCATGGATTGGACTGAGCGTAGGGCCTTCTGGCCATAGGAATGATTACTAGCAGGTCTGAACTGGTCTGATGTGAGGAGTATACTATCTTGCTATCTAGGATACTACTTAGCTTCCTTCACTAACACAGTTAGTGGGATCTAGCCACTCAAGGTGAGGTCTGAGAGGTCAAGTACAAAGGTTTGAGTGTCTCACATACTGGACATATGAAACATGGTTAGAGCAAGGAATCATAAACATTAACTGTTCAAGAAATCTGGTCTGAGCATATACATGAAGTAGCATGATTTCATTATCTATCAAGGCATATCCTGAGGATTGAACTAAGTACATAGAAATGAGAATACTGTGAGACATGAGTTTACTTGTATAACGAGTCTCATGGCATAAAGTTGGAATTCATATAGATGTAGAGTAAGACTTGAATCGCTATCTGGAGAAATTTTTGTTTGTTCTAGGAGCTGAGTATGGACATGAATCTGTAGGGAGTGCATGACTTATACATGAGTATGACATAAATACTTTTGAGTATAGTGTCATCTTGACTGTAGTGCTAGGAAATATGCTAGAATAGGAATGGATCGATATTCCATCATTGCCCTTTCTAGAATTTTGTACTGGTTGAGTCATAAGACTCTACTTGGTTCTTCATTTTATGATCTCCCCCTTAGCTTGAAAGTCACCCCTCTAAGTCTGCAGACCTCTCTCCTGAACTAGGCTATACTGAAGATGCTAATTTCTTGCTAGGTCTTCTTCGGAGACATCTCTTAGTTTCCTCTTTACCCTTAAGGCTATCACTAGAGGATGCATACTCTTACTGGGGTATATAGCCACTTCTTCTAACACTTAGCAATCTAACTTTTTGCTTATTCGTCTACTAACATCACATCTTTAAGTTCACATCCACCAAACTCAACTAAATTCAGACCATACTAGGAGCTCAACATCGTCTATCTATAATCTTCTGAACATCACACAACAACATACTACTCTAGGTGTACACCTACATTTTTAATGCTTAAGGCTCTCTTCTCTATCTCATGACTTAGTCACAATTTACCAATTCATCTAGGTGTCACATATACATCTTATAGCTACTATAATTCTAAATAGATACACCTAGTTCTGGGGTCATTCTGTTACTTATGGTCCATAAAGTCTCAATTCACACTAACTACTTAGGAACTATACTACCCAAGCTCTTAGAAAAGATCTAAATTTTAGTTAAGGGGCCAATCGAGGTAGTGTTTCAAGAAGAAGGTCTGAGAGAACATTCTACTGTAGGCTCAACTGCATAAGTGGGAAAGGATACATGCTTTGAATCAATAGACTTTAACGCACTAGTGGTCTCCTCTCAAGCCCTTGTCCGGTCTTTTAACTTTCTGATGGCTCTATTTGGGAGCACCTCACTGGCAGGAATCTGAACTATACTATTTCCACTACCTCGAAGATGAGGCATGACTAGAGGAACTGAATCAACGCATGAATCTGCATAAGTTTATGAAGGAACAACTTTACTGCACGATCTGGAGTATGAACAAAGGGAAACATTTCCTAAAAGCCCGGTAGCCCCTAGAATAAAAGTACAGACATCTCCATACCATTCTGCAAGACTCTACTAGACACGGCTTCATAGACACCCTAGACACTTGAACTCTGTGCCCTGATACTAAGTTTTTCATACCCTGAGCCTACACCCTGGACGCGACATTGTTCTTGGAGTCACAAGTGACCCTAAGCTAACCCATGGTCTGGAAAACTGTTGAGATATAGACTGAAAGTAAATGCGGAAGCTGAAATATGCTAAGCTCTTTTGAAAATATTATAACAAAATGAACTATTATAAACTAATATACAATAGCATTTGAAAACTGATACAACTGAGTGACTGACTATCTGACTATCTATGAAGCCTCTACTAACATTGACTATTGTTAGCTGGGACATGACCCCCAACTATCTTTAATCAATGTACAACAACTGAAATAACCGCTATAACTACTAACTGACTGGAGTACCCAGAAAAGAAGAACTCATTCCTTACTGTCAGTACTTTGAATATACTGAGCATGTGAGATATGTACTTACTATAAATCATGAGGAGATACATGTATACTGAAAGCATGGCTGAAAACTAGAGTATGTATAATATCTGAAGTGCATAAGTTAAAGTTGTATAATGTAGACTCTTTTACTGAAGAGAATGTAAATCATGTTGCTGGACTGTAACTGAGAGATTATGAGGTTTAAAGATAAGTAAACCTGTTACTTAGGATTTCATGGACTAAAAGATAAATTATATCTGTAAATCATGAACTAGTGCAACTGAGCTGAAAGTCATGTTTAAAGTAAAATCCTTAGGGAGTTCCTTCTATTGAACATGCTGAAAATACGGATATACTTAAGTGATTGTAAGCTGAAAGATTTAAGTTGATGCATGACCAAGTATCTAACATGAACTTTAAAATGTTGAACTGAACTGAATAACTGAAAGACTGAATACATAGTCAATGGAATACTGAGTCTGACTATGGTAGCTACTATTAACCGATATTACCCTAAGCTGAGCTAAATATGGGGCCAACCTATAACCCTGGATGAAAGGGTGTTCATACCTTGCCAAGGGTACAAACAAATCTTATATGGATCCACTAAGCTAATGTCCACAAGGGACAAGGATGTATAGCCTAATCTGACAACTGACTCTTTTAATACCTATGGTGGCGCCGTAGTTCTTGGGCTTAGGGACTTCTACTAAAGGTCTCAACCTAATTTGTCAACTGAGCCTTCATCCCTTCATCTGCTTAGTGCTAAGCCTACTCCCAACTGAATATAAAGCTATGAATGCAACTGAAATACTAGATAGCTCAAAGTACTGATATAATCTGAGAATGCAATTATTACTGAGATTGAGGCATTCTAATCATGTAATTCTGACTGACTAAGTACCTGACTGATAATGCATGAGGATGATTTATATCATGTGACATATCTGAATGTCATACTAATCATGAAGCTTACTTAGTTCATAATCATTCATGGCATATCGGTATACCATGCTAATCACAAGCCCTACTAAGTTCATCATCATTGATGGCATATGTTGAAAGTCCATATTTAATATATATTCTTATAAAACATACTGAAGGTAAAGTGAAGCCTGCTAAATCATGCATAGTTCTTTCCTACTAAAATAATTGGACTGAAGTAATTGGGAATCATTAATGCTTGTCTTGAAGCAAAACCCATAGTTAAAATCATCATGAGGAAACTTAAACTTCTTTAGACTGAATGTTGACTAGGTGAACTAGATTTTTAAAAGAGCGCTGAATTTGGAGAATTTTAAAGGCAGCTTATAGACTGAAAACTGGCTAATTTCATGCTTAAAATTGAATTCTAGAAATCTAGGTTAAATTTTGAAGAAAACCAATTCTCATGAAAATACTACCATTTCAGGCTAGATTCTTGGTTTCTTAAAGTTCTTGTAAAAGATCTTACAAGTTATTGAAAACATGGAGCAAATCTTCTAAAATAAGCTATAATTCATGTAGAAATCATAAGGACTGAATTCAGTAAAATTTAGCATAATTGGATAAGAACCCTCGTTTCTAACACCATGAAATTAAAAATAGAAGACTGAAGTTTTGGGCATAAGGGTGAACTAAACCCTTAATGAATACCCACATACCTGGTGGATGATAATCCCTGAAGAGATAACTGAAGTTGAAGCTTTGGAGAAGAAGTCCTATGTCTGAACTTTGGAGAAAAGTGTTCTTTTCTTCTTGAAACTGACTTGAGAGGAAACTGACTTGATTTGAGGTTTAGACTTAATAAAAATAATCCTAGAGATATTTATAGTCGGGGCTAAAAGAAGAATTAAAGGTCTTAAATGCCCCTAAGAAGTTAAATTAAAAACTACTAAAAAACTCATCACGGGGTTCCACGAGCATGAACCAAGACCCATAAAATGGATCACGGTTCGTGGAAAGGGATCGTAGTTCCTGGATGAAGTTTCTGGTCTCTGAATGATTTTCACGAGTTGGTTTCACAACCCGTGGAACCCCCTCATGGATTTCATGCAACTTTTAAGTTTTTGGACCATTTTCACGAGTTGGTTTCACGACTCATGGAAACTTCCACGACCCATGGAACTTCCTCGTGGTATTCAGGTGAATAAAGTGATTTCCATGAGTTCAATCTATGGTTCGTGGTTTGATCCACGAGCCGTGGATTACTCTCGTGATTTCTGTCTGTCAGTTTGATAGACATACACATTTTAGTAAAACACTGATAACTTTTTGCTCCAGAATTTGATTAATGCACAATCAGTGGCGTTGGAAAGAAGACTCAAAGACCTTTAATTTGGTAGGTTCTATACTACCTAAATCTTCATATTCTAGGAGATATGATCGTTTGATCTTGACACTAGTTTAGTTTTACATGAAAACTTCTTTGGTTGGGGTGCTTTCAACTTAACTTGCTTATAGGAGCTTCTTATGAACATGATCCGCACCCAAAACACTTACCACACTAGGGAATTGATCAGGACACCTATGGAAAGTAGTTTAGTCTTAGCTTAAAATTTTTGGGGTGTTACAATGCTAACTAGACCACTTCAATTGCGAGGACTAGCCACGCAATTTTGAAGAACACGAAGGGAGGGAATACATCTCAGTCGCGAGAAGGGACCTCGCGATTGCGTAGTACAAAATGAGTTGGGTTTACAGGCCCTTTATTGTGATCATGTGATGGGACCCTCGAGGTCGTAATAACTAATAAGGAAGACCACTACGATCGTGATGGATTCTCTCGTGGTCGCGAATATGGCTCGAAGCCAGCACCTCCAATGGTAACCAGTAGAAAATCTGAAGGGCAAAAAGTCTCTGGATGGGCCCACAAGAATCATCTGGGACCCTGCGTACACAAACAAACTATGATATCACACCAAAAATGGCATTCTAGACTCTACAAAATTAACAAAATTTCCAACAGAGGTCGATTTAATGAAAATTGGGTCCCATGCCCAAAACCATTTTTAAGGCCAACTTTTCCAAAATGGAACTCCATGGCCCAAAATGAGTCTAGAAGCCTCAGGACACAAACCAAAGGTCCCTATAGCCAAAATTTGACATTACAGAGCTAACAGCACCAACGAAATATCCATCTGAGGTCGTCTTCTCTAAATGTTGACCAAAGTCAAACTTTCAAGTTTAACTAGCTAGAAAATACAAAATGCAACACAAAACTAAAATGAAAGCTCCTAGACCCCGACCAAGGGTCCAACTAGACCAAAATCCATGCTCTGGATCTAACAGAATAGTCAAAATTTAATTCTGAGCATGCTTACCAAGAATATTGACCAAAGTCAATAATCTCCTAAGTTTAAGCTCTAAAATAGGGAAACATTCATAAAGACCAAATAATTGGCCCGGGCACCGAACCATCAGTCCTAACAAGCCATAAATGACTTAGAACTGCTACAGTAATTATATAACAGTACAAAGAAAGCAAAAATGTAGGAATTACCGCAAGGGTCATTGCAATTTTAGACTAATATAACGAGGCTACAATACCCTAAACTAAGGATAAACATGATAATCCTATTCTACGATTCCAGAAATGGTCAAATATAGAGAAATGGGATTTAAGCCTAATTCTAACCTAAAACTTACTCTAACATTAAAGTAACTTATAAAATATAATATTTAACTTAGCCAGGTCTAAAAGAGGTAAACTATAACCTATCTCAAGGCCGAACTGCAAGCACGAATCATCAATCATGTGCCTTTCCATTTTGTAAGGCCTCCAAATGCTGCCATGCTATCCCAAATATAATATAGGTGTCAAGACAAGAATAATAACTCCCCTATTGATATACAAAAATTTAGGCTGGGAATAGGGTAAAAAAATGATCCACGGGGTTCGCTTATTGAAATAGAAAATAAAATTTACAATTATTTTCACAATAGGTTTCTAAATCCATGCCCAAAATTTAAGCACAAATATGACTCATTTTTAATGCCCAAAATAGCTTCGAAAGTTCACTTAATCAAGGAATTAAAAAAAGAAATTCTATGGAAATTATGAGGGATAAACAAAAAGTAATAATGAAAAATGAGCTGAGGGACATAATAAACTTACCTAAAATATAAGAGATGAACAAGCTCCCTAGAATCAGTTCCTAAGCTCTTGTGTCAATGGAGTTTTAGGATTTTGGAGAAGAAAACTAAGTAAAAATATTATATAGGTGTCAAGGGTCCTTCTTTTCATAGGCGAGGACCCCACCGCATTTGCATATATCAGAAATACGGCTCTCCTCCCGTGAATGTAGAGAGGAAGTAGGTCGAGGTCCTGCTAACCCTTTATTGTGTATGCAGGTCACCTATCAAGAATGTGAGATTGTGAACACAGTCTACCCCTCGTGGACGCGAAGGTAGGGTGACCTGCACCAGTAACAGCAAAAACCAGCAATTTTCTACAAGGAAAAAGTCACCGGATAGACCCTTGGGATTAATTATGAACCTCATGAACACAAACTAAATATGCTACCAACTAGAAACGACATTACAGATTCAACGAAATTATCAAGATGACCAACGGAGATCATCTTAATGAAATGTTGACTAAAGTCAACACCTTTTTAGTTTTGCTTAAATGTTACCCATGTATCCAAAATGAGTTTAGAAGCCTCACGACCTGAACCAAAGGTCCTACTAGCCTAATATAAATATTTTAGAGCTAACGACACTAATGAAATATCCATCCAAACCTGTCTTATCTGAATATTGACCAAAGTTAAACCTATCAACTTAAAAAGTTCCAAAATAGGGAAACTCATTTAGAACTCAACCGAATAACTTGACATGTGTGTCACCCATCTCTACAAGTCAAATAAATCATAAATAAGCTACGAAAGGGTCAAAATAATAAAAAGGCACGTGTTTAAGAAAATGACCACGATGGTCATTACAACTAGCAACTTTCGTATTCTACTCTATAGACGGAAGTTGTATCCTGTAGATTTTATTGTCATATTTTTCATTAGCGGCTCTTGTACAGTTCTAGACCATATTTTGGGTTAAACAGTTGTAATTAAAGTTCTCAAATAGTAGTATGTATTTCAAGTTTTATTAATTAATGAATACCGATTTCAATTACAATTTTCATTGATTTGTTATAAAAAAGACTTCCTCCTAATCATGTGGGTAAATAAGGGGTGTCTCCTATTCAATAGAGTCAAGTAGGTGCTCACACAACTTGCTGTAATATGGGTCATGACAACTTCGGTTAGTGGACCTAACTAGCGGTGTAGAGTAGTGTGTTAACGTGATATTATGAACATGTAATAATATGAAGGATGGGACTTCACCCCTTAAAATGAAGGTTAAGGGTCCTTGTGTGAATGACTTTGTGAATGAAACTAAGATGAACGAATCATGAATTTTATTGGAGATGAGACTTGATTTAGTTCTGGTACATTTAAATGGAATAACTTATTGATTGATCTTTGGACACACTTGAAATTGATATTATGATCTTATTGATGCTTAAATGAATAAGCTATTGCATATTAAATTTGATTAAAGTATGTTGTGATAGTGAAAGTGTACTTGGGATTTTGTGCACTAAATTATATCCAGAGAAGGGACTTTAGAGCCATAGTTTAATAATGGTTGATGGATCGAGCCACACTGGTACAAATATTGATATTTTGTTATGATGAGGATTGAGTAGCTTGATGGTACATATAATTATATTGTATTATTATGATACATTAGGTACCATGACAATATGGATACTGAGTTGATATTACTATGTGGCTCAGTACCATGCTGGTACAGTACATCGACCCGGATGCATCACTTGTAAGTCATGACTTATTGGACCAAAATAAGTCCCTTTAGCATATGTGTACAAATAAGTGAGTTGAGTGAGTTGGGTGAGTCAGAATACAAATACAGTGAGATAGATAGGATATAGAGACTATAGGTTTGGGAGATTGTATGGACATGAAATCCATGATGTGTTGTGATTACATATAATTGTAGTTTTTTTATGATTATATATGTATGTTTGGTGACTATTACGTCCTTGAATATTGATACTTGATATGTCTATAATGAGATTATTTATCTATCTTTGATGATTTTTGTATGAATTTGAGATGTGGGTGAAAATCTGTAAATAATAACCGATTAATAACTAATGAAGGACTGGTCGTTACATGTGAATTGGGATGGTTTGTGATTGTAGTCTTGTTAATGCCAAGAGTAGGATTGTTTTGTGGTTGTTGAACCTATTTGTAAGAGAATCAAATGTGTAGTAATGATGGATAAGATATAATGGAATTAAGGAAGATAGTAATAAATTATGGAAACTGTTGGAAACTTGTAATAAATGGCTTGATGTTATAATGTGGAACGTTTTTTGGGATTATCTATTGTTTCATTGATCTCTACATGTGTATTGCATGATCTAATCATAGTCGGATGATGATACCTACTAGTACGTGTGGTGTACTGATACTACTCTTGCAAGATCCTTTTTGGGTATAGGTATGTGACATATTGACTGAAGTTCCTTTCTTGAAATGGAGAGTCTTCATCAACTACTTCTGTGTTCTATTCCGCAGATGAAAGTTGTGTCAAATTTTCTGTTGTCATATCCTCTACTTAGAAGCTCTTGTATATGCCTAGACTAGGTCATGGGAAAGGTTGTATTTACTATTTCAAACAATTATATGATTTTCAAGTTAAATAAAATTTAAGTTATGAGTTTTCTCCTGGGTATTCGTAGGTTGAAGTGTTTAAAAGACTTCCGCTTAAAAAATTATTTGGGGTAATACGGGTTTCTCATTTCGAATAGGTTCCCGCATGACCTGCCATAATTTGGATCGTGATAAATATATTTATAGTATAGTTTTAATATAATAATATATTAATTGATTAAACTGTGTAAGAATGTTTTAAGATGGAAGTATAATATCTTTTTGGCATCAATTATAATACAATTTTTTATTATACTTGTATTAATATTGTATCGATATTTTTTTAGCTATTGATGTATCAAGTCACATACAATTATGAAACAAATCAGATATAATTCTGATACAACCGTGATATAATTTTGAAACTATTTTTCTTTGAGTTAATCTAATATTTCACCTTAAATCAATTCTAAATTAAACCAATCTCCCTCAGATTGATATATACTCCAAAGGATATTTTTAATTTTTTGTAAGAACAACCAATTCAAACTAATCACAAGTTCATAAAACCTGAATACCAAATTCAAATCTCAAAGGTTTAAGGGTCACTAATAGAGAATCCTTTACTCCTATGATTTTAGAGAGTTAAATCCTTGTTTATGCACACAAATTTGTATAAACTATTTGTCTTCGTATTCTTTTTCTCAATTTTTAATGAAAGATTTGATTGTTATTTTACAATAATTGCAAAAAGGAGGAATAACATTAGTTTTGGGGTGAAAATTGTCAAGAAGAAGGAGAAAAAATACCATAGGTTTGAAGGGAATAACAGTAGTTTATTTTGGTTGAAAATGTGAAGAAGGGATGCAGCGAAAATCATGGTAGGATCGAAGATAATGATTGTAAACATGGAGTGCATTTCTTTTAATTAGAGTTTTTCTATATTATGTTAACAAAGTATTGCTAAATTTGGAAAAAAAGATTCTATCACTATAAATGATAAATAAAAGTCTATTATAGCTTATTCATGTAAAAAAAATCTTGTGCACAAATAGCCATTAGCCCATATTGATAAGGTTTTTAAAGTTTAGTTACATTAGAATTAACATTGCACATGCGAGTCTAACTAAAATTATTGGTCTGGAGTTTTAAAATTCAAACCTTCAGTCTTGAATTTGAACTTTGTATTTTTAAAATTTAGACCTTTGAGTATGAAGTTTAAGAAGGGTAAGAAGAAGAGGAAAAAGAATGAGTAGGACGTTCAGTTTGAAATTTTTCAAAGTGACTAAACTTTATAAAACTTTTAAAATATGATATGTTTTAAATGGAGGTGTTACAAAGGGTTACTTGATGTTCTTTTACAACATATAGTAAAAAAAATATTTACAATTATGTCATGCTTCAAATGTAATATCCTTGTTGAGCGAACCATCTAAAATCACTACTCAACCATTAAATAAATAATGGATGAAGCTATCAGCAAGATTTTAATCCAACACAGGATAAATAAACAAACACTAAATTTAAATATATCGCTAGATAAGAAAATAGGTCTAGGACAACAATAATTAAGATCATCTAAGAGTTTAGAAATACATAACAAAGTTTTAAATAGAATTAACTAATAAATAGATCATCTAGAGAGGTTCGCATCACATGAACTTAATAATCCATGAGGTTTGTTGAGCTTGAATCAAATATGCAAAAAATGCAGTGAAAGAAAAAGAAGATGGGAAAGTGGTGTTTGGATAAAAGTATACTTTTTTTAGTAAAGTATACATTGAGACATTTTGCTCTTAATATGTGTTTTATGGTGTATGACATAATCTTAATCAAAAGAAGTTAATTGGAGCTAAAATGGTTGAAAAAGAGGTTTCAAAGTCTGAGTAAAACTCCAATGTAATGACTCATCTCATCATTTTTGGGATAAGTGCCTAACTCAACATCAATACCAAAGTCGATATCATGATCAGAAGGAAGACCCAGTAGATCAGAGGAAAACATATATGAATACTTGCAATTCACAGAAACTGACTCAAGTGAAGGTATGGTGGCACTAGTATCACAGATGTAAGCAAGATAGGCTAAGAACCCCTTCCCAACCAATCGTTAGGTGATCAGAAAAGATATAACTCCCCTCGAAATGTGGCTATTGACACCTTTCCAAACAATAGGAGGAATACGAAGAATCCATTGAGTAATAGTCTTGGCAAATCAATCCAAGACCGCATGGTAGGCATACACCCGATCCATGCCTAGAATCACATCAAAATCAACCATGTCCAGCACAACCAAATCTACCCACGTGTCATTCCCCAGGATAGTCACCATACAAGCCTAATATATATGATCCACTACAAAAGAATCTCTTACTAGGGTAGCTACAAGCATAGGCACAGGCAATAATTCACAAGTAGACTCCAGACGGGTAGCAAAGTAAGCAGATACATACAAAAATGTAGACCCCTGATCAAACAATGTAGAAGCTAGCTGATGAGAAATGGAGATCATACCTGTGGTGATAGTTTTTGAAGCCCAAGCCTGTGGCCATCCTAGAAATGCATACATATGGCTTTGGCTGCCATGACTACCTAATCTACAAGCCTGAGGACCACCCCGAGTACCTAATAACCACCCCGAGTACGTGATAAGTTGGTAACCTACCAACTTATTTAGCTCTTAATCATGAGTTATTACCTTTATTTGATTCTATTTAGGAGGATTTTATGCCTTATTTGTCTTATATGAAGGCACTCTTTATCATTGAGGATAGAAGAGTATTTGAACCTAAATGAGCCATAAATTGAGTCTAAGTCAAGAGATTACCAGAAGAGAAAAGATCTACTCAGAAAGTGCATTAGGGACTTGTAAAATGCAGGTGTCTGTGTAAGAGGGAGCTGAATCACTACCTTTTAAACTAGGAACCTTCGTGCCACAAGTCGTCAAGGGCAGCCATAGGTGCCTATGCAGATGGAGCCATAGTGGAACGTCTTATACTACCCAAGAGAAGTGGCACATATATGCTGCAAGTCATGAAGGGCGCCATCAGGTGCCATTGCAGATCCAGTCGCAAGTCACAGGTGCAAGTGCAAATCCATTTCAGGGTAACTATTTTTTGCCATCAGGAGAGCTTTTGTAGATGTTTAGTTGGGAGAACTCAAATTCTAGGTGGGAAGTGAAGAGGTCAATTGTAATGTATGTCAACCAACAAAACACTTAGATGAGTATCGGGTTGTGTTTGTGATTGCTAGAATGGATAGGATGGTTGAAGAATACTACGGAGAAAAGATTGGATGCAAATCACCAAGTGAGAAGCTTGTTCTCTATGATTGTTGAGGGAAGATGGACCCAGAGAGTTTGTCATGCCGAATACACCAAATTTGGTGGATATAAACATTGGTCTTAATGACACCCTACTATTGTCCATATCAAATATGCTACATGCTTGACAAAGGAATTAGTTGATAAAGATCATGAGGAAGTACTTTTGGAGTTTTGGATGGGATTATGTCAATCATATTAGCATGACTTTAGGAAACAATTTATCCTTAAGGTATTATTGTTGTGTCGCGATATAAAATCAAGCGCTTCTTGGTAGGTAACCTAGGTGTTTTTGATTTATTTACTTCACTACTTTTTTGTTTTTGGCTTTTTTTAGGAATGCATAAAGGATGAAAAGTGGTCAAGTTCTAAGAAAATCACAAGTGGGACATGCGCTCCACCTGCATTTCATATGTGCCAATGTGTGGTACACAAGTGGAGTCGCCCCTTGGAGGCAGTGTAACTGAAAGAAAAAAATTATGTGTCTGCAAAACCACATGCGACTTGCATATGGGGACATGCGACACCATGTGCTATCGCAGTTCCATAATAGTAAACTGGACACAAATTATCTTGAACTCATCACCTGCGAAACCATATGCGAAACACAAGTGACCACCTATAAAATGCAAGTGGTGGAACAGGTATGGGTTTTAAATTATTTGGCCTACCCGTTGACCTTAACCCCACCTAAAATTGACCCGCGACTCTCCTTCTGCTTCAACTCCTAAAACCACCTCTTCACCCTTATTTTCACTATTACAACTCCTAAAAACCTCCATACTCTCTCCACAATCTTTCTCGACTCTCAAAACTCTTCCCCATACTTCACTTTTCCTGTTTTCTTTACTGCTCCATTGCATGGAGCCATTGCCACAACAAGTTTTCTGGCAAAAAATCATGGGTCACCATTGTTGGGTCAAAAAAGCTTTAATTTGTCACTCCCTACTCTATTATATTCACTTGTGGTATGCTCTCTTACGTTAAATTATTGTTTTTATGTCTTTTGGGAATATTTTTAGTGAATTATACTAGTGGAAATCTACCATTGCCTAAATATGCTTGAGATCTGATTTTGAAACTCAATTTTAGGTCTTATTGTTGTTATGGTTTGTGAAACAATTGGTAGATGGTGTTTTTATGAGTATGCATGTTGTTTGTGATAATTTTAGCCTACTATTTTGAGTTTGGGGTGAAGTCTGAGTAACCCACTCGTTTGTAGTGCATGGTTTGGCCCTATGATAAATTGGGTGATTTCATTCTTTAGAGAAAATCATCATTACTTTGGGTTTTATTGAAACAATGTTTTGTTGGGATGTATTTGTGCACCATTGTGCTCTTGAATTGCCTTGTCAATTTTGAGTCTTTCGGTGAATGCTTTGGTTGAGTGAGCGTGATTATTGTTGCATTTTTTGTGTGCTTATCATTACAAAAAAATGGCTTGATGTTCCCAATGATAAATGGGGTAACATCCTTCTTAAGTAAATTCATTAAGCGTATGTGATTGTTCATGTTGTGGTCATGGTATGATTGTGAATGTTTTTTTAGAAAGCCTGAGTAGCTGTTAAACTAGAAATTGGTCAACTGTTTGCAAAAGAATGTCATGATATTGTTTGAATGTGTTTTATACATGTTAGGCACTTGCGTGCCACATGTGTTACCTTACAAAACACATATGCATTACAAGTAGAAGCGAATGGTTAAAATACTCACGGCCTCTCACCTGCATTTCACTAATGCATTGCAAGTCTTCACCTATAAAATAAAAGTTGTAATGCAGGTGTGGCTTAAGCATTCCAGTTAACTACCTAGAACATATGACAGAACATGAGTGTCGCATGTTGACTCATGTGAAACGCATGTGCTAGCACATGTACCATTTCTCCTTACTAGTTTTCTGCCTATCTTGTGCGACATCACATGCGAGTTGTGAGTTTCCACCTACGAAATGCATGTGAAATGCACATGCCAAAAGTCAACTTGTTGCTACTCCTTTCTTTATGCATTCAATCCTTTTTAATTCCTTAACTTCTTGTTATGTTTTCTTTCATTGCTAATGAAAAATATAAAAATATTTTTGTTTAGTTTCCTTTGGCATTCACATCCCTCTTGTAGATCATGTCTTCTAGCAGGGGTAACTCCGGCTGAAAAACAAGAAAAACTCTAGCTTCAAGAAACACTAAAAGCAAGAACAAGGAAAAGAGCTCGGATAAGAAGAAGGCTCCTGAGGCTAATTTAGAGGCTCCTCCGATTCATATCAAGAGTAGGATAGAATAATATTCTATGTGGAGGGCATGAGGCCTTATTATTTCAAGTACAAGAGAAAGCAGTCATTCACATTAAAGAGAAGCTTCAACCTGGATGGGCTTAGGGATGAATTTCCTAATATCACCAAACAATTCGATGTAAGAGACTGGTAACCATTTTTGGATATGCCAGAAGGATACTACCCAGACATAGTCCTGGAGTTTTATGAACACTACCAAGCAAAGCAAGACTCTATGAAGAATTCGGGAAAAGTTGAGGACTTTCCATTTTTGGGATCGGTTGTAGCTTGGGGAAAAGTGGTTGATATCACTATGGAGGATATAAATTCAATCTATTAGAGTGCACCAATAGCCCTAGGGAACGAATATGCCGAAAAGGTTGCTTTAAAGAATAGTCCGCTAGATTGGGTTGCAAAGATTATTGTTCCAGGTGAACCTCCATGGGCCAAATTTGGTGGTGAAATTCCTCGATAGGACCTCTACTTTGAAGCCATGTTGTGGTATGATTTCATTTATTTTTGTTTCCTACCTTCCAAGAATGGTCAGAAGGTTACCATTGAGGGGGCCATTTTAACTGCTTGTATCATGTATGGGGTGCATGTGAATTTTAAAGATATAGTGGTGGTGGTGATTAAAAAGAAAGCTTTTCAACCCACTACTTCAATGCCTTCTCCAATGCTCATTAGCAAGCTACATGCCAAAGCTGGGATTCCTTACTTTGACACTGTAAGAAGAGGGATGTAGAGGCTCCCAGAATGAAGAAGAGGAAGATTCAGGGTTTTGGTGATGTGGGGATCTCAGAGGAAACTTTTGATACGGGTGCATATTCTCCAGTGAGGTCGGTGTTAGGTACTCCTACACTTGTGGTGTCAGGAAATCCTTCGGATGCACTATCCCCTAGACCTTCACCATCCCCATCATCCTCAGCCCCGACTGGTCTTCAGAAACTTGTTGATATAACTTATTCCCATGAGACTCAATTGAGAACATTAGCTAAGAAGCTGCCAGGACTTATTCAAAAATCTATTAAGGTCGCAATGAATGATGTCTTTGATAGTCTTGGGAGGTCATGGAATATGTGATCACTTCTATTTGGGCTAATATGGAAAACGAAAAGGGTAAATCACCCATGATAGCTCAAGACATAAGCGCATTTGATGAGGCTATGGCTGCACAACCTGGACAACTGACCGATTAGATGACTTACTCGCTGCCTTGGGAGAGAAGGATGAGGTGAATGACAAAGAGCTGCATAGGGTGATATTTTAGTCCCTGCAGAGAGCTCACTCCCATTGGGCAGAGTTGGCCCAAGTTTTGCAGCAGAGTTACAGGAGGGCGACTTGGAGTATTATGCTTAGGGAGTTTTTGCATCTTTCTTCTTTTATTTTCTAATTCAGCATTGGGGACAACGCTATGTTATTATAGAAGGGTACATTAATTGCTTTTGATTTTGATGTTTTGGTTGTGATGTTGCCTTTGTCGGGCCAGATGTTATTTTATTGCCCTTATCAGGCATTGGTTGGATGTTTTAGACAATTTAGCCCTTGTAGGGCATGTGTTTGGATTAGTTTGTTCATTGTCCTCATCGAGCCTTTATCATTCTTATTATTCATATTGTGCCCTTGTCGAGCCTAATTTTTTAATTATTTCTTTAGATGTGAGTTTTCTATGTTGTCGGGTTAGTCCTACATGCTAATTGTTTTACTACCCATTCTTTGCAAATCGCGCTTAGTGCCTACGTTGGGCCTCATTATCAAATAATCCAAGAGTGCATAATTTGAACATCGCCTTTGTAAATCATAGTTAGTTTTAAATAAACTACTAGGATTTTGTTCATGATATGATTCTTTCCCAATGAGCAAATTTTTCTTTTCATTATTTTTTATGTCGAACCGGGTGACATTTCCCTATGGTAGATTGTGACACAGGCGAATTTCTTAAGGGAATATTCCAAGTTTTAGTATTTATTTTGAGTCGGTGTCGCACTTGTCTCAAATGGGAGCACCAAAAAAAATTCTTGGAAAAAGAATTTGAAAATTTGAGAAAAGAGGGGAAAATAATTTTAGAAAAAGCATTGTCTTGTCATGACTTGCACACTCTCCATTTGGCTTATTGATTCACAAATGAATTGTGCAGAACTTGGAATAACTTGTCAAAAGTCAGTCTTTCCAATTGATTTTGAGACTAATTGTGAATGTTTTGTGTTATGATACCCTGTGTGGTAAGGTGTAGCTTGTTCTTGTGTATGCATGTAATCTAGAACTTTCCCGAAATATGATTCAAGGAAAATCCTATCATTTTTTAACTTGGAAGATTACCTTAGGTCCTCTTTGAATAGTCACTTTACCCAAAAGTTCCTTCCCTTAACATTGATCCTAGTCAACCCTCTTTGTAATGACTGGGTCTATCGTTATGGGTAGACCAATCGTGCCAAGTGTTAGAGTTAGAAAACTCCGAGTTTGGGAGTTTGAAATTCTTGGTTAGGCTAGCCTCGGCCAATTTTAGAGACGATCCCAGTACATTCAACATACCTTGTACTATTGGGCTCTTTGTGTTCCGTAAAGCCTTGTGTGATCTAGGGGCGAGCATCTATTTAATGCCCTTAGCGATTTTCAACAAGTTAGGATTAGGTACGCCCAAAATTATATTTATGAGACTTCTCATGGCTGGTTGACCTATTAAGCGTCTGGTAGTAATCCTATTCGATGTGTTGGTGAAGGTTGATAAGTTCATTCTCTTGGTGGACTTTGTGACATTGGATTGCAAAGTAGATGTTGAGGTTCCCATCATATTAGGGTGACCATTGTTAGACATGGGGAGAGAACTTGTATATGTTGAACTCGGTGAGCTTAAATTTTGAGTGGGGAATAAAGCGGTGACATTCAATGTATGCCAACCCATAAGACCTCCGGATGATTTGAGGGTGATTTCGGTGATAGAGTTGGATGACAAGTTTGATGGTGCCCTCGAAGAGTGGGGAGTGGGAATGACGCCCAAGATTGAAGAGTTGCGAAGTTAGCAATATGTTGACATGTTGAGGACGTTGAAAGAGCAATTCCATTTATTGGGATTGGGCCAGGCCAACCAGATTGGCATGCTATCCGACAATGATTAAGGTTGATGTACTATCATTGAGCTGTGACATTAAATCAAATACTTCTTGGGAGGCAACCCAAGTGTCTTTACTTTGTTTTTGGTTATCTTTTGTTGTTTTCGGTTTGTTCTAGGAATGCAAGAAGCAGAGGAATGAACAAGTGCAAAACAGGGCAAAAATGGGATGTACGAAGGACCGTGTTGTTCGCACAAGACATTGTGCATGTCGCACGACCTAACGCATGCCAAATTAGAAGCCTGGGAAGAAAAAGAAAAATTAGAGGTGATGTGCACTGAGTTGAGTGGTCTGTACGAGCCCAAGTGTGCATCGAACCTCTATCACTTGACGAGGCAGAAGCCTGGGCCAACTTTAGGGCGCAAAAATGGCGAGGTGAAAAATGACATGCAGGTGCACAAGGTCTTGTGCGAACCGCACGTCGCGGTGCACTATAGGTAAATTTCAATTTTTTATTGACCTAACCCGTTGACTGACCTGGCTAAATTTCTTCTTCTTTTCCATTTTAAATCAACCACACTTCTCTTCTTTCTTCATATTTTTCTCCTGAAATTCTCAAACTGTCTCCCTAAAACCTCCCATAAATCCCTCTTTTACCCTAAAATCTTCTCCTTCTCCCCTACAATATCCAACACCGCTCCTCCATACCGCCTTTGTACATCTCTCTGGGTAAGTTGATTGGGTCACAATTATTGCACTCCAAAAAGCTCAAATTTTTAAAGTTTTTGGGTCCCCAAGCTTGAATTATATTGTGGGTTTTTTCTTAGGATCAACTTGGTAGAACTTGAATTTTTATAATGCATGTTGATTGGTAATGATTTTTAGCCTTGAAATCTATGTTTGGGGTGAAGTCTGAGTAACTCACTTGTGATTAATGCATGGTTTGGCTCTATGATAGAATGGGTAACGTCTTTCTTAAGGGAAAATCATCATTTTTCATGAGTATTGGTCAAAAATTATTGTTTGGATTGAGAATTGTTGCTAGTTGTGTACCTATGTTCCTTCTTGAAAACTTTATTAGGTGAATGATCTTGTGTGGGGAGGTGGTAATTATTGTTGATTATTGTGTGCCAATTGAGTGATTGAAGGCTTGATGTTCCGATGATAGATGGGGTAACATCTTTCTTAAGGGAAATCATTGAGTTTTCTTTTTCTTGAAGTGTGTGTCAATTGATGTCTGGGGAAGTTCGAGTACCCAGAACATTTTTTGGTCATGATATCTCATACCCTGTTGTTATAATTGTTTCATTTAGTGCTTGGTGCCAAGTTCCTCATGCAAATCATGCTCTATGAAGCACATACGTAATTCACTAGAACACAAGGAACCAAAAAATTCCAATTGTGCCTTTGTGCGTTTTGCATGTGAATGCATAGATCTTGATGTGTGGAATGCACAAGGCACTGCACCATATGAAAATAGGTTTCCAGTTCACTATTTTTATGTGCAGCAGCTGGGGAGATGTGCATACTAGTTGGTGAAATTTGCACAAACTTCTCCCATCCGAGATGAAACCACTGAATATTTCTGTTAGCTTATGCGATGCCACATGCGATGCGCACTTTGTCTTGTGTGGTCCTCACGTGGTCCGCTTGAGCCAATAGTTACCTCCTTTGTTTTTCTACTCTTTTGCATTCCGTCCTTTGTAGTTTGTTAGTTTCTCTATTATGAACACATGCCTTGTGACTGCTGCTAACCTCTATTTGTAGGACTATGCCTTCTAATAGGTGCCACTAGAGGAGGTGTACCTCAAAATCGAGCTTTAACATCCACTAATGTAGGCTTTCCTGCACAAGATGCAAGTCATGCTCAGCCTATGATTTGATTCAGCCTCGAGGGTATGGAAGCATACTATTTACAGTTCAGGAAGAAGTGACCAATATTGGAAGAAAAAGGGTTGGACGTGGAGGTGTTTGAAGCTGATTTCCCAAATATCCATAAGCAGTTCTGAGAACAAAACTGTATGTACTTTGCCAAGACTCTAGACCCATATATCCCGAAGTTTGTGCAGGAATTCTATGCCTCATACCAAGCAAGGAAAAATATTTTAAAGCATAAGGGTCTAATAAGCAAGCTCTCATGCCTCGATTCTGTTTGGGTGAGAGGGAAAGAAATAGACATAACATCTGCGGCCATCCACTTTGCTATATTGGATGATGAACCATCCCCAGAGTCACAGTACATGAAGTGCTTAGCTATAAAATAGGACCAATATAAGTGGGTTGCAAGTATAATCGCTGAGGGAACCCCTTTTTGGGCCATTTCAAAAGGGTTGATTCGTCGATCTGGCCTCAAGTTTGAAGCTCGGATATGGTTAGATTTTGTGTGCACTTGGCTCATTCAACAGGTCACAAAACAAAGGTGACTATTGAAGTGTCTATCTTGATTGCTTGTGTCATGGGTGGCTCTCCATTACATGAGTGGGAAATAATAGCCAAACAGTTGAAGAGGAGAGCAAGACAAGAGAACACCTCCATGGTCTTCCCTGTTCTCATTTTCCTCATGTGTTTCCTAGCAGATTGCCTGCAGATTTGTTCCTTAGATACAATCACCAGGCTAACGGAATGGTTCAATTGGAAACAAGGAGAGTTAAATATGCCCCGCTCGCCAAGAGAAGACACCTTGCTCAAGTCCCACATGCTACAGTAACATCGGAGATTGTTTCTTCTAATCCTTCGTTCTTTCCATCCCCATCTAAGAGGCATCAAACACCACTCTATTGGCTGCCCTAACAACATCAACTTAAAGTAATTTTCACTGACTTACCCGCCTTGCCCAACATAATAAGGACCGCCTTGCCCAATATAATTTTCACACCACTCTCTATTCTTTAATTTTTGTGTTGAACCGGGTTGGTTTTTCCCCATGATATATTGAGAGGAAGCTTTCTTAAAGGAAAATGCCAAGTTTTAGTTTTAATTTGAGTCCATAGTTTGCTTGTCTTGAAATGGGTCCACCGGAAAAAAATTCTTGGCAAGAAGTTTTTGAAAATAAAAGGCAAGAGGGAAAATGAATTTTATTCTCTTTTCATGACTTGCACACTCTCATTTTGTCTTGATCGATTCACAAACGAGTGTATAATAAACTCGAAATATCTTGTCGAAAGTTATTTGTCCCAATTGATTTTGAGACTAATGAAAGAAGTCTTGTGGCATGATGCCTTGTGTGGTGAGGATTTACCTTGATTCTTGTGTGTATGTGTCATCTAGAACTTGCCCCAAATTTGATTCAAAACAAAATTCTAGGTGTGACCATGCTTGGAAAAGGACCCTAGGCCCTTTTTGATAGACACTTCACCCAAATGACTTCCCTCAACATCAATCCTAGTGAACCCCTTTAAGGTTGTTACCGTTGTTTGGCACCTTGTTTAACACCTTGAACTTGTTGGAACCTCTATTTTGGCACCTGTCCTCCCTAATTTCTTGAAACTGAAAAATAGGCTAAAATCCTAAGTTTGGGAGGGGGGAATGAAAAGACAACATAGGCAAATGCCTAAGTATGGGGGTGCATGTGATCAATGAGGAGAAGAAAAAGGATGCACTTCAAGTGCAAGGTGGCACCTTAAGCGGAATTGAAAATTTCTCCAAAAAAAAGTTCAATAAAATGAGCAAAAATGGAAAGAAAGAATAGGTGCTACCAAACAAAAGGTGATACAAGGAGTTATGAATGATTATGATTGAAAAAAAAAGCTTGGGTTGCGTGAGGGAGAAATAAGGTGAAGTAAAAGTCAAAAATATGTGTGGTGTTTGAAATGATAACAAAGAGCATTATGAAGGTGTAGTCACTTGAACCAAATGAAATCCTCACCTTAGCCCTAGCCATCACCGTAACCCGCAAGTCCTTGGTGATTCCGAGCTTGGCTACCCTACATTAGTGGCAATTTACATAAAGGGGAAGCTTATGGTTCGGCATGTGTGCACTTGAACTTCCTTGAGAGAGTGAGAGTCTTCTTGGTTCTCCTATAATTCTTTTGTTTTTTGAATTGCATGATTGTGAGTGGGATCTTTCTTGTGGTGAGTGGCGTCATACACTCGAATTGAATCATGAATTCTCTATTTAAATTGAGAGGAATGAATGAGAAAAGTTGTGTGGCAAATCTCGAGGCAAACCTTGATGGTCCATGCCAATGATTTCAGAAGCTTCGTATCTTGTTTCGAGTGACAAAATTTCCTTGATTTTGAATGAGAAATGAAGCCTTTTGAAAAGATTTTGAGATGATCAATTGCCTTGACTTTGTGGTGGTTCAAATTGAGATGAGCATTGTAGTTGAGTCTTTTGCTTGAGTCTTTTTGTTTGTTATTTTTTTCGTAGTTTTTAGCATAGAGTATTCTTTTGTTCCTTTATTGAGTTTAGAGCATAATTCATTCCTTACCCTTTGAATATCTTACTTGAGGACAAGTAATAGTTCAAGTTTGGGGGTTTGATAAGTTGGTAATCCACAAACTTATTGAGCCTTTACTCATGAATTATTTCTATGTTTTGATAAGATTTAGAGGTTCTAATGGCGTTTATTAATGTCTATGCATGTACTTATGCTCAAAGATGGAAAACAAGGAAATGAACCCAAAAATAGCCAAAAAGGAGTGAAGTGTGAAGTGAGAAAACAAGAAGAAGATTATGCTCAGAAATGTGGTGCTCGTGCGACACGCACTTGCCTTGGTACAGACCGTAGCTTTCACTGCATGAAGTCCGCTGAAGAATCTGCTAAGGGGTGCGGTCGTTGTGTGATGCGCTCAATGCCTTGTACCAACTGCACCCCACTTCGCATGAAGCTCCTAATTTTCCTGAGTCACTAGTCCACTGAAGAGGGTGTGCGACACGCACATCACAATGTGCAAACTGCACGTCATGCTGCACACCACTCAAAGGGCATATTTGTTCCAGAGTTATATCACATTTTAGGAATGATTATAAACCCATTTTAGGCACAATTGTAAAAAGTTCTGATAGTTCTGAATTTGGGACATTATTCTTAGTTTTGTGAATAAGTTTTCCCTTCTAAGAAGAAGAAGTTGGCTTTCATCAAATTCCTTCATCTAAATTCTTAGAACCACCATTTGTGTACAAAGTGACTTGGATATTGAAACATTTAGCTTAAATGGAAGGGAAATTGAACTACCCATTTGGTATACCTCTTTACTTAAGCATGAATAGATAAACCTCTTATCTAGGGATGTATGGATGATGGGTACTTGATAAATGTGTGTGGGTGTTAAAAATTCTTGTTTATAAATGCTTATTTTACATGGGTCTAGTGATTTCACCATATTTTAACTCTCAAATTTGTGATTGCAAACATTGATTTTCCTTACTTGGTTATGTTGTTGCTTGAAAAAGGATTTCATAATTTTGGATGTGAAATTGCTAGTGGGAACTTGGTCTTCCATTTAGATTGAGGCTAGAAATATCTCATATTGACGGAATCACCCATTTAAGGATCTAAAGCTAGAAATAGAATGACCTCCCTAAACAATAGCTTGGTTGTTTATTGATAAATCAATAGTGCTTAACTTAAGGCTATTGAATATATGGTTCTTGATCGAGAGATGAATAACCATACTTAAAACCAAGGTTACCCATGTCACTTAGCATAAATTTGCACGAATCACTCACCCTATCTCACGTTTGAGTCCCATTTGATGCACATCCCTAGTCATCCTCTCTATTGTCTACACCCTATTTTAGTTTATTGTTTTGTTTGTTGAATTGCGAAATGTTGACAGATTCCCAATTCCCCCCTTATTTATATTACTCACTCTTATTGTGAACTCTGCCTTATAATCACCTAGGCTAATCTCTATATTCTCTGTGGGTATGACCCTGACATCCGTTAGGAACTATAAATATGTTGCTCCAACGATTGCCGATACCTCATTCTAGGAGAGTACGTTTGAGCGTTATCAGTCGCGTATGCAAAGTTTCTTAGTCTGGTTGACCTTGGCATACGCGGTTATTTTTGTGCATCCGTGGAGCTTCCTTTCGTTAACCATTGCATACGCGTGTGGACCACTGCGTGCGGGTAGGTATATCCAGCTTCCAGTGATTAGCTACTTTGAATAGCCCCATTTTTACTTGTTTTCATCCGAATATTTCCTGAACACTTCTAGAACATAGTAACCTGTAAAATAGAAGTAATTCGTGTCAGTTGCACAATTTTTCTCACTTTACCAACTCTCAAGTCAGTTCCAATGGTGAATGAATTTCTAGAAGTATTCCCAGAAGATCTTCCCAGAGTTCCTCCCAAAAGGGAAATCAACTATACAATAGATCTCCTTCTAGATACCCAGCCTATTTCGATTCCTCCTTACAGAATGGCTCCAACTAAGCTTAAGGAATTGAAGGAACAATTGAAAGACCTTCTAGATAAGGGCTTCATCAGACCCAGCATCTCTCCATTGGGTGCTCCAATATTGTTCGTGCATAAGAAAGACAATTCTCTCAGGATGTGCATCGACTATCGTCAGTTGAACAAAGTCAAAAGCAAGAATAAATATCCCATCCCCAGGATTGATGAATTGTTCGACAAACTTCAGGGTGCTAGTTTCTTTTCTAAGATAGACCTCAGGTCTAGCTATCATCAGCTCAGAGTTAGAGATAGTGACATCCCGAAGATAGCCTTCAGAACTCGGTATGGTCACTATGAATTCGTAGTTATGTATTTTGGACTAACCAATGCTCGTACAGCTTTCATGGATTTAATGAACAAGGTGTTCAAACAGTATTTGGACTTGTTCATCATTGTCTTCATTGATGATATCCTTGTTTATTCTCAGAATAAGGAAGAGCATGCGATGCATCTGGGAGTTGTTCTGCAAACTCTCAAAGATCGCCAATTATTCGCTAAGTTCAGGAAATGCGAATTTTAGTTATAGTCTGTCACTTTCCTTGGTCATGTGGTATCCGGCGAAGGGATCCGAGTAGATTCTCAGAAGATTGAGGCAGTAAAGCACTAGACCAGACCCACCTCTCCGACTGATATTAGGAGTTTCTTGGGTTTAACCAATTACTACAGGAGGTTTGTTGAAGTATTTTCATCCATAGCTGCCCCATTGACCAAGTTGACTCAGAAGAAGGTCTAGTTTCAGTGGTCAGATGAGTGTTAGAAAAGTTTCATAGAACTGAAGACCAGGTTGACTACAACTTCTGTCTTTACTCTACCAGAGGGTTCAGATGGTTATGTGATTTATTGTGATGTGTCAAGGGTCGACCTAGGTTGTGCTTTGATGCAGCAGGGCAAGGTCATAAATTATGCTTCCAGACAACTTAAGGCCCTTGAGAAGAACTACTCGACTCATGACCTCGATCTTACAGCAGTTGTGTTTTCCCTAAAGATTCGGAGACACTACATGTATGGTGTTCATGTTGATGTGTTCACAGATCATAAGAGCCTCCAGTATATGTTCACCCAGAAAGAGTTGAAACTTCTTCAGGGGAGATGGCTTGAGTTCCTCAAACACTATGATAGGAATGTGCTCTACCATCCGGGTAAGGCCAATGTTATGACTGATGCTCTCAACAGTCTATCTATGGGTAGCGTGCCACATGTTGAGGAAGAGAAAAAAGAATTAGCCAGAGATGTTCACCGACTTGCTTGCTTAGGAGTTTGCCTTATGGACACGTCTGGTGGTGGTGCGATAGCACATAATGGATCAAAATATTCTTTGGTAGGGGAGGTTAAGGAGAAATAGGATAGTGACCCTATATTGCTTCAGCTGAAGGGTGCAGTTCATCAGCAGAGAGTTGAGGTTTTCTCCCAAGGGGGAGATGGTGTGCTTTGTTATCAAGGTCGCTTATGTGTTCCTAAGGTGGGTGAGTTGAGGCAAAAGATCCTTAAAGAAGCCCATAATTCAATATATTATGTTTACCCAGGTGCGACTAAGATGTACTATGATCTACGGGAAGTCTATTGGTGAAACAACATGAAGAGGGACATTGCAGATTTTATAGTTAAGTGTCCCAATTGTCAACAGGTTAAGGTAGAACATTAGAAACCAGGAGGTGTGACTCAGGAGATTAGCATTCCTACTTGGAAGTGGGAAGTGGTCAACATTGATTTCATTATGGGTTTACCTCGTACTCGCAGACAACATGACTCTATTTGGGTGATAGTGGATAGAGTCACTAAGTCAACTCACTTCTTGGCTGTCAAGACTATAGATTCAGTGAAGGATTATGCCAGGCTCTACATTAGCGAGATATTCATGTTGCATGGGGTTCCCTTGTCTATCATCTCAGATAATGGTCCTCAATTCACATCTTATTTTTGTAGATCATTTTAGAAACGTCTTGGTACTCAGGTGAATCTTAGCACAGTTTTTCATCCTCAGACGGATGGTCAGGCCGAGCGTACCATTCAGACCTTAGAGGACATGTTAAGAGCTTATGTGATCGATTTCAAGGGTAGTTGGGATGATCACCTACCTCTCATAGAATTTGCCTATAACAATAGCTTCCATTCTAGTATTCTGATGGCCCCTTATGAGGCGCTTTATAATCGTAGATGCAGGTCACTAGTTTGTTGGTTCCAAGTAGGTGAAGCAGCCTTGGTTGGACAAGATTCAGTACATGATGCTATGGAGAAAGTTCATCTAATCAGAGAAAGATTTAAATTAGCTCAGAGTCGTCAGAAGTCCTATGCAGATGTGAGGAGAAGGGACTTAGAGTTCGAGATCGATGATTGGGTTTTCTTGAAGGTGTCACCCACGAAGGGTGTAATGATATTCAGAAAGAAAGGGAAGCTCAAATCCTGATATGTAGGTCCTTACAGAATCTTGAAGAGGATTGGTAATGTGGCCTATGAGTTAGAGTTACCAGCAGAACTAGCAGCGGTCCATCCAATCTTTCACATTTCTTTATTGAAGAAGTGTGTTGGTGATCCGACAAAGATAGTTCCTTTAGAGAGTATGGCTGTGAAGGATAGCCTTACCTATGAAGAGGTTCTAGTTGAGATTCTTGACCTCCAGGTTCATAGGTTGAGAAATAAAAAGGTCGCTTCAGTAAAGGTTTTGTGGAGAAATCAGTCTGTAGAGGGAGCTACTTGGGAAGCAGAAGCAGCCATGATGGCCAAGTACCCTCACCTCTTTTCTTCCGATTTAGTTTCAGCTTGAGGTAATAGTTCCTCTCCAGTCTCTCAGTTTACTATTATGTAATTTAGTCTCAGTATCTTGTTCCCTCAGTTATCCTTGCATTTCATCATATTTGCATATTCATAGAACTCAATTCAATTAGATATCAGTTTCTAGTACGCAGTTGGTAGGGATTGTAGCCCTTTCCCTCCAAACTCAGCTTTTTGTGTCTTTATTCAAGGAAGAATGATCCCAAGGGGGAGATATTGTAACACTCCAGAACTTCCAGCCCAGACTTAGCTCAGAGAACCAGAAGAAAAATATTTTTCCAACTGTCAGCAAGAATCACGAGTTGAACCCATGACCCGTGGAAGTTTCCACGAGTCGTGGACTAGATTCGTGGAATCAGATCAGAGAACTGAAAATTTCTCTGACGATCATGATTGGGTCCTACAGACCGTGGATGGATCCATTAGCCATGAAACCAAGTCGTGGAACCAGACCTGAGGCCAGCCATTTCTCTAAGAACCACGAATGGGTCCGTGGAAGATTCCACGAGTCGTTAACACAAGTCGTGGGACTCAGACCCACAACTAGACAAAAAGGGCTAGGAACCACGATAGGGTTCCACGAGTCATGGAACCCATCCGTGAAACCTAAGTCGCGAATTTTAGCAGTTTTCTTTTAAATTTTCTCGGGGGCATTCTAGAGTTTTCCTACCTCTTTTAAAGCCTAAGCTACATTGTTTTGACTACTCTAAGCCAAATTAATTAGTCAAAAACTACCTAAAACCTATATTCTCCTAAATATCATCAGACTTAGAAAGAAAAGAAGAGAAAGAGACAATTTTTCTCTCAAGAACAGGCAGAGGTCTTCTTCAAGTTCAGCCCTAAAATCCAATGGATTTCTCCGTAGTTTCTTGTCCAGGTATGTGGGATTTCACTAGTGGGTTCCTTCCACTTATTAGGTACCTATAATTCAGCCAGTTCTTCAGTTCCCCATGAATTTGTTCAGACCTAATGTTCATAAATCTTAGGGATTTATTGTGATTACAATTCTACTTATTATGTTGGTATATATTTCATGTTTCTTGGAGAATTATCATAGTCATGTATGGAACTCAAAAATCCTAGCTTGTGTAAATTTTAGTATTTCATAAATTATGCTTGCTAGGAAGATTAGTCAGACAATCATGATTCAGAATTCGAATGCCATATCTTTCAGTATTTGTATGTTGAATTCTCATATTATATCAGTGTTTTGAGCTATCCAATACTACCTATCCCACATGCTCAGTACATTTAAAGTACTGACGCATACTTTTGTGCTACATCATTGCATGATATAGGTTCATGCGTTCAGCATCTAGATCTCACTTAGTTCGACATCCAGTCCGTACTCAGCAGCTTCATTGGTGAGTCCTCATAGATCGTGGATGGGAGACATGCTTTACTTTTCAGTCTTCTTATTTCAGTTTTCAGATTGTTAGAGTTAACTGGGGGTATGTCCCAACAACTCATATCAGTTAGAGGCTTTCAGACATAGACTGTATTCAGCTTCAGTTGTTAGTGTTGTTTTCAGACTTCATTATACTCTCTTATATATTTTATATACTCAGACATATTTGGTTTTTCCCCACTTCAGATATTAAATTGTTGCTCAGCTTCCGCACAATCTTTGCTTTTAACTTGAGATTGTATAGATATGCCATGCCATGGGTTAGCTAAGGGTCACTCGTGATACTGAGCACCATGTTGCGTCTAGGGGAAAGCCTCGGGGCATGACATGTGCGTAAGTATATCCAGATGTCAGTGATTAGCTTCTCCGAATATCCCTATTTTGACTTGTTTTCATCCAAATCTGTCCCGAACACTTCCAGAACACAATAACATGTATAATAGAAGTAATTTGTATTAGTTGCACTATTTTTCTCGCTTTACCTTAGCAAAAGCATAAGATTAAAAGCTAAATAAGTAGGTAGAATACCAACTTATCAACTGGCATGACTGGTGAACCTAGAGCTCTGATATTACTCTATCACAACCCAAATCAGGCCAGGATGGCGCCTACACAACCCCCCAGTAGGCAAGCCAACCCAACAATGCGAAAGTAAAATACAATAATTCAAATAAAAAAAGCAAAAGAGAAATATAAGGAAATAAAGGCCAACAATATACGTATATACAACTGTAATAAATATACAAAAATAGCCCTAAGGTGATCGAGAAGACAATATATACACAAAGAACAACTCCAAACCTGATGTCACCGGTACAAGAGAGTCTAAAGTATGGAGTAGCTGTACAACAAGTATTGTCTATCCAAAATACAAAATATAGACACATAGATAGATTCAAAGCAGTAAAAGTCTCTAAAATATAAGGAGCTCACCACGATCCAAACAATAGCTGGCCACGAATGATAGGAGGATCAACGTGGGTGGCTCGTACTATGTGTTGCATCAAAAAAAATGCAGAGTGTTGTATGAGTACCAAAACAATGGATAGCCAGTAGGCATCATAGGCCGACCAATATCTAAAAAATAATATATAATATAAACTATAGGAAAGTAAGCTAATTACAGGGACCCACCTAAATCTAGTTATCAACAGAATAACCAAACTATTTAACCAATGGTGAAGATAATAATGAGAGACAGGTAAAACACTCCAAGTACACATATATACTGCAATGTAATGCATTATGATATGATATGATGCAGAGTATAGCTAATGTAGAAAACTAAAACTCGGTATTTTTTATCCCGGGTGCCCAGAATGAACCTCAAGCTCATCAACATATGCATAAAAATAAAACACAGATATGTGCTCCTCAGGCTGCCCAAAATCATACCTTGGGCTCATCAACATGAAAGTAAAATTATATGAAGGGTCCAGAAATGTCCCTTGGACCATTATAACAGTATTACTTTGCTTTCTTTTTGAAAACCAGTGGTTAAGTAAAATTCCAAGTTTGAACCAAAAATCTTGTGTTTCTTTCATTTCCAAAACCAATAGCAATGTAGTGCAATAATGATATGTGATTCCATATGCTTAGAATATCAATTCATTTGGGGTAAAGCACCCTCCAAACAAGAGGACTGATCTAGCACTTTGTCCGATCCATGCTATGGCCTAGGGCCCACAGATACACAAATATAGTAAATAAAATGGAAGGAATGGAAAATAACCACGAGAATAACTAAAAGCACCTACTCTGCCTCTATACCTCCTAAAAGCATTCTAAGGATTCTAGGGTAGTCACAGAAATTCTACAAGCTCCTAAGCTAAGGATAAGGAGTATAATTCTACTCTACAGTCTCGAAAAGGACAATTTATTCAATCACAAGATTTAATATTGTTCCTACTCTACGATACTAAGTAACGTTCCAATCATTTATAAAATATAAAATCCAACTAAGCCAAGTCTAAGGAAAATAAATCGTAACCTACCTCGGGGCTGAACTACAAGCACGAACCATTACTTGTGTGTCATCCCCTTTTGAATAACCTCATAAAGTTTCCACTCTATCAAGAACATAATTCATGTGTCAAAATAAGAAGAATGACACCCATAATGTTATTCAAAAAAATAGGCCAAAAATTGGGTCGAAAAATGACTCTCGGGGCCCATGCAATGAAATGTAAAATAAAATTCACAATTATACTTGTAATAGAATTACGAACCCATGACAAAAGTTGAGCATGAATGGGACTCATTTCAAGGCCCAAAATAGCCCCGAAGTCTACTTGATCAAGATGAATTTAACAAGAGAATTCTACGAAATGACAAAAAAATTGAGAATGAAATGATGAGAAAAGTGTAGGAGAACATAACGAACCTACCAAAAATGGTTGATATGAATAATACTCTAATCCCAACTCTTGAATCTCAATAACAATGGAGGATTCAGTTATAATCGATATACCAACGAAGTTGAAGCTAATATATAGATGCCAAGACAAGCATGTGCAGACACTGCCAGGAAAGCGTACATGCACAGGGCAGGCAGAGTCCAAGCCAGGCGCCACGCCTACGTGCATGTAAGTTGACAACTGCGCGCGCGGGCAAGTGCATGTAGCCAAGCTGCAGCGTAGGCAAAGTGCAACTAGGGTTAGGTCCGGCGCTTTCTATGTCTGTGCAACCTACTCTCTGTGTGGGTTAAGGGTTGGCTAGTGCAGCAATAGCAACCAGTCAATAGATGATTTTTGGCAACTAAAATGTCACCGGATGGACCCTGAGGATTCATCCGGGGTCCCGTGAATCCAAATGAACTATGCTAGTTAACTAAAAAATGGCATTTCAAACTCAATAGAATTGTTGAAACACCCAATGGAGTTCGTTTTAATAAAAAGTGGGTCCCACACCCAAAAACTAATTTTTACCAAAATGAAATCAAATAGCCCAAAATGAGTCCAAAAGCCTCAGAACCTGAACAAAAGGTCCCTCTAGCCCAAAGTTGACATTCTGGAGCTAAAATCGCTAATGGAATTTCCATCTAAGGTTGTCTTCTCTAAATGTTGACAAAAGTCAACTCTACCTGGCTTAAGAGTTGCAAAATAGTGAAATAAGCTTAAAACACAAATGAACAGCCCGGGAAGTGAACTACCAGTTCTGGTAAGTCATAAATGACTTGTAGCCACTATGGGGATGCTCGAAATGCAGAAAAAACATGAGAATCAAAAACATAACGTAGAGTTTGGTTGGATTATCTCTTTGTTTATTAGTCTTGAGTTGATTTGACAAAGTTGTCACCTTGCATATACCTAGAGTCTTTGAGTCCATGTGGGATGGTTCTGATATTTATGTGCCTAGGGTAGTTGTATCAGTTCTGAGGGTGCTACAGTTGGTAGGTTAGAGGACATTTCGATAATCTCGCTCACGATTGTGGTTCTAGTGCCGAAATTCTTCATTTGGGTCAATGACCATGGTTAGAAAGTAGTTAGGAGTTTTTTTTGGGCTAGAGAAGGGGAAAGAGGGCTCTTTGTGTAGGTGTGTTGACTACCAGCATCGATACTGGATTTGACGAGTTGTGTGTTCAAAGCCAATTTGGTATTGGTTATTATAATGATTATCAATGACTTTTGAGTCTAATATGGTACTGTACAATGGGTTTCAAACTTTGTGGTCTAATACGGTACTTTAGACAATTTGTGAAGAGTAAACTTCAGTTGCGGCATCATTTACTTGATCTATCCATAATTTTTTCCCTTCTAATGGTTCAATGAATGTGAGGCAAGTGCTCCAGAGCTTAAAGACTGGTGCATTTCAGCATTAATTTAGACTCTTCCTATTGGGGACTAGAGGTTTGTCATATATTTAGATACTTCAGAGTTAGTTGTTTGTGTGTCGGTACAGCATGGGCAAATGCTTCAATTCAGATGGCATCAACTATAGAGATTGTGATATTTCTAGTAGTTAAGTGGAAACTTTTGGGTTTAGGTACCCAGTCCTTAGTGATCGGGTTAGTTCAACTTACTGTTTTGGAAGTATGGTGGATTCTTGCTTACGTAGAGGTTATGGTCTTTGTTCTAGGCTTGCCATGCACCTTGTAGAGATTTTTTATTGTTCCGTAATCATGGGTGGAGTGATAAAATCTACTCATTTTCTATTAGGTCAGACCTTATACAGTTTAGAGAGTTTGGTTTAGAATCTACATTCAGAGTGGTTGTACATATCATTTATGATTATAGTATTTCAATTGCAGTTGAGTTCTGGTGGTTGTTTCAGATAAGTTTGGGTATTCGGGTTGATCTTAGCATAACTCTCCATCCGTAGACTGATGGTCAGTCAAAAGAGACTAACCCAATTCTCGAGGATGTGCTATAGGCATATGATATGGATTTTGGAGGTTAGTGGGATCAATGCTTGGTTTTTATAGAGTTCAAGTATTCAGGTGACTGCGTTCGAGGTGAAGTATGGTAGGAGGTATAGGTTTCCCGTGGGTTGGTTAATGCTTTCGAGGATAGATTGGATGATGGATTTGTTGGGTAGCTTCATGGTTAACATTTGGATGATTGTGGAAAGGATGCATCCTGTTCAGGATAAACCATAGGGTTACGTGGCTCGTGAGTTAAGAGTGTTATGGAGATGGCTCTTGGTTATTAGTTATATGGGATGTTCATCATGGTTTTCTCGGTTTCAGTGTTGTGTCGGTACATTTTAGTTTAGTTTCTTGTGTTCTGGTAGGAGTCCGTTCAGGTTGATGAGACTTGGGTTTTCAAGGAAGAGTCTATTGCTTTCTGGCCAGGTAGGTAAGTAGTTGAGGTCTTTGGGTATCTACGTCGGTTAACTTTTATGAAGGTGTCATCCAATTGAGATGGCTCCTTGGGAGACCAAGATCGACATGCGGCACGTTATCCTCACCTTTTCAAGCCTTCAAGTATCTTCCTTTTTTGAACATTCAAGGATGAAAGTTCTTTTAGTAGTCGATGTTGTAATGATCCTCTAGGTCATTTTCTCAATTTTCATTCTTTTTCTGCATTTCAAGCTTTCCCACGGTGGCTATAGGTCATTTATGACTTGATGGGACTAATGGTTTGACTCCAGAGAAGTTTGTTTATGTTTTAAGCCTATTTTCTTATTTTGAAACTCTTAAAGGTAAAAGAGTTTACTTTGGTAAACATTCAAAGAAGACGACCACGGATGGAAATTCCATCACCGTTGTTAGCTCCGAAACATTGACTTTTGACTAGTGAGACTGTCACGCCCCGAAGTTACCCCCTAGACGAAACATAGGACTTGGGACCATAAGTTCCCCTAGCTAACCCTTGGTCATAGAATTCTCAAGCATAACAAAAGATAAGCGGAAGCATAATAGATAAAGTCGGAATAACATAAATGGATAATCAAATCAAATAGGAATACAAGATCCATAAGAAGACTCAAATACTGTGTATATCTGAAAAGCCTCTACTCATGACATAAAGAGTTGCTAGGACAATACCTTATCTAACTCCAAGTATGGAAATGAAAATCTAATACAAGCTAATAACATGACTAGCCCTTGACATAGGAGGACTCACCAACAATTGGCAGATGGAGTGGCCTGGAAGCTCTAGCCACGTGCCTGGGATGGGACACCTGAATTTGCATCATCCAAGGATACAGTGCAAGATATGTTTCAGTACTATAGGATGTACCGAGTATGAGGGATATTCATAAACGCAAAGAAAACATGCTAATTATGCTTAACAATCGAAATCATGCTTTAGAAGTAAAAATGGATGCAAGTGACTCTATGAAATGTCATAAGTTGAAGACATGGCCATAAATAATAAGTCAAAAATCTAATTAAGAGTCAAATATATTTTAAAAGCATAAATTGGTTCTATGGGAGGTTCTCTAACTGACATAGACCATGTGAGCTACATAGAGTCCGATGTATACCCCCCATCGAGAGGACCCAATATACCTTGCCAAGGTATAAAATCATGATTGTGGCGTGATCACTAAATTTGATGCCCAACAGAGGGGAATTACAAACCTACGGGGGAACATAGTTTTGGGACTAAGGGTACTCTCACCCTGTCCAACTCGGTGCTAAATACTACCCCCAAAACATATTATAGCTCATATAATATTGGGCATATCTGATGACAAAACTGATTATAACTGGTAACATATCTGAAATCAAAACTATTTGAAAAGCAATAAGACATATCTGATGCCATGGCATTCAAAATCACACATCTAAAGACTTAGCATAGCCATAATTCAAATCACGCCTTTCCTTTCTAAATTCATACTTAAAGAATTAGGCATGCAATTTCATAAAATACATAAGGTCATGATATCTAATCATGTTAAATTTCTCTTGAGAACATGCAACTCAATGGAATCATGCTAGAAATCAACTTTAAATATTGGGCTTTTAAAACCAATGAAGGAATCATAATCAAATCATAATTAGGCAATAAGAAACCATGGATTTAAGCATAAAAACTGATTTCATAAGTTTTCCCTAATTTAGATCAAAACCCTAAGTTTACAAGCTCATATTTAACATAAGAATTGGGGGTCTTGGGCACAAGGGTGAAAGGAACCCCTTGTTGAATACCCACATACCTTGATTGAAGCTATCCCACTTGAATTGAAAAGACTTAAGAGACTTGAACTTGGAGATTGAGACTTGGAGCTTGGAGAAGGACTTTTTCTTTTTGGGAGAAGAATGAAGATTTGAGAAAGGACTTAGGCTAATGAGAGTTAAAACTCTTCTAGAAGTAGCCAAAACGACATCATTTAGGAGTTAAAAGGGTGGGTAATGACTAAAATACGCCTGGGATTTAATTAAGAAAAGCTGGAAATTGGTCAGTTTCAGGGATCACGGGTCGGTTCTACGGGTCGTCGTTTGAACCATGACCCATGGTTCCAACTCGTAGTTCTTGGCCAACTAATCAGGCTGCGGAAATACTTCTACGGGCTAATAGGACGGACCCATAGAATGAAAGACAGATCATCCTTTAGAGTCGTGGTTCCTAGGGACATAGTTGGTCCTTGGTCAAACCATGAGTCAGGACTACAATTTGTCATTTGGACGACGAGTCATAGAATTGAGTCATCATTTCAGAGGGACTTGCCAACTCTGCGATCTGAGTTTCACGAGTGGACAGGACCGACCCGTGGTTTGAACCACGGTCTGTAGAACCAACTTATGGTTCCAGATAAGAGGCCAAATCAATCAGGAGGGAATTACAGTTCCATTCCACGACCCATGGTTCAAACCACGGTCCGTGATTTGGACCCGTCATTCCTAAAACATGAATTTTTTTTGTGATTTTAATTTGGATAGCTGGTTTGGTTTCTGAGGTGTTACAATATCTCCCCCTTGGTATCATTCATCCTCGAATGAAGACTAGACAAAGAAAACTGAAGATAAAATAGCCCAACCAGCAATCAAAACAAGGAAATCAAGGAGTAAATAAGAAAACTGAACTTTGCAACTTGAAAACATTATAAACTAAATTCAGAAAACATGGAAGCATGCTAGAATCATGAGAGGAACTGGTGGAATAGACTTGGAGGGACATACTAAAGAGGAAACTAGTACCTCAAGCTGGAACTGAATGGGAAGGAAAGAGATGAGGATATTTGGCCTTCATGGCCTCCTCTGCTTCCCAAGTAGCACCCGCTACAAGTGGATTCCTCCAAAGAACTTTCACTGAAGAGACTTCTTTGTTCCTTAACCTCGAAATCTGATAATCAAGGATCTCCGTGGGAACCTCCTCATAGGAGAGCCTATCCTTCAAACCCACATCCTTCAAGGGAACAATCAAGGCCGAATCACCAACACACTTCTTTATCAAGAAAACTGGATGAACCCCTTCTAACTCTGTTGGAAAATCCAACTCACAAGAAACACTATCAATTCTCCTTGAAATTCAATAAGGTCTTACAAAATAGGGACTTAGCATTCCTTTCTTGCCAAATCTCATCACACCCTTCGTGGGTGACACCTTTAGGAAAACCCAATCATCAACTTCAAATTCCAACTCCCTTCTCCTCACATCCACATAAGATTTATGTCGACTCTGAGCGATTTTAAACCTTTCCCAAATAAGTTGAACCTTCTCCATAGTCTCATAAACCGTATCAGGACCAATCAAGAATGCCTCACCTACCTCAAACAAACCAATAGGAGATCTACATCTCCGACCATAAAGTGCCTCATACTGAGCCATCTGAATTCTAGAGTGAAAGTTCTTGTTGTAGGAAAACTTGATAAGAGGTAATGATCATCTCAATTACCTTTGAAATCAATCACACATGCTCTAAACATATCCTCCAAAGTCTGAATAGTACGCTCTACATGGCCGTCAGTTTAAGGGTGAAAATTTATGCTAAGCTTCACCTGGGTACCAAGACCCCTCTGAAAAGACCTCCAAAATTCAGATGTAAACTAAGGGCCTCTATTTGAGATGATGGACAAAGTAACACCATGCAATTGAACTATCTCCCAGATGTAGAGTCTGGCATAATCATCTGCTAAATCATTAGTCTTAATAGCCAAGAAGTGGGATGACTTGGTCATCCAGTCGACAATCACCCAAATGGAGTCATTTTGCCTTCGAGTATGGGGAAAACCCGTAATAAAGCCCATATTGATCGCTTCCCATTTCCAAGTGGGAAGGTCAATATCCTGTATCATTCCACCCGGTCGCTGGTGCGCTACCTTCACTTGCTGACAGTTGGGAGACTTAGCCATAAAACCGGCTATGTCCCTCTTCATACCATTCCACCAAAAGACTTCCCATAGGTCACGGTACATCTTGGTGGCACCGGGGTTGATGGAATTCTAGAACCATGAGCCTCAGTCAAAATCTATTGGCATAACCCATCTACATCTGGCACACATAGTCGACCCTGATAACGAAGTACACCATCTCCCCCTTCGGAGAACACCTCAACCCTTTGCTGATGAACTGCACTCTTAAGCTAAAGTAGAATAGGATCCATGTCTTACTTTGCCTTTACCTCCACTACTAAGGATGATTCAGAACAACTCAGCACAATAACACCACCTTTGGTCTAGCCCATAAGGTGAACTCCCAACCAAGAGAGCCTATGAACCTCCTTCACCAACTCCTTCTTTCCGTCTTCAACGGAATATACACTCCTTATGGACAATCTACTCAAAGCATATGCCACTACATTGGCCTTACCCAGATGGTAAAGAACACTCATGTCATAATCCTTAAGAAGCTCAAGCCATCTCCGCTATCGCAAATTCAATTCCTTCTGAGTGAACACATACTGAAGACTCGTATTCTCAGTGAATACACCCACATGCACACTATACAAGTAATATCTCCAAATCATCAAAGCAAAGACCATGGCTGCCAACTCAAGATCATGAGTAGGATAGTTCTTCTCATGAGTCTTAAGTTATCTCGAAGAATAAGAAATCACCTTACCATGCTGCATCAAAACACACCCCAAACCAATCCTAGAAGTATCACAATACACAACTAAATCATCTAGGCCCTCGGGTAGAGCTAACACTGGAGCTATGGTCAATCTAGTCTTCAATTCCTGAAAGTTCTTCTCACACAAATCAGACCACTAAAACTTTACCTTCTTCTGAGTCAATCGGGTCAAAGGGGCAGTAATGGAAGAAAATCCTTCCACAAACCTCCTGTAGTATCCATCCAAACCCAAAAATATTCTAATATCAGACGGGGAAGTGGGTCTAGGCCAGTTCTTTATAGCCTAAATCTTTTGAGAATCAACTCGAATACCATCCCTAGTCACAATATGACCCAGAAAAGCAACAAACTGCATCCAAAACTCACACTTGCTAAACTTAGCAAATAACTGCCGGTCGTTGAGAGTTTGCAACACAACTCTCAAATGGTTCGCATACTCCTCCTCACTCTGAGAGTAGATGAGGATATCATCAATGAAAATAATCACAAACATATCGAGGTACTGTTTGAACACACGGTTCATCAAATCCATAAAGGTTGCAGGAGCATTTGTTAGACCAAAAGACATCACAACAAATTCATAATGACCATACCGAGTTATAAAAGCTGTCTTCGGAATATCACACTCTCTAACTCGTAGCTGATGATAACCGGATCTAAGATCAATTTTGGAGAAGAAACTAACACCCTGAAACTGATCGAACAAGTTATTAATCCTAGGAATGGGATATTTATTCTTGATTGTGACCTTGTTCAACTGACGGTAGTCAATACACATTCTAAGAGAACCATTTTTCTTTCAAACAAATAAAACCGGGGCACCCCACGGAGAAATGCTAGGCTTGATGAAACCTTTATCAAGAAGATCCTTCAACTGATCATTTAACTCCTTAAGCTCCATGGGAGCCATTCTATAGGGAGGATTAAAGATAGGATTCGTATCTGGGAGAAGATCTATCCCACAGTCAATCTCCCACTTGGGAGGGACTCCGGGAAAATCCTAAGGAAACACTCTGGAAACTCATTCATAACAAGAATAAACTGAAGGGATGGGGTTTTGGACTGCGTGTCCATAACCCGCACTATGTGATAAACATACCCCTTTGAAATCATCTTCCTAGCCCTAAGATAAGATATGAAATAAGCTTTTGAGGAAGGGGGACTACCTTGCAATTCTAAAACGGGTTCATTTGAAAACTTGAAACTCACAACCCGAGTACGAAAATCAATAGAAGCATAACAAGCATGTAGCCAATCCATGCCAAGAATAACATCAAAATCAGTCATCTCTAACTCTACTAGATACACTGAAGTGACTCTATGAAGGACTGAGACAGGGCAATTTTTGTAGATTCTTTTGGCTAGGACTGACTCACCAACATGAGTAGATACACAAAAGGGTTCTAAAAGATGATCCAGACAAATCTCAAACTTACAAGCAACATAAGGGGTTACAAAATATAAGGAGGCACCAGGGTCCAACAAAGCATACACATCAAGAGAGAAGACTTTAAATATACCAGTAACCACATCTGGAGAACTCTCCTGATCCTGACACGGAAGGACATAGCATAAAGACGGTTCTGGTGCTGACCCCCAAAATTAGAAGTTGCGTCCTGCGGGGCTGGTCTATGTCCTGAAGCTACTAGGGTAGGATGGGTCCTACCTCTCTGTCCTTTCTTAGCTGAAGGGCAATCCCTGATCTGATGTACAATCTAACCATAACCAAAACAACCCTCTCTACCAGCCAAACACTCACCGAGATGGTTCTTTCCGCACTTGGTATAAGCGGGGAAAGAAGATCCCTTAGCAACACTACCTTGAGACTGGGAATAGGAACCAGATCCTCTACCACCCTGATCATGACGAGGCCTCTAGGCCTGGGCAAGAGCACTAGCAGAAGAATGAATGGGGCTTGATGACTTCTTCTTGAACGAGGAGCGATGTCCACGTCCGGACCTCTGATGGCTAAATCCCGAACCCTCAGATCTAGTTCTTTTGTTCTCCCTCTCCATCTCTCTTAGCTTGTCACCCTCAATCAGATGGGCATGAGTCATGAGTCAGGAAATGTTCATATCACTCATTAACAAGGTAGACCTACACTTTTTCTTCACCATATAATAAACCCCATATATCAAAATTGCTCATTTGATCATGCAGGTCCGCTACCATGGAGGGAGCATATCTAGACAAATGAGTGAACTTCAAATTATACTCTTGAACAGACATCGACCCCTGTCTCAAGTTCACAAATTCCTCCACCTTCGCTTGCCTCAACTCTTGGGTAAAGAACCTATCAAGGAAGGCACTCTCAAAACACTCCCAAGTCGTGGTGACCGCATCCCTCACCTTAGCCTCCTTCCATTAGGTGAACCAAATATGAGCTACATCCTTGAGTTGATAGGATGCAAGCTCAACACAATCGACCACAACCACTTGCATAACTTTGAAGATCTTCTTCACTTCATCAATAAAGTTGAGAGGGTCCTCACTCACCTTCAAACCCAAAAATTTGGGTGGGTTCATTCGAATGAATTCACGAACTCGGGCCGCTACCCCACCTTGAGGGTGGACGGGGGCAGGAGACTGCTGATTGCCCTGAGTGGAATAAGTTTGAGCTAGAAAATGGATGGCATTTCTGAATTCCTCATTTGTGACATCGGGGACCAGAATGGGAAGAGCAGCATTCTGAGTAGCTCGGGGAGGCATAGCACATCAAGGAGGCATAATCTGAAATGTACAAGATAAGGATTGGAGGAACATTAAAGTTAAGCTCTAGTGCACGATGTGATCATGAAAGAAGTGAAGGTTTCTAAGATACCTCATAACTTACCTCTCATATGTGTGGCACGCTTCACACACATGAAAGAGACTCTACTCGATGCGGCTTTCAGACATCCTAGGACTCTTGAACCTGAAGCCCTAATACCAAGTTTGTCATGCCCCAAGGTTACCCCTAGACGTAACATAGGACTTGGGACCAAAAATTCCCTAAGCTAACCCTTGGTCATAGCATTCTCAAGCATAACAAAAGATAAGCGGAAGCATAATAGATAAAGTCATAATAGCATAAATGGATAATCAAGTAAAATAGGAATACAAGATCCATAAGAAGACTCAAATACTGTGTAGGTCTGAAAAGCCTCTACTCATGACATAAAGAGTTCCTAGGACAAGACCCTAGCTAACTCAAAGTATGGAAATGAAAAGATAACACAAGCTAATAACATGACTAGCCCTCGAGCTAGGAGGACTCACCAACAGCTGGCAGATGGAGTGGCCTAGAAGCTCTAGCCACGTGCCTGGGATGGAACACCTAAATCTGCATCATCAAAGTATGCATCACAAGATATGCATCAGTACTATAAGATGTACCGAGTATGAGAGATATGAATCAATGTAAAGAAAACATGTTAAGTATGTTTAACAATCAAAATCATGCTTTATAAGTAAAACTGGATGCAAGTAACTCTATGAAATGTCATAAGTTGAAGACATAATAATAAATAATAAGTCTTAAATCTAACCAAGAGTCAAATACATTTTCAATGCATAAACTGTTTCTATGGGAGGTTCTCTAACCTACATAGACCATGTGAGCTACATGGAATCCAAAGTATATGCCCCATAGAGAGGACCCCATATACCTTTCTAGGGTATAAAGGCATAACAGTGGCATGATCACTAAATCTGATGCCCAACAGTGGGGACTTACAAACCTAGGAGGGAACGTAGTTCTGGGACTAAGGGTACTCTCACCCAGTTCAACTCGGTGCTAAATACTACTCCCAAAACATACTTATATCTCATATAATATTGGGGCATATCTGATGCCACAACTGATTATAACTGGTGACATATCTGATATCAAAACTGTTTGAAAAGCAATAAGACATATCTGATGTCATGCCATTCAAAATCGTACATCTAAAGACTTAGCATAGCCATAATTCAAATCACGCCTTTCCTTTCTAAATTCATACTTAAAGAATTAGGCATGCAATTTCATAAAATACATAAGGTCATGATATCTAATCATGTCAAATTTCTCTTGAAAACATGCAACTCAATGGAATCATGCTAGAAATCAACTTTAAAGATTGGGCTTTTAAAACCAATGAAGGAATCATAATCAAATCATAATTAGGCAATAAGAAACCATGGATTTAAGCATAGAAATTGATTTCATAAGTTTTCTCCAATTTAGATCAAAACCCTAATTTCACAAGCTCATAATTTAGCATAAGAATTGGGGGTCTTGGGCACAAGGGTGAAAGGAACCCCTTATTGAATACCCACATACCTTGATTGAAGCTAACCCACTTGAATTGAAAAGACCTAGAAGACTTGAACTTGGAGCTTGAGACTTAGATCTTGGAGAAAAACTTTTCCTTTTTGGGAGAAGAATGAAGATTTGAGAAGGGACTTAGGCTAATGAGGGTGAAAACACTTCTAGAAGTAGCCAAAACGACATCATTTAGGAGTTAAAAGGGTGGGTAATGACTAAAATACCCCTGGGATTTAATTAAGAAAAGCTAGAAATTGGTCAATTTCAGGGATCATAGGTCGGTTCTATGGGTTGTCGTTTGAACCACGACCTGTGGTTCCAACTCGTAGTTCTTGGCCAACTAATCAGGCCGCAGAAGAACTTCTACGGGTCAATAGGATGGACCTGTAGAATGAACGATGGATCGTCATTTGGAGTCATTGTTCCTGGGGACCTAGTTGCACCATGGTCAAACCACGAGTCAGGATTATGGTTCATTGTTTGGACGACGAGTAATAAAATTGAGTCGTTATTTCAGAGGGACTTGCCAACCCTCTTATCTGAGTTCCACAAGTGGACAGGATGGACCTGTGGTTTGAACCACGGTCTGTAGAACCAACTCGTGGTTCCAGACCAGAGGCTGAATCAATCAGGAGGAATCACGGTTCCATTCCATGACCCGTGGTTTGAACCACGGTCCATGGTTTGGACCCATCATTCATGAAACATGAAATTTTTCTGAGATTTTAACTTGGATTGCTTGTTTGGTTTCCAAGGTGTTACAGAAACCTTTAGTTTGGGTCCTAAGGCTTTTTGACTATGTTTGGGCTATTGGGTTCCTTTTTTGTAATATGATTGTTTTAGGCATGGGTACCACTTTTCATCGAAACAATCTCCATAAAAAATTTGGCTGATTTTGTTGAGTCCAAAATGTTGTTTCCAATTGGGTAGCTGATGAAGTCCAAAACAACTCTCCCAAAGGAGGTGGTGATAACGGGAATACAACAAACAAGAAGAAACAAAGGAAAAGATATGAGAATTAATAACTAGGAATTGAAATTATAGGCAACAAGGGGCTAAAACCCTCACCTCCCAATTGATTCCAACAACTAGATACTAATTCAACTCAACTAATCAAGGAAACCTAAATGAAATCCACAAGTGGGAGACCTTCGATTAATTAAGTAAAGAAGTTAAACTAACAATCAAGAGAGTCACCCTAATCACTCACTAATTCCTTAAGGGAATTACACTAAGTCTTACACTAGCAACTACAAGTTTAGAGTATCAATCTTCAATATGCAAAAACTAGTCTTCCAAAATGAAGAAAAGCTACTACTTATACTAGGGAATAAGAAGACACTAGCTATTACAGTTTTGCCCTTAATGAAGTAAGGGCCTTGTTTGGTTGCCTTCTTTTGGGAATTCTTGAATTCCTCCTTCCACCTCACTTTAATGGACCACCCACACATTGTATGCTTTCCTTTGCATGAACATCGTACGTGTCATCTATACTATCCATGCTCGTGTCAACCATGCTATCCATGCTAGTATCATTCTCCCCTTCTTGAAAATGATTCGTCCTCGAATCCAAACCTTAAAGACACATGAGAAGGACAACAACCAAAACATCCTCAAAGCATGAGGGTTAGTACAAGGGTTAGCAACAATATCACCATGCCAAGGAGGCACAAATTTGAGATATAACCAAATATCCTTTTCTTCCAATAAAAGCAACTTATCATACAAGGTACAAAGGTTTTGGTTATGATAAACATCAAGAGACAAGGCAAACACAAAGGTCTTTGTGGCATCAAGTATCATATCTAACTTTGGAGCCATAAGACACAATTGTTTCATTATCTCACAAGTAGGACACACCAAAAGTGGTGCAATCACCCATAAGGGTTCATTCCGGTCAAAAAAGTAAAAGACCCACATATCTTTACCTCCATACAAAATAAATCTCACACCACTACGGGTATCATCATAAGAAAAAAGGTAGTAGAGAAAGGTGTTAAGCTCACTCTTCTCATCTAGGGCATGCCAAAAGATAAGGACACTGATAGATAAGAAGAGACATTTTAAGCACAAAACAATCCTCTCTATAAGACAACTTTCCAAAGGAATAAAGTGCACCAACAAAGCCATGCTACTAGAATAGTCGAGGGATTTATTAGGAGTCAAATCACTCCATGCCAAATAATACTCCCAAGGAGTTGGGGTCCCTCCTATCATAGAACTAAACATGCTTCCAAAAGTTCCATTTGAAACTTCAACTTGTCCAACCCTATGAAGGTGACAAGGAGCTTTCAATATCTATGGACTCTCCCAAAAATAAATAAGCAACTTAGCATCCACTCGAGGGTTCTCAATTGCAAATACACACTTTAAAAAAAGAATGTTAACAAGATGGCATTCACAATTTGGAACATAAGAGGACGAGATTAAGCATTTCAAGTACACTTCATTATTATTCCTCAAACAAACTCCCGCCAAGAATGGATAAACAAATGGAGTCATGCTTTTAAGAATCCATCCTAACACCTCAACTTGTCTAACCACATAAGTGTGATAAGGAGTAGAATACATAAATCGAGCATCACGAATGCACCATGGATTCTTTCCCAAACAATAACTATGGTTGGCATTCAAAACATGAAACACACATAACTTAAGCATATCCAAAACCAACCATGAATACATTGGAGCTATATCATCACTTTCATGGTAGGGTATGAGGTCATACAATTTCCAAAACCTACCTACCATAGAAAAAGTGTCATCATGACTCCAAGGATTGCTTGGAATAAGAGGGGAAGGGTACATACCTTGAAGACGGGCTTTTGAGTCTGCATTCTTGTGCACCACACTTGGTTTCCCAAAGCTTTCCCTCCAATGCATCATTTTGGACCCATAGACTTGGTCTTTGTGTTTCTTCTTAAGAGTTGACTTTCTAGGTAGCTCTATTATTAGGCCTTCAACCCTTTGTTCATGAGGGACCTTGTTCGGATCCTCCTTTAGAAATATTTGTCCATGAACCTGCAAAAGAGAAGGGATGGTACTAGGAAAATGCTAGCACCATGGTTAGTAGGTAACAGGGGATTGGTATTGGCAAGTCCCAAAATTAAGTGCTCCTTGTGCACCTCTTTTAAGTCACTTCTTGGCTCATCAATCTCATACAACTTTTCTTCTTGAGCCAATTCTTTCTTCTCCTTTTCAAGTTCCTCTCTCTTAAGTACTTTCTGAAGCTCCCTCATTATCTTGTAATCCTCACTCACTTGATAGGGTGTTAAAGGTACAAGAATGTGCCTTCGTCCTCCAAATACAAATGAGTATTTATTGGACTCCACTTGATATCGAACATCCCTACCGGCTAGCCAAGGTCTACCAAACAACATATGACAAGATTGAATGGGCAAAACATCACATAACACCTCATCTCGATACTTGCCAATGCTAAAATTCACGACCACTTGTTTGGTTACCTCTACTTCATAATTCTCAATGAGACATTGAAGTGTGTATGGCTTGGGGTGTCTTTGTGTAGGAAGCTTCATTCTATCAACCATAGTGCAACTCACCACATTAGTACTACTCCTACCATCAATGACCAAGGAACATACCCAATCCATCATCTTGAACCTTGCATGAAATAGGTTCACACTTTGATCAAGTTCCTCTTTAGAAAGATCCCCCATGATTCTCTTTAGATCACAAGAAGAGTTCAAATCCTTCTCCAATTTCTCATCAACAACATTTGACGTTGCTTCATCATGCCTAACCTTAGGTTCATCACAACCATTCCCAACCTCATACTCTATCACATTTTTAGCACAAGGTTCATCACACAAGATAACATTTGACCTCTTTTGTGGACAATTTCTAGCAATATGTCCTTCACCTTGACACTTATAACATCAAATGATAGAAAGAGAAGAAGATTGAGGTATATCATGATTACCTCCATAGGCTTGGTCTTCCCCTTTTGTGCTGTAGTTAGCTTGAATAGCTTGACTACCATCTTGGAACATTGGAAGACTCGCCATGTTGTCACCCATCCCATGATTTGGAACACCTTGACCACCATATCGATCACTTCGATCTTCACACCTTTCTCCTTCATTCCTATACCTATCTCCACTATCCCATTTTCCTTGACATCTCATGATGCCTTGGTTCATACCAAAGCCTTTGGGTCTTTCCCACCATTCATTCGGGCTAACCTCTTCACACATTTCATCATAAAGAGGGTTTTGATAATAGATATCTTGGTAGGGTACTTGTGGGTAGTGTTGTTGGGTTGGAACATAAGGTACATGCAAGGATGCATGTGATATATTTTGTGGAGGTGCTTGGCTTCTATCTTGGTTTTCCACAAAAGGACTCCTTTGTGGTGGATGATATGGTTGTGTATTTGGATGTGGGGTGACTTGCCTATCATAGCTTGGGTTCATTCGGAATGTAGTTTGAGGGTAGGTTTGGTTCCAATTTGGTTGGGGGTAGTATAGGTTGAATTCTTGACCCGAGGTCCTTCTTGTTTCTTCACTTTGACTTGTCATAAGGAACCTCCTTTCATTCATACTATCCATCCTTGTCATAAAGTTGTTTCAACCTCCCTTGACACATTGAAATTCGTCCCCATGTTGTTCACCAAGCTCCTTCCTCCATGGTTATAAGGAAAATGATTAGACATTGTACCTACAAAAACTAAACAAACAATATTAGTAGAAAAAAACCTCACATCACTAGTATGTAAACTCTCAACTCATCTTTTATGGCGTCGTCTCAAAATTGGTAGTGAACTAGCTTCACTCAATCAACTCAAGGTCACCTATCCTTTGTGGAGGAGTAGATTCTTGTGACTCTTGAAAGAAGGACGACTTGAAAGACTCTAAACGGACTTGAATCAAGAAATTAATTAACGAAACAAAACAAGAAAAGAAGAAGGAAGAAGCACGAAAGAATTCAGACTCAAGAATTAAGTAACAAAAGTAAGAGAAACCACTTGTTGTTGCTTAATTTGGAGAATCAAAGAGATGATTTGATGTTTAAAAACTAGTTAACAAGTAATTAAAGATGTTAATTAGATGTTAAATAGTTGAGAAATCAAAGAAAAATGAGTGTAGAAGAAGAAGTTTGAAGTTCCAACAGTTACAAAAAAATTGGGGTCTTAAAAGTTCCAACACTTAGAAAAATTTTGGGGTCCCAAAATTTGAGACCCCTCAAAAAACTAAGTGTAAAAACCTGCAGAAATGAGCCCTCTAAAACTGTAGTCACGCGCTGATGTGGCGGCTGACGTGGCAGTCCACGTGGATTTTTTTTTTTTTTTTAAAATTCCACTTATGGACCCAACAAACATCTTTGACCACTTTGACTTGGAAAAGTTGGATCAAACGTACCTTTTGGCTTCTTCTTCTTCAAGATGTTCTTGATGAATATCAAAAACACCTAGAACACCAAGAACACACACTAAACACCAATAACTTCAAATGAGCTCGGAATTGGCTCAAATTTTAGGATTAGCTTCCCTTTAACGTAGGGAACAAACCCCAATGATTTTTAAGCTTCAATTCCTCCTTAATCAATAGACCCACTTTCAAAGTTTGTAAAGCTTTAAAAGCTCAAAACACTTTAATGGCAACTCCACTTCTACAACTCCAAATCGCACGAAATTTAAAATTTAGACTCAAAAAACACTAGGGAACAAGGATCTAGTGTCAAAAACAAGAAATCAAACAAGAAAATTTTCGGATTTTTTTTTTTTTTTTTTGGATTTTGAAGATATCAAATTCCCAAGACTTAGATTTGTGGAAACAAACCTAAACCTGGCTCTGATACCAAATGATAACGGGAATACAACAAACAAGAAGAAACGAAGGAAAAGATATGAGAATTAATAACTAGGAATTGAAATTATGGGCAACAAGGGGCTAAAACCCTCACCTCCCAATTGATTCCAACAACTAGATACTAATTCAACTCAACTAATCAAGGAAACCTAAATGAAATCCACAAGTGGGAGACCTTCGATTAATTAAGTAAAGAAGTTAAACTAACAATCAAGAGAGTCACCCTAATTACTCACTAATTCCTTAAGGGAATTACACTAAGTCTTACACTAGCAACTACAAGTTTAGAGTATCAATCTTCAATATGCAAAAAACTAGTCTTCCAAAATGAAGAAAAGCTACTACTTATACTAGGGAATAAGAAGACACTAGCTATTACAGTTTTGCCCTTAATGAATTAAGGGCCTTGTTTGGTTGTCTTCTTTTGGAAATTCTTGAATTCCTCCTTCCACCTCACTTTAATGGACCACCCACACATTGTATGCTTTCCTTTGCATGAACATCGTACGTGTCATCTATACTATCCATGCTCGTGTCAACCATGCTATCCATGCTAGTATCAGGTGGCAACGATTAGCACAAATCAAATTTTCCCAATGCGAGTCGGGGTTGTATCCACGAGGATTGGTACGGAGATTAACCCTAAATTGTAATTTGATTCACAAGAGCAAGCATAATGTTCAATCAAGTAAATAAAATGGGGGAATTGGTTTTGGGAATGAAAAGTCGAATTGTAACAAAGCAACAAGGTAAACCCAAGTGTTTATATAAAGATTGGGAGACTACGAATGTGCTTCCAATGGGGTCATGCAAAGGGATAGAGGTTGATTATTCAAGCTAATTCTCAACCAAAGTGCGAGTAGCCTTGGTTCAAGTCATGCTTAGTTTTTTTTCAACCTACTAAGAATATATACACTATGGTCTCTTTCAAACTCCATAGTTGAGTAATAAATCAGCCAATTGGATTAGGTGAGTCAAGATATCTCTAGCCTCAACTCTTAGGTGGGAATTTCATAAATTGAGCTATTTCTAGCCTCAATTTATGGTGGAAATACCAAATCCTTATTATTGAATCCTTACCCAATTATTGAATCTCTTTATCAAGAAAGCACATAGTTTTGTAAGCTAAATTAATGTTTGCAACTATCAATTTTATAATTTAAACATGAAAGATTCAATAGACCCACACATAATAATCAATTATAAACTCAAATAATCAACACATATTCTCAAATTCAAGCACCCATCATGCACACACTCCTAGAATTGAATTTAGCTACTCATAATGAAGGAACAAGAGAATATACCAAGTGAATTTTCAATAATTACATTCATCTTCAATAACTATCTTCAAATTCCAAGCTCAAGTATTCAAAAATTGTGTTTTTCAATTCAAGGAAGAATAAAACTAAGGAAAACTTGTACGCTAAGGTGTATACTCACTATCCTCCACCAATTGGGGAAAAACTGATGTATATTCCTTGCACATGACCCAAAAAGTGTCTTGGAAGCTTTTCAATTATGCAACAACAATCTGGACTATTTTTCCCATCGGGACACTTGCGATGGCATCTGCGGTCACCCAATCTGACTTACAGCAAGCAGGTGCCATGTCTTCAAAGCAGTGAAGAACCTTTTGCATGCGGCTCCATCTGCGCAGGCACCTGCGATCTCCCTTGGAAACTTGCGGAACACAGGTGCCTCTAATGCTAGGTAGTGGTCCAACTCCCTTATGCGCTCCACCTGTGAAACGCAAGTGCCATCATGGGACTTGCAGGTCCTCTTGCACATCTTGGACATATCTTTTCTCTTCTGGTCATCTTTTGACTTAGCCTCCAAGTATAGCTCATTTGGGTTCAAATTCTCTTCTTTCTTCATTGATCAAGAGTATTTTCATATAAGACAATAAAGGCATAAAATCCTCCTAAATCACATCAAATGTAGGTGATAACTCATGAATAAGAGCTAAATAAGTTTGTAGATTACAAACTTATCAAACCCCAAAACTTGAACTATTGTTTGTCCACAAGTAAAGCACTCATAAGGAAAAGGATTGCGACAAACTTCTCAAGACACAAGGACTGCACAAAGGACCATACTGACTCAAAGACTCAAGAAAATAATAAACAACAGACACAAAAAAAAAAAGACACTCACTCATTTGGTACCACCATAATCATTGGGCAAAGTTGCTCACTTCAAAATTCTTTCCAATAAAATTCTTTCATTTAAAATCAGGGGAATTGTTCTTTCAAAATAAGATCATCAAGCTTCTTAAGTCATTAGCATTAACCTTCAAGGTTTTCCTCAAGATTCGTTACATAACTTTTCTCATTCATTCCTTTCAATTGAAATCAAGACTTCACTATTTACTTCAAGGATGCAATGCCACTCACCACAAGAGAGAATCTCACTCACAATAATGCAATTCATAATATTAGTATTATAAGAGAACACGAAGACTCTCACTCTCTCAAAGAAATTCAAGTGCACACATATAGAATCATAGGCTTGTCCTTTAGTAATTCGCTATTAGAGTTGCAAAGCTCTGTATCACTAAGGACATGTGAGTAACTATGTAGGCTAGGGTTAAGGTGAGGAATTCATTTTGTTCAAGTGACTAAACCTTCCTAACGCTATCATAATGCATTAAAGTGCACCGCTTAATAATTTGATTCAACTTTACCTTATTCCTCCCTCTAACAATCCCAATGTTTCCCACAAACCATTATTCCAAACACCCTTCTCTTTTGCTTACAAGGTTACACCACTCAATTCTTTTTCTTTCATTCTTTCTTTATTTAGAAAAATTACTTCTCAAGATAATCATAGGGTGCTACCTCATAATTGAAGCTCAATTAATCCTTCTACCATCAATAATGCATACACCCCCAAACATAGGCTTTTGCCTACATCACATTCAATTTGTTTATTCATGTTCCCCCCCAAGATTAAGCTTTTAGCCTACACTTTTATTAATAGCAATTAGGGAGGAACAAGTACCAAAATAGAGGGTTCAATAAGGTCAAGGTGTGTATCATGCATGCCAAGGAATTGTTAAAGGCTCAAAGGGGGTTGACTAGGATCAATGTTAAGGAAAAGAACTTTTGGATAAAGTGAATATTCAAAGAGGGCCTAGGGTCAACTTCCAAGCTAAGCAACGTCTAGGATTTTGCCTTGAATCACATTAAAGGCAAGTTCTTGATGACATGCATACACAAGAACAAAATAGACATTACCACACAAGGCATCACAACACAAGAAGTTCAGAATTAGTGTCAAAATCAATTGGAACAAATGACTTTTGACAAGAGATTACGAGTTCTACACAACTCATTTGTGAATAAATCAAGCGACACAGAGAGTGTGCAAATCATGACAAAAGAGCACTCTTTTAAAAATCATTTTCCTTTTTTTTCTCAAATTTTCAAATTCTTTTGCCGTAATATTTTTTGGTGGTCCCATTTGAGACACGTGTGACACAGACTCAAAAGAAAAACTAAAACTTGGCATTTTCCCTTAAGAAAATTTCCTCTTAATCTATCATAAGAAAATGTCACCCAGTTCGACACACAAAACAAATAAAAGAAAATTTTACTCCTTGGAAAAGAACCGTAGCATGAAGAAAACACTCAAAGTTTATTCAAAATCAACTATTTTTTACAAAGGCGATCTTCGAGTTATGAACTCAAGGATTAATGGAGAACTAGGCCCAGCATAGACACTAAGCATATTTGAAAAGCACGGGTAGTGAAATAATTAATGTGTAGGACTAACTCGGCAATACGACAACCTCATACAGATAAAAATAATAATAAGATTAAGCTCGCAAGTGCACAATATGAAGCATAAGGAAATTTATTGATAAAGACATCCCCTACAAGGGACAGATAACAACAATTATAATTTAAAAAGTCAAGCCCGGCAAGGGAAACAATCCATCAAAATAATTAGAAAACTAGAAGATCCACACCCCGACATAAAGTAAAGAATTGCCCCCAATGAACAAGAATGATAAAAAAGAAAAGGTGAAGAAACTCCCTATATACTCTAAGATTGAGGAGGAAGCCTTCTCGAATAGTAGGGGCATTGCCCCTACATGGGCCTGGACTCTGATGGAATGTAAGTATGCTCCTGATCAATCTTGAATCCAACCATAAAAGGGGTTGATGGGTCCCAAGAAACCCAAAGAGGGCCATAAGGGTCTATAATTTCCTATTTATCTTGAAGTATCGTTAGCTCGTGATAGGAGAGAGTCGAAGGACCCCAACTGGATCCAGTGTTATGAGGAGCAACTTTCTCACGAGGCAAATGCATAGTCAGCTGATCCTACAAAGGGGGATATGGTTTCCATGTGACATCCATACCTAGCTCCACCATTTCCTAAATTTTAGATGTCTTAACATTATCCATCGAGTCATCACCTACACACTAATCATCTGGGGGCTTCTCTCTCTTTGGGGTGATATTGGAGTGGCAACCGGTAAATTAAGAACCAAACCCAAATGTAGAGTGCTCGATGTGTTCCTATCTAAGTCTTTCCATATGGCATAAGAATATTTTTCTATTGTATTGGTTCAAGCATACAATTTGGTCAAACTAGTCATCAACAACTTCAATTTGATAGCATTTTGAATCATGGATGGAATGTCCCTAGCAATCTTTCAGAGAAGGTCATCATTGTTTTGGGCCATGCTAGCAAGATTGAGAAGACCATATATCGGAGAATATGATAAAGGAGTAGGTCTAGAAGGAAAGGAGGTAGCTTGAGCATTTCCCAACACCTCGGGAGTGGGCACAATGTCCTCCAAATGGGTATGCGCACCCAAAATAGGAGCCCCAACAGTATCTGATGGAAGTAGGTTCGAATAAGCTCTCATTTTATTGATCGAGGGAGAATCTTTATCCTTTTTTATGGCCAAATCCATTACACTCTCTGCCCGAACTATTCTTTCCATTAACCGGAGATGGGGCCCCTTAGCCATGAGGCAAAGCAAACTGATAAGAACAATGAAAGGCATAAAAGTTGCCTGATTCATAGCTTTTCGCTTAAATTGGTCAACTATAATCTCACCAACATTGATATGGATGTCGTCCATGATGCATACAATGAGAATAGGTACCTCAATGGAAACATTAGTGTTTTTCTTCGAAGGAATGAGTCTTGTGCAAACTATGTCCAGCCCCATTCTAGCTTCAAACATTAGGTCATGGAAGGAAATTAAACCCTTCGTAATAGCCTAAAGAGGTTGGCTCTTAGCAATAACACTAGCCATCCAAGCATATTGGTCCACCTGTGAAGCTAGGCGCCCTATGAATCCTTTCCCAGGATGCACCAGTTCATACCAGTGGATAGAATTGATAATAGCCGATGTAATGTCAACCTCCTTACCCCACACCAAAGCTAATTGCAAACATGACATCTTGTCCACTCAACCCTTGTGTTTCAAAATATCTTGTCTAGACTGATAAGAAGCGTAGAATTCTCTCACTATTTCTGGGAAATAAGGACCTGGAACTTATGTAAATACATCCCACACCCGCACATGGAACTGAGTTGCTATGCTAGGGAAGTCCTCCTTAAAGGATTATAATTCAAACCAAGCCTTCTTGGTGATTATCCTTTTCTCACGAAAAGTGAGATAATAAGATTCCATTCCTTCAAGGCGAAATTAGAGTTTCGCTATTGTGTGTTCCTTATCTTTCACATGTATTGGGGTGGTGTCATGTGTAGGACCGCCTATTGGAGCCTTGCCTTTATATTTTCTCCTGGATGAAGACATGTCCCTGAGATAGGATGTGAGTTCCAAAGAACACCAAACAAAAATCTTTTTGTATTTTTCACTAGTAATGAAGGAAAATACTACAAGAAGTTAATGAAAAAAAAGAAATTGAATGCACAAAGAAAAGAGCATCATGAGTTGACTGTCAACATGGGAAATTTACATGTGTTTCTCAAGTGGAGACCCACGATTCACATGTGGTCTTGCACATGCTAGGCAAAACTATAATAGAAGGATAATGCATATGTGACAGGACATGCGTTTCGCATGAGCTAACATGCGGCACGCAGGTGCTGTCGCACATACTTGACAGTAAGATGGAAATTTCAACTTCTACCTGCATTACCACCTGCATTTTGTAGGTGGAGAATTGTGACACACATGTAAAACGCCGGTGGAAAGTAGTGAGTAATTCTCAATTATCTTCTTTCACTTGCATTGCACATGCGATTTGCAAGGCAACAATTGTGGAACGCAAGTTCCTAACAGGTCAGAAACACATTCTAACAACACTAAGCCATGGTAACTTAATTATTTGACCAATTTCTATGTTTAACAAGTACCCAAACTTCCCAAAAGAACTTCACAATAATAATAGGACCGTATTTTCAACAAGTAACGTATGCTCAATGACTTTGCCTTATCTATCATTGCAAACATCAAGCCAAATGATTCATCATGAGAAGCACACCAAATTTCCATAATAATCACTCTCACTCAACCAAAGTTCTCACCGAACAAAATATAATCAACAATAATACTCGAGAGCACAATGGTTAGCAAGTTCAACCCAACAAAACATTCTTTCAATCAACCCAAAGTAGTGATGATTTTCTCATAAGAAAGACGTCACCAATCTATAATAGGGCTAAACCATGCACTACAAATGAGTGCATTACTCAGACTTCACCCAGAACTTAAACTAGCAGGCTAAAATTATCACTAACAATATTCCTAATCATAAAAACATGATCTACCTAATTTTCCATAACCCATAACAATAATAATACCTAAAATTGAATTTCAAAATTAGATCTCCTGCATATTTGGGCATTGGTAGATTTCAAGTACCATGATTCACTAAACAATACTCCTAAAACACATAAAAACAATGGTTTAACGCGAGAGAGCATACCACAAGTGAAGATAGTGAAGTGGAGAGTGAAAAATTAAAGCTTTTTGACCCAACCATGGTGACCCATGATTTTCACAGGAAAATAAGTGACGGAAATAATAGTTAGCAGTAGTGGTTCGACAGCGAGGTGAGGGAGAGAGTGTGGGGAAGAGTTTGAAAGTTGAATGAGATTGTGAAGAGAGTTTTAAAGTGTTTAAAGGTTGTAATGGTTGAAAATAAGAATAAAGGGCGGGTTAAAGTGTGGAAGAAGAAGAAGATACGCGGGTCACGTCAAGGTATATGGGTAGGTCAACAATTTTAAAAACCATACATGTTTATGTGACACCACTTGTATTTCGTAGGTAGTCACCTGTATTTTGCATGTTGTTTCATAGATGACGAATCTCAGCATAAATGTTGCCAGTGCATTATTTTGGACCTACGATACCACATGTGTGTTGTAGGTCCTTGCATGCAATTCACATGTGATTCCTTAGACGCCAATATTTTTTGTCTTTTTCTTTAGTTCACTGCTTCAAAGAGGCGACTCCACTTGCATGCCAAAGTTAGCACATGCGACTCGCAGGTGAATGCATGTCCTCTTAGAGAATTTTTTACACTTAGCCACTTTTCAAATCTCCATGCATTCCTAAAACAAACCAAAAACAACAAAGAGGTGAATTAATTAAATCAAAAACACTTGGGTTGCCTTATAAGAAGCACTTGATTTTATATCGCGGCATAACGATCGTACCTCAAGTATTAATTATTGCCTAGAGTCATGTAAATATGATTGGCACAATCCCATCTGAAACTCCGAAAGTAATTTCTTAAGATATTTATCAACTCATCCTTTTTCGAAGCTAGCAACACCTTCGATGTGGATAATATGAGAGTGTCATTAGGACCCATGTGCATATCCACCAAGTTTGGTGGCTTAGGCATGATAAATTCCCTGGGGTCCCTCTTCCTCGACCATCATAAAGAAAAAGATGATCACTCACTGGTTCACCTCTAATATCATCTTTACAAGGACCTTCAACCAGCTCATCCTTGGTGGAAATCACAGATACGATCTGATATTCATTTGAAGGATTCATAGGTTGACATACATTGAACGTGACTTCTTTTCTTCCCACCCTAAATATGAGTTCTCCCAACTCAACATCAATGAGAGCTCTTTCGGTGGCCAAAAATGGGTGCCCCAAAATTATAGGCACCTCTAAGTCCACATCACAGTCTAACACTATAAAGTTCATTGGGAGTATGAATTTGTTCAACTTTACCAATACATCAAATAAAACAACTATCGGGCACTTTATTTAATGATCGTCCATTAGCAACCTCATCGGTGTTGGCTTAGGAGGTCCAAAACTTGACTTCTTAAAGATCAGAAGGGGCATCAAGTTGATGCTCGCCCCAAGGTCACATAAAGCCTTTTTGAATAAATAAACATCAATAGTGCAAGGGATGGTAAAAGAAATCAGATCTTCTCTCTTGGGGGCCATATTATTTGTCACGCCCCAAGTCTAGATGGGACAGACAATTACCATGTATACATATATGCTATGTAGATAATCTATGACAGATGATATATCAAGGATTCATGTACTAGAGACAACTAATAAGGATGATACATGCATATACAATAGCCTATGACCTACTGATACAAAACAAACACATTGTTGTCACTACCCAATTTCTCAGGTCATGATGGCTCCTACAACCCCCTAGTAGGCGAACCAATCCCCATAGCCTGAAATGATTAGTAATGGGCTACTACCTAACCAGTACGCACAATAAGCAAAAAATAAGCGGAAGCAGAATGTAAAGAAAGAACAAAGTGGAAGAAATAACCCAGCTTCTCTGTCACTCCTCTCAACCGCCACCGCCACCGTCGTTTTCGCAGTGGCACCTCCGCCGCCGTCACCACCAGCTCTGCGCCGGCCAGATCTGTCCCGGTAAGATCTGTTCCGGCAAAGATCTGCTTCTTCTCCTTTCTTTGTTTCCTTTCTTTTTCTTTTGTCTCGATTTCTTCTTCTTGCAGGTTCTTTTCCCGAGTCAGATCTAGCATAAATTCCGGTGACCAACCAGATTTCGTCGAACAACAAGATTCTGGCGACCAATTTTGACACCTCAACTTGCCGGAATCCAACCACTTTAGCAAGCAGACCGTCCTTCTCTCCTCACAGCTTGACCCCAGTGACTTCTATCCCTAGGCTTTATTTTCGTCCTCAGTAGTTGACATTTGCTTGGATTTTTTTTTTATCGCATTCTTGATAGCCTATTTAGGTTGACATTTCTGCCATTGCTTTAACACTCGCTGTCTAGTTTTTTTTCTACATTTTTTTTACATTTTACATTTTAGATTTATATTGACGTGTAGTGTTTTCGGGAAGCAAATTATTGGCTCTATATCGTGTTTGGTAGTGTAGTTCCTGTCTCTTGTACCTTATTTTGCTTTTCTTGTGATATAGTTGTTTAGTATAGAGTAGTTGGTGGAGTTGGTTTATCCTTGATTATAGCGCACGTTTTAGTGGCTTTGGTGAATGATGGTCGAGTAGGGTCATGTCATCGGTCGCACTCGGGTTTGGGGGCAGGGTCGGGGGTGGGGCCGGGGGCGGGGGCGAGGGGAAGGAGAGGTAAGGGGGTTAAGGGAGCATCTAGGTTGAGAATAGGGTCTTGGAACATAGGGACTTTATCCGGAAAGTCCATAGAGCTAGTGAAGGTTCTAAGGAAGAGGAGGATTAGCATAGCGTGTGTCCAGAAGACTAAATGGGTGGGCACTAAGGCGCGAGAGGTAGACGGGTATAAGTTGTCGTACTCAGGAGGTGTGAGGAATAGGAATGGGGTAGGTATCCTAGTGGATGAGGAGTTGAGAGAGCAAGTTGTGGAGGTTAGGAGGGTCAACGATAGGTTGATGACAATTAAGTTAGCCCTTGGAGGGTCTACTTTTAACATTATTAGTGCGTACGCACCACAAGCGAGCTTGGAGGAGGAGGAGAAGAAACTCTTTTGGGAGGTTTTGGATGAGGTAGTGGGAGGTTTGCCTGATACTGAGAAGCTTTTCATTGGAGGAGATTTCAATGGGCACATCGGGGCATCTTCGAGGGGTTATGACGATGTGCATAGAGGCTTTTGTTTCGGGGATAGGAATGAAGGGGGTGCCGCACTCTTGGATTTTTCTAGAGACTTTGGGTTTAGAGTAGCTAACTCTAGTTTCCCGAAGAAGGAGGAGCACTTGGTTACCTTCCGTAGTTCTGTGGCCAAGACTGAGATAGACTTTTTGCTCCTTAGGACAGGTGATAAAGGTCTTTGTAGAGACTGTAAGGTTATCCCAAGTGAGAATCTTTCGACCCAACATAGACTCTTAGTGATGGATTTAGAGATCAAGAAGGAGAAAAAGAAGCGGATTGTGGATGACCGGCCTAGGATTTAATGGGGTAGCCTGACTATGGCCAGTGCACTGGAAATAGGGGAGAGGTTGATGACTAGGGGGTCTTGGGGGAGTAGTGGGGATGTGGATAATATGTGGGATACGACTTCTAGTTGCATAAGGGAGACGGCTAGAGAGGTGTTGGGCATCTCGAGAGGTCGTTCTGGCAAGCATCGATGGGACTGGTGGTGGAATGGAGAAGTAAAAGGAAAGGTGGAGGCTAAAAAGGGGTCATATGCAAATTTGGTAGAGAGTAAGGATGAAGAGGAGAAGCGAAGGAATAGGGAGGCGTATAAGATAGCTAGGAAGGAGGCTAAGTTAGCGGTAACGGCAGCTAAAACGGCAGCCTTTGAAAGCTTATACGCGGCTTTAGAGGATAAAGGTGGGAATAAGAAGTTATACAGGTTAGCAAAGGCTAGAGAGAGGAGGACTCAGGACCTTGACCAAGTGAAGTGCATCAAGGACGAAGATGGCAAAGTACTAGTAGATGAGGTTCTCATTAGGAGGAGATGGCAGTCTTACTTCCATGGACTCTTTAATGAAGAGGGGGACAAAAGCTTTGGGCTGGGAGATTTGGCACACTCAGAGAGGCGTCAGGACTATGATTATTGTATCCGTATAAAGGATGAATAGGTTAAGGTTGTGATTCGTAAGATGCGAAGGGGTAGGGCGATGGGGCCAGATGAGATTCCCGTTGATTTTTGGAAGAGCTCGGGTGAGACAGGTGTGAAGTGGCTAGCCGAGTTGTTTGATGGTATTTTTAGAATGGCAAAGATGCCTGAAGCTTGGAGATGGAGCACGATGATTCCTTTGTACAAGAACAAGGGCGATATTCAGAGTTGCAACAACTATAGGGGTATCAAATTGCTAAGCCACACTATGAAGGTCTGGGAGAGGGTGGTGGAGTTGAGGTTGAGACAGGTCGTGCCTATTTCAGAGAAACAGTTCGGCTTTATGCTAGGACGCTCGACTACAGAAGCTATTCATCTCCTTAGAAGACTGGTGGAGCAGTACAGGGAAAGGAAGAAGGACTTGCACATGGTGTTCATTGATCTAGAAAAGGCGTATGATAAAGTCCCTAGGGAGGTCCTTTGGAGGTGCTTGGAGGCTCAAGGTGTACCCATGGCGTATACCAGATCAATTAAGGACATGTATGAAGGGGCCAAGACTCGCGTTAGAACTGTGGGAGGAGATTCGGAGCACTTTCCCGTGTTAATGGGGTTGCACCAGGGATCGACCCTTAGCCCATTTCTATTTTCCTTGGTAATGGATGTATTGACGTGGCAAATACAAGGTGAGGTGCCATGGTGCATGTTATTTGCGGATGATGTAGTTTTGGTGGACGAGACTCGCGGACGAGTTAATGCTAAGTTGGAGGTTTGGAGACAGACCCTCGAGTCTAAGGGGTTTAGGTTGAGCAGGACAAAGACTGAATATATGGAGTGCAAGTTCAGTGAAGTGACTCAGGATGATGACGTAGAAGTGAAGCTAGATACACAGGTCATCCAAAACAAAGGGAGTTTCAAGTATCTTGGGTCTATTATCCAAGAAAATAGAGAGATTGATGAGGATGTCACTCATCGTATTGGTGGTGGGTGCATGAAATGGAGGCACGCATTTGGAGTCTTATGTGATAAGAAGGTGCCTACTAAACTTAAAGGCAAATTCTACAGAGCGGTGGTCCGACCAGCTTTGTTGTATGGAGTAGAGTGCTGGCCAGTAAAGAACTCCCATATTCAAAAGATGAAGGTGGCGGAGATGAGGATGTTGCGATGGATGTGCGGGTTTACTAGGAGAGATAGGATTAGGAATGAAGATATCCAAGATAAGGTGGGTGTGGCATCAGTGGAAGATAAGATGCAGTAAGTGAGGTTGAGATGGTTCGGACATGTGAGGAGGAGAGGCACGGATGCTCTAGTGCGGAGGTGTGAGAGGTTGGCTATGGATGGTTACAGGAGAGGACGAGGTAGACCAAAAAAGTATTGGGGAGAGGTGATTCGACAGGAAATGGCGCAGTTGCAGCTTACCGAGGACATGACCCTAGATAATAAGGTGTGGAGGACGCGGATTAGGGTAGAAAAGTAGTAGGTAGAAGTGTGTGTAGGCTAGTAGGTAGGAGTGTTTTTCCTTATTGTCCCGACTAGTAATCGTAGTGCTACGCTTGTAGTTTATTGTTCATGGATTCCTCGTGGTAGTATTTAGTGGCAGTGCTCTGTTTCTGTCTGTTGTTTGTTACTACGTATTACTTCCTATCGTCTCTTGTAGTTTTATCTTGTATTTTTACCCTGAATCATTGTTACGTCCTTTTTAGCCTATTTTTAGACTGTTTTGTCTTGAGCCGTGGGTCTATCGGAAACAGCCTCTCTACCTCACCTCTGAGGTAGTGGTATGGACTGCGTACACTCTACCCTCCCCAGACCCCACACTGTGGGAATACACTGGGTATGTTGTTGTTGTTGTTGTATATATACATAAAGAAACTACACCAACTCCAAGACTTGGTATCGATAGTGCAAAAGCTTCTAATAGAATAAAAGTGCTAGAAGTAACAAAATGATAAATACAACCATCTCCAAATATATAAAGAGCAACAGTACAAAAGATAACTTTACGGTCAAGCCCTGACCGCCAGGGCCTCACCCTAGTCTCGAATATCCAAAAGCTACACGAGTCTCAAACGCGATAAACGTCAAAAGCTCAACTAATATATGCACCGGAAAGATGCAGAAGTGTAGTATGAGAACCAATTGCTAAGCAACGGTTACCCAGTAGGCATCATCGAACTACTGAGGGCATATAAGAACAACTGAACATATGGGCAATGAAAAACTGATATGTAGGGGTGATTACCATGAAGAATAGGTCACATAACAGCTGAATACCAATCTCTATAAATCATATAAATGATATAAGCCGTTGTAGAGAAACTTGTGACGTAGGGTTGTGCCTCGTGGCGAAAGAGGTTTTCGCTTTACTTACCTCGATTCAGGGATCGAGAAACTTTATTGGACAGTACCCCTTCCTACTAGCTTATAATCTATACAAATCAAGTGGTATAATCATTACAAACATCCACAAACTCATTCTAGACGTATTGGCAACATGTCGGCTATTAGGCAAGAAACTTGCTCGTTGGACCCTTTTTATACTTATGATTCTTTCTGATATCCTTTTTTTATTACAACCATAAGTTGTACATATATTAGACATATTTGTGGAAGCTAATATCCATGTGGTCCCCACAAAATAGTCTGCTACAAACACACGGGCAGCATATCCACACTATAACTAAAAACACAGTGTACAGCCACACCCTTCAATTCCAATCCCAAAAAAACTGAAACCAACCCAACAATGAGGTATACAACCAAGACAGACAACAACACACATGATACAGCTACCAAACAGTCCAACAAAATTAAAATAACTTGAACTCACGGCTTCAAAATACCGTCCCATGAGTTCATACTACAATTACGTCTAGAATAGCCTCTTTCTTCTCATATATAATAAGGATTGGAGGGGAAGAATTTTACCTTGATTGTCTTTAACTTTAAACTTTTAAATTCACTTCTTCAACACCAAAAACGTTGATCCAAAACAGGACCTTACAACAAGAACAAAACACTTAAAAACAACATCACACAACAAGGGCTACCAAGGAGCTTCTTTCTCACAAAGGCTGCCCAAACTCAACCAATGTGTGGAGCATCAATCCACCAGCTTTTCTATATAAAAACCATGATAAAGTACAGCCAAAATCTTACCTTATCTCTTGAGAACCATGAGGAAGAACTTAAGAACCCTAAGGGGGAAAAGAGGGCTGCCAAAAAAGCTAAAAGATAGAGAGATTTTGTTCTTGTTTATCTTGTGAAAATTTATGGAGAAATAGCTGAATATATGGGTATATATTGGATATTTTCTGATGTATTTTGGGCCTTGACACTTTCCCAAGCCCACTCCTTCATTTATCAAACAAATTGGGCCTAAACAGAAGTCAAAATAGGTGATCCACCTACTTACTAACTTCTTATGTTTGGGCCTTGTATCTTTAAGACTTTTGGCTTTATTTAATTTATCTCGTCCATTAGATGAAGTCTTATACTCAAATATCTCAATAAATTAGGAAGTCAAAATAAATAATTTAACCACGTAGAAAGTCCAAACACGTAGGATATTTACGCAAATAGGTGAAACACATAGCTCTAGCAAGTAGGCGGCTTTGTTGTTTCAAAGTTCAATTGCCCTTTCAAGTCTCATTCTCACAAACTATATTTTCCACTTTAGTATAGTTGGATACTTAGGCTTTGTCTCAAATTCACCCTCATTTACACATAACCAAATAAATCCATTGACGTTACCTTAGTCGTACGTATATCTAAAGGTATTGGGTACTACATTATCCCCCCTTTAGACCATTCGTTCTAGAATGTAGATTTTAGCTCTCAAGAGAATTAACTCTGGAATTTTTTCTAAATTTTTACTAGAGTTTCCTTTGTACATGGGGATATCCAAAATCTATCAGCTAACCATAATACACATATATAAGCCTCACAAGGAACCACAATAGTTGTATTATTAAATGGAAGTAAGGTTCCTCTAAGATAAATGGAATAACCATGCTTCTGTCTTACCTTATACTACTCTCTATGTTCTGACTTGTAGTGTGACATATGGTAGTTATGAACTCGCAGGCACAAGTGATACACCTGAATAAATATACATAACATATGAGTAAAAAAATTAATTAAGTATAGATTTGACTGGAATTATCATTTATAAGAATAGGATGTATGTTATAAGAAACCTTCTCTATGGTCTTGAAATAAATGTGGATATATGGACTTCATGGAGTCTTTAGATTTGCAAGTTGCTTCTTCGACGTTCTAGTTCCTTCATAGAACTTTAACGGATGCTACATCTTTAGTTTTCCACTTGCTAATATGCCTATCAAGAATAGCCACTGGGACCTTTTCATATGACAAGTTTTCTGTGATTTGTAAATCAGTTGTTGGGGTAATAAGTCATGGGTCCCCTATACACTTACGTAGTATAGACACATGGAATACTAGATGCAGTGTAGCTAACTCCGAAGGTAGTTTCACCTCATATGCCATTTTCCCAACTCTTCGTATGATTCGGTAAGGCCCAATATATCTTGGGTTTAGTTTCCCTTCTTTCCAAATCTCATAACTCCCTTCATAGGTGAGACTTTTATAAACACCCAGTCATCTATATAAAATTCCAGGTCTCTGCGCCTCATATCTGGATAAGATTTCTGGCGGCTCTCAGCGGTCCTTAATTGCTCTGGGATCAACTTAACTTTCTTAACTGCCTGGTGGACCAAATCCTTACCAAGAACCTGTGCTTCAGCTACCTCAAACCAGCTAAAAGGACACCTACAACTTCGCACATATAAGGCTTTAAATGGTGCCATTTGGATGCTGGAATGATAGCTATTATTATATGCAAATTCGATAAGGGGAAAATGATCATCCCAGTTGCCTTCGAAACATAGAACGCATGCTCTCAACATATCTTCGAGAATCTAAATAGTGAGCTCATCTTGGCCATATGTCTATGGATGAAAGGTTGTGCTAAGATTCACTTAGGTAGCAAGATCTTTCTAGAATGATTTCCAGAAGTGAGCTGTAAACTGGGCACCGCTGTCAGAAATAATGGACATAGGAGTCCCATGTAGGTGAAAAATTTCCTTTACATATAACCTAGCATAATCCTCTACTGTACTGGTGGATTTAACAGGTAAGAAATGAGCTGATTTTGTCAATCGATCATTGATCACCCAAATAGAATCATGCTTATGGAAGGAATGAGTCAAGCCTGTAACAAAGTCCATATTAATGGCCTTCCATTTCCACATTGGGACTGTTATGGTTTCTGCTAGGCCGCCAGGACGCTGATGCTCTGCTTTTACTTGTTGACAATTAGGACATTGTGCTACATAATCTGCTATATTTCTCTCCATGTTTTCCCACTAATAAATTTCTTTCAAATCATGATACATTTTTGTAGCACCTGGGTGGATAGAATATGGTGAACAATGCACCTCAGTCAAAATCTTCTCCTGAAATCCATCAATATTAGGAACACAAAACCTGCCTTGGAACCTTAAAGTGTAATTGCCTGTAAGCTCGAATATGGTGACTTTATGTTGAACAACACCTTCTTTATATTTTTTTAATATTGGGTCATCATATTGTCTATCATTCACCATTGTCACTAATGATGACTCTGCAGTACTCTGAACCGATATTCCTCCATCTACAAAGTCAATTAACCGGACACCTAAGATTGATAACTTATGAACCTCTCTTACTATATTCCTCTTTATTTACGGCAAATGTTCTAGACATTCCATAGATTTGTGACTAACAACATCTGCTATAATATTTGCTTTACCAGGTGGTAGAGAATATCAACATCATAATCTTTGAGTAGTTCTAGCCACCTCTTTTGCCTCAAATTTAGCTCCCTTTGCTTAAATATAAATTGAAGGTTCTTATGATCAGTAAATATATCAACATGAACCCCATACAAATAATGTCTCCACATCTTTAGTGCAAATATAACTGCAGCCAATTCTAGATCATGTGTTGGATAGTTTTTCTCATGTCGCTTTAGTTGCCTCGAACCATATTCTCTTAACTTACCATGCTGCATTAATACACAACCTAGACCAATGCCCGAAACATCACAATATATAGCACACCCCTCCGTGACTTTTGAAAGTGTCAGTACTGGTGCCGTAGTTAACATGTCCTTCAACTCTTGGAAACTGTGCTCACACTTCTCTGACCACTGAAACTTTGTTGCTTTTTGTGTTAATTTAGTCAATGGTTCAGCTATAGAACAGAAGCCTTCAACAAACCTTTTGTAATAACCTGTCAGCCCCAAGAAACTACATACCTCCATGGGAGTAGTGGGCCTAGGCCAATTCTTCACGGCCTCAATCTTTTGAAAGTCCACTTTGATGCCCTCACTAGAGATCACATGCCCAATAAAATCTACATATTCTAAACAGAACTCACATTTGGAAAATTTAGCGTATAACTAATGTTCTTTAAGAGTTTGCAATACTGTTATAAGATGATATGTGTGGTCTGCCTTTCCACGTGAATATATAAGGATGTCATCTATGAATAGAATCACAAATAGAACTACAAAGGGTTTGAAGACCCTGTTCATCATATACATAAAGGCTGCAGGGGCGTTAGTTAAGCCAAAATACATAACAAGAAATTCTAAGTGCCCATACCGAGTCCGGAAAGCTGTCTTTTAAATATCGACTTCTATGATCTTCAATTGATGATATCCAGACCTTAAATAAATTTTTGAAAAGGACTTAGCACCCTGCAACTGATCAAATAAATCATCTATTTAGGGAAGTGGATACTTATTATTTATAGTGACCTTGTTCAACTTTCTATTATCTATACACATGCGCAATGAACCATCTTTCTTTCATACAAATAGCATAGGTGCACCCAAGGTGATATACTGGGTCGGATGAACCCTTTATCAAGGAGATCTTTCAATTGTGCTTTCAGCTCTTTCAGATCTACTGGGGCCATTCTATAGGGTGGAATTGATATAGTTTGAGTACCGGGATCTACAATAATACCAAAATCAATCTGTCTGTCTGGAAGAAGTCCTAAATGCTCCTATGAGAACACATTTGGATATTCATTCACAATTGGCACAGATTGAATAGTCGATGTCTTTTTATCAACATCAAGATCCCTTAATCTGACTCGGTGATATAAACATCCCTTGGAAATTAACTTCCTGGCCTTAAGATAGGAAATAAACGTACCCACAGCCATCATGACACTACCTTTCTATTCAAGGACTAGCTTATCCAGAAAGTGAAATCCAGCAATCTTAGCCCGACAATCAACTGTAGTATAACATGATGATAACCAATCCATACCCATGATGACTTCAAAGTCTATCATATAAAGCTCAAACAAATTTTCTATAGTGTCTCCACCACATACAATCACTGTGCAATTTTTATAAAGTGATTGAACTATAACTGACTCTCCAACTTGAGTTGATACGACAAATAACTCACGTAATAATTCTGGTTCTACTCCAAACTTTTTAGCAATGAATGGAGTAACATATGACAAAGTAGCCCCTGGATCTATCAATGTATAAACATCATGTGAGAAGATAGTCTAAGCCTAATTAATTAGTTAAAAACTACTTAAATTACCCATTCTCCTAAAATCATTAGACACTTAGAAAGAAAAGGAGAAAATAGGCAACAGATTGTCTCAAGAACAAGCAGAAGGTATTCTTCAAGATCAGCCCCAAAAATCCAAGGATTTCTCCGTAGACTCTCCTCCAGGTATGTGGAATTACATCAATGGGTTCCTTCCACCCATTGAGTCCCTAGATTCAATTCAGTTCTTCAGTTCTCCATGAGTTATTCAGACATAGGGTTTCTAAACCTAAGGGAATCATTGCAATTCAGATTCTATCGCTTATGTGATAACTATTACATGTTTCATGGAGAATTGGCATAGTAATATGTATAGAATTCAGGAACCCTAGTTTGTGTTACTTTTAGTACTCATAATTTATACTTGCTAGTCAGATAGTTCAGATAATTATTCTTCAGAATTAGAATGCCATCAGTTTCAGTATATGTATGTTGCATTCTCAGGTGCTTATCAATATATTTGATCTATCTAGTATTTCAGTTGCATTCATTGCTTTATATTCAATTGGGAGTAGGCTTAGCACTGAGCGGATGAACATATGAAGGCTCAACTGTCAGATTAGGCTGAGACCTTTAGTAGCAGTCCCTAAGTCTCAGAACTATGGTGCCACTGTAGGTATCTAAGGGGTCAACTGTCAGATCAGGTTGGACACCCTTGTCCCTTGTGGACATCAGTTTAGTGGATCCACATCAGGTTTGTTTATACCCTTGGCAAGGTATAAACACCCTTCTACCTAAAGTTACAGGTTGGCCCCATAGTTAGCTTAGCTTGGGGTATGTAGGTTAATAGTAGCTCCCACAGTTAGACTCTTATTGCATTGAAATTGTATTCTTCCATTCAGTTCAGTATACTATATACTCATGTTAGTTACTTGGTCACTGTATTCAACTTATCTTTTAGTTCATGCTTCAGTATGTACTTCCATTGTTCAGTCTTTATGTTGTTGAGCTTAGCATATATCTTGTATGCCCAGTACATTCGAAGTACTGACGCATACTTTTCTGCTACATCATTGTATGATGTAGGTTCAGGTGCTCTGCATCCAGACCGCGTTTAGCTCGATTTCTAGTCCTTACTCAGCAACTTCAGTGGTGAGTCCTCATAGTTTGAGGATGATAGATATGCTTTCATTTTTCAGTTTTATATTTCAGTTTTAGATTATTAGAGTTAGTTGGGGGCTTATCCCAGCAACTCATATCAGTTAGAGGCTTTCAGACATAGAACTAGGTTTAGCTATTCAGTTGTCAGTGTTGATTTTTAGACTCATTATACCCTTACTTATATTTTATATTCAAACATGTTTAGGCTTCTTTCCCATCTCATATATTTAAATGCTTTCAGTTTTCCGCACAGTTCATATTTTATTAGGTTTTGTCGAGGTAAGCTAGACCATGGGTTAGCTTGGGGTTACTTGTGACACTTAGCACCGTGTTACATCCAGGGGGTAACCTCAGGGCATGCAAAACTTGGTATCAGAGCATCAGGATCAAGTGTCCTAGAGTGTCTAAAAGCCGTATCAATTAGAGTCTTCTTCATGGATATGAAGCGCGCCACACTTATAAGGGAAAAGCTATAATATGTCATTAGGAGAAACTTCCCTCCTTTATTTTCCAGCTCGTTCTATAGAGCATGAACTCTATTTAATATCCTTCTAACTCATGTCCTACACATTTTAGAAAATGTCTCCCTGAAGAGCCAACGCAAGGAACCAACAGGCACTTGCAGCTCTAGTAGACCCTCTGAATGAGCAAGTTACCCATGCTGAATTCAGGGCTGCATTCCAGGTGCTTTCTCAAGCCATGACCGCTTAGGTCAACCAGCAAGCAGTGGAACCAGCCCCAACTCAGTCCTACACTGCTGTAGTTTGAATCCGAGACTTCACTCGGATGAACCCTTCATAGTTTCATGGGTCCAAGTCAGAGGAGGATCCACAGGAATTTCTTGATGGTATTCAGAAGGTGACAGAGATTATGGGTGTCACTCCGATTGAGAGTGCAGACTTAGCCGATTACCAACTGAAATGAGTGGCTTATACTTGGTATCAATAGTGGAAGGAGTCTGATTGTGTTAATGTAGGTCCAGTGGATAAGAACCATTTTAAGATCGCATTTCTAGACAGGTTTTTCCCACTTGAGCTCAGGGAAGCCGAGGTCCAAGAGTTCATTAACTTGAAGTAGAATCATATGAGTGTAAAGGAGTACGCACTCACGTTTACTCAGTTGTCTAAGTATGCTTTGACAATGGTAGCTGACTCCAGGGCCTGTATGAGTAAGTTCATATTGGGTGTGTTCGATGATGTGGTCAAGGAGTGCACGACTGCTATGCTGGTAAAGAATATGGATATCTCCAGGTTGGTTATGTATGATGAACAGATAGAAGAGGAGAAGATCAAAGAGAGGGGAGAAGGAAGTAAGAGAGCTAGAATGGGTGACTTCAACTACTCTCAGTAGAGGTTAGATAGTGGCAACCAGTTTCAATTCCGCTAGAAATCTTCAGCTCTAACCCCATCCTCTTCTAGTGTCCCAGTGCCTAAGTTCAGACAGGACCGATGGGATAGGGCTCCAGGCTCTATGTCCTATGGTACAGTTACTAGCGGGCGCACTCATCCAGTTTGCAAGAAGGGTTGAAGGAACCACCTGGGTGAGTGTATGGCTGGAAGTGGAAATTATTTTGCGTATGGCAAGTCTGGCCATAGGATGAGAGATTGTCCAGCAGCTTCTCATTAGGGAAAGGATACTCACCCACAGAATTAGGATAGTTTGACAGCAACTCCAGCAGGTTGCCCCACTCATCAAGGTGACTCTTCTGGTACAGGTGGTGGTCAGTGCCAGAAAAGGCTCTATGCCCTTTAGACTCGACATGACTGGGAGGATTTTTCTGATGTGGTCACGAGTACGTTACGAGTCTTCCTTTTGGATGTTTATGCATTATTAGACCTAGGGGCTACCCTTTCAGTACATAAATCCTCCCAGAACCTTTCTTAGTCTCTACTCCAGTTGGTGATCCACTAGCAGCTAGATGGGTATACCAAAATTGCCCTATCACAGTTTCCCAGAAAGTCACCTCAACTGATCTTGTAGAGTTAAAAATGACTGACTTTGATATAATTCTAGGCATGGATTGGTTACATTCCTGTTATGCCTCAGTTGGTTGTAGAACTAGGATCGTTCAGTTTCATTTTCCAAATGAGCTAGTCTTAGAGAGGGAGAGTAGTACCTCAGTTCTTGTAGGTCAGTTTATCTCTTACCTTAAGGCCAGAAAAATAATTTCCAAAGGGTATATCTATCATCTTGTTCGGGTTAAGGATTCAAACTCCAAAATCCCAACTCTTGTGTCAGTACCAGTGGCAAATAACTTCCCAGAAGTGTTTCCAAAAGATCTTCTCGGAGTTCCTCTTAAAAGGGAAATTGACTTCAGAATAGATCTCCTTCTAGATACCCAACCTAATTTCATTCCTCCTTACAAAATGTCTCCAGCTGAGCTTAAGGAACTAAAAGAACAGTCAAAAGACCTTCTAGATAAGTGCTTCATCAGATACATCATCTCTTTATGGGTGCTCCACTTCTCTTCATGCGTAAAAAAGATGGTTCTCTCAGGATGTGCATCGACTACCGTCAGTTGAACAAAGTCACAATCAAGAATAAATATCTCATCCCCAGGATTGATGACTTTTTCGACCAGCTTTATTGCACTAGTTTCATCTCTAATATAGACCTCAAATTCGGCTATCATCAACTCAGAGTCACAGATGGTGACATCCCGAAGATAGCCTTCAAGACTCGGTATAGTCACTATGAATTTGTAGTTATGTCTTTTGGACTAACAAATGCATCTGCATCTTTCATGTATTTAATGAACAGGGTGTTCAAATAGCATTTGGACTTGTTCATCATCATCTTCATTGACAATATCCTCATATATTCTCGGAGTGAAGAGGAGCATGCAAACCATCTGAGAGTTGTTCTGCAAACTCTCAAGGATCGCCAGTTATTTGCAAAGTTTAGCAAGTGTGAATTTTGGTTGCTTTCTGTCACTTTCCTTTATCATGTGGTGTCCAACGAAGGTATCCGAGTTGATTCACAAAAAATTAAGGTAGTAAAGCACTGGCCCAGGCCTACCTCTCCGACTAATATCAGAAGTTTCTTGGGTTTGGCTGGTTACCATAGGAGGTTTTTTGAATGATTTTCATCCATAGTTGTTCTATTGACCAAGTTGACTCAGAAAAATGTCAAGTTTCAATGGTCAGATCAGTGCGAGAAAAGCATCCTAGAATTGAAGACTAGGTTGACTATAACTCCCATTTTGACTCTACAAGAGGGTTCAGATGGCTACGTGGTTTATTGTGATACATCCAGGGTTGTCCTGGGTTGTGTCTTGATGCAGCAGGGTAGAGTCATAGTTTATGCCTCCAGATAGCTTAAGGTTCATGAGAAGAACTACCCGACACATGACCTCGAGCTTGCAGCTATTATGTTTGCCCTAAAGATTTGAAGACATTACATGTATGGTGTTCATGTTGATGTGTTCACAGTTCATAAGAGCCTCCAGTATGTGTTCACCCAGAAAGAGTTTAATCTTCATTAGAGAAGGTGGCTTGAGTTCCTCACAGACTATGATATGAATGTGCTTTACCATCTAGGTAAGGCCAATATAGTGTCTGATGCCCTGAGCAAACTGTCCATGGGTAGTGTGTCACATTTGGAGGAAGAGAAGAAAGAATTAGCCAGAGATGTTCACAGAATTTCTCGTTTAGGAGTTTGCCTTATGGACACAACAGATGGTGGTATAATAGTCTAGAATAGGTCAGAATCTTCATTGGTAGCGGAGGTTAAAGAGAAACAGGACAGTGATCCCATATTTCTTCAGTTAAAAGGTGTAGTTCATCAGCAGAGAGCAGAGGTTTCCTCCCAAGGGGGAGATGGTATACTTTGCTAATAGGGTCGTTTATATGTACCTAATGTGGATGAGTTGAGGCAGCAAATCCTTACATAAGCCCATAATTCTAGATATTCTATTCATCCTGGTGCCACTAAGATGTACCATGATCTACGGGAAGTCTATTGGTAGAATGACATGAAAAGGGACATTGCAGATTTTATGGCTAAGTGTCCCAATTGCAAACAGGTGAAAGTAGAAAATCAGAAACCAGGAAGTGTGGCTCAGGATTAGCATTCCTAATTAGTAGTGGGAGGTGATCAATATGGATTTCATTATGGTTTAACCTCGTACTCGTAGATAGCACGACTCTATTTGGGTGAGAGTGGACAGAGTTACTAAGTTGGCTCACTTCTTGGCTGTCAAGACTACAGATTTTGTAGAGGATTATACTAGGGTATACATTAGTGAGATAGTTAGGTTGCATAGGGTTCACTTCTCTATCGTCTCAGATAGGGGTCCTCAGTTAACATCTTATTTCTGGAGATCCTTTCAGAAAGGTCCTAGTACTCAGGTGAATCTCAGTATAGCATTTCACCTACAGACGGACGGTCAGGCGGAGCGTACCATTCAAACCTTAGAGTACATGTTGAGAGCTTGCGTGATTGATTTCAAGGGTAGTTGGGATGATCACCTATCTCTCATAGAGTTTGCCTATAATAATAGATTTCATTCCAGTATTCAGATGTACCCATATGAGGCACTTTATGGGAGTAGATTCAGGTCACTGGTTGGTTGGTTTGAAGTAGGTGAAACAGCCTTGGTTAGGCCAGATTCGGTTCATGAGGCTATAGAGAAAGTTCAGCTCATCAGAGAAAGACTAATGAAAACTAAGAGTCGTCAGAAGTCCTAGGCAGATGTGAGGAGAAGGGACTTAGTGTTTGAGATTGATATTTAGCATGAAAGGGAAGCTCAGTCCCAAATATGTAGGTCCTTACAGAATCTTAAAAAGGATTGGTAAAATGGCTTATGAGTTAGAGTTGCTAGCAGAGCTAGCAGTAGTTCATCTAGTTTTTCACATTTCATTATTAAAGAAGTCTGTGGGTGATTCGGCATCAATAGTTCCTTTAGAGAGTGTGTATGTGAGGGATAGCCTCACCTATGAGGAAGTTCCAATTGGGATTCTTGACCGTTAGGTTCATAGGTTGAGAAATATGGAAGTCATTTTGGTAAAAGTTTTAAGGAGGAAACAGTCAGTCGAGGGAGCTACTTGGGAAGCAGAAGCATCTATGATGGCCAAGTACCCTCACCTCTTTTCTTCCGATCCAATTTCAGTTTGAGGTAAAAGTTCCTCTCAAGAATCTCAATTTCCTCATATGCATGTCAATCTCAATATCATGTTTCCCCATCTTTTCCAGTATTTTCAGCATGTTTCCCTGGACTCAGGACTAGACCCTGTCAGATATCAGCTTCTAGTATTCAGTTGGTAGGGATTGCAGCTCTTTCCCTCCAAACTCAAATTAGTAAGTCTTCATTCGAGGATGAATGATCCAAAGGGGGAGATATTGTAACACCCCAGGGTCTGAACCAGCTACTTGATTGTACTCAGTAGAAAAATTTCAAAAAAATTCAAGTTTCCAGAAACCACGGTAAAGATCATGGACCATAGTTTGGAACCACAGTCTGTCGTCTCAACTATAGTTTTAATTTCTTGAGGATCCCCAGTTCAAGGTCTAGGAACCACAAGTCAAATCACAGACCTTCATTCAGAATCATGGTCTGTCCTGTGAAGTCGTGGTCCTCTTTTTCAGAGGACCCTCAGTTTAAGGCCCAGAGACCACGAGTCAGACCATGGACCATAGTTCAGAACCATGGTCCATCCTGTGACTCAGGGAATCACGACATCAGAGAATTCCCTAGGAGGCAAGGACATAACCATAACTCAGTCGATGGTCCATCATCCAGGGCTACGGTATATATCGACCAAGTTGTGGTACGTGAGTCGCGAATTTCAGCAGCTATCTTTTAAAATTCCCAAGGGTATTTCAGCTTTTTCCTATCTCTTTTAAGGCCTAATCTACATCATTTTGCTTAATCTAAGTCTAATTAATTAGTCAAAAACTACCTAAATCATCCATAATCCTTAAATCATCTGACACTTAGAAAGAAAAGGATAAAAGAGGCGACAGTTTCTCTCAAGAACAAGCTGAAGGTCTTCTTCAAGCTCAACCCCAAAAATCCAAGGATTTCTCTATAGACTCTCTTCCAGGTATGTGGGATTTCATCATTGGGTTCCTTCCACCCATTGAGTCCCTAGATTTAGTTTAGTTCTTCAGTTCTCCATGAGTTATTCAGACCTATGGTTTCTAAACCTTATGGAATAGTTGAAATTCAGATTCTATTGCTTGTGTGATAACTATTACATGTTTCTTGGAGAATTTGCATAGTCATATGTACAGAGTTCATGAACCCTAGCTTGTGTTGATTTCAGTACTCATAACTTATACTTGCTAGTCAGATAGTTCACACAATTATGCTTTAGAATTAGAATGCCATCAGTTTTAGTATATGTATGTTGCATTCTAAGATGATTATCAGTATATTTAAACTATCCAGTATTTCAGTTGTATTCATTGGTTTATATTCAATTGGGAGTAGGCTTAGCACCGAGAAGATAAAGGGATGAATGCTCAGCTGTCACATTAGGCTGAGACCTTTAGTAGCAGTCCCTAAGTCTTAGAACTATGGTTCCACCATAGGTATCTAAGAGGTCACCTGTCAGATAAGGCTGGACACCCTCTTCCCTTGTGGATATCAGTTTAGTGGATCCATGTTAGGTTTTTTTGTACCCTTGGTAAGGTATAAATACCCTTTCACCCAGGTTTATAGGTTGGCCCCATAGTTAGTGCAGCTTGGGGTATGTCGGTTAATAGTAACTCCTACAGTTAGACTCTTATTGCATTAACCTTGTATTCTTCTATTCAGTTCAACATGCTATATACTCATGTTAGTTACTTGGTCACTATATTCGGCCTATCTTTTAGTTCATGCTTTAGTATGTACTTCCATGTTATGTTTTTATGTTATTCAGCTTAGCATATATCCCGCATTCAATATTGACGCATACTTTTGTGCTACATTAGTGTATGATATAGGTTCAGGCGCTCAACATCAAGACCGCATTTAGCTCAGTTTCCACTCCTTACTCAGTAGCTTCAGTGGTGAGTCCTCATATTCGAGGACGAAAGATATGCTTTCATCTTTCTGTTTTATATTTCATTTTCAGATTATTAGAGTTAGCTGGAGGCTTGTCCCAGCAACTCATATCAGTAAGAGGATTTCAGACATAGAATTAGATTTAGCTATTGAGTTTTCAGTGTTGTTTTTCAAACTCATTATACCCTTACTTATATCTTATATTTAGACATGTTTGGGCTTCTTTCCCATCTCAGATATTTAAATGCTTTTAGTTTTCCGCACAATTCATATTTTATCAGATTTAGTCTAGGTATGCTAGACCATGGGTTAGCTTGGGGTCACTTGTGACACTGAGCATCATGTTGCATCTAGGGGGTAACCTCGGGGCGTGACATCCGTGATTAATTTCCTGTCATAAACTCATAAGTTTTCAGCTTTAGTTCCGTTAATTTCCCCGCTTTGATTCTTGTTTTCTCTTAGCCTTGGGGGGATGATTTTGTCTTGTTATTAGGAGCAGGTTTTGCTCAAATTTTAGGCATGTTACCCTTGTCCCATGAGACAATTTTATTTTCTATTTTTTAACCGGTCCCCATGGGTGATTTTTGACCCAATTTTTGGTCGAAATTCTGAAATAGAGATTTGGGTATCATTCTTTATGTTTTAATGTGTAGAATCTTTTCTTGATAGAGTGGTAGCATCCGGTGTCTTCTCAAATGAGATAAGCTCTGGGTCAGTAGGCTCGAGAGCACGTGTTCAGCTTTCAGGTAGGTTACGACTTCTTACTTTTAGACTTTGCTTTTTTATGGTATGGGTATGATAACTTGCTAATGGTTGGTGGGATATTATGGCTTGAATATGTTCTCTCTAGGTTTATCAACTCCTGTATCTTGTTTAGGGGCCTTAGGGTAGATTCTTGCTTTGCAATCCATGGTTTGAGTAGTCATTTCCTCTATCAGACTTAGTTTAGTATGTGTAGTATCCTTTGGATTAAAGTAAGATGCTTTTACTTAAGTATAGGTAGCTTGTGTACTTGGGGTAATTCAGTTAGGGATCCATAGCATAGACTTAGGCAAGGACTTCGTGATAGCATAGGCAACTACCGTTATTTTATGTTATGTTTATAATTTTCTTTCTCGCTATTATTCTTCCATTTATTGTCTATTTATGGGAACGAGGCAATGGATGCTGGATTGGATGGACTCCAGGTCAGTATGATTTGTGCTTAGCTAAATTTTATTGTTCCACGCCTTAGATTAGTTCCGATTATCTTCTTGTTTTAGGTGGGGTTTCCTTAGGAGTTGGTAGTTAGTATAGCGGTTTCATATAATTCTTGCTCTAGAATATGTATCCTTAGTTTAGGTTGGGGTAGTAGCTCGTTGTAGAATGGCCTATTCCTCTAGCTCTTGTTGTTATTATTGCTTTATTTTTTGTATTTTGTTATGGTATGAGTTTGTGGGCCTGAGGTCATGGTTCAGACTAGATGGATCCCATGTTAGTGTAATCTTGGTATGAAGGGTGAAATGCCCTATGTTGATGAAAATAGGTTTGTGCATACGCATTCATATGTATATGCATACACCTGAGTTGGAAAGCATTCATTCATATACTCATGAGTATGGTCTATGGCACGTTTGGGAGAGAAATTATGATTATCCGGTTTTAAGGAAAAGAAACTCTTTATTTATACTATGGGTTTCTACTTTAAGAAGGAGTTTCATTGATTTAAGATTTTATTGGATTTCAAACTAAAAGTACCTCATTTTTTGAATGACTAGAGCTCCGAGGAGATTATACTATTACTATCGTCTTTCAACCGTTAAAAAGAAAAACTGCACCATTTTACTACAAAATTCGTATTACTAAGGGGAGTGTACCATCTCTTTACTGGTCCCTCCATTTGGAAAGTGCCGTACTACAATTACACTTAGTTCGTGAGGTAGCTCCAGACCTCTTTCCCCACTTACTTATTGGTACTGTTGATAAGCTCAGGCTACCTATGAGAATATTGTGGGTTTTCTTTGATTACATGTTGATTGTACTTCATGGTATATATTGATAAGCTCCATCGGCCTACGAGGATATTCCAGGTATTATTGTATGATATTGGTTGATGACCTCCGGTGGCTCATGAGATGACTCAGGGTTTTACTCAATACTGCATTAGCCATATCTCACTGCATTCATTTCATATCACATATCATGGTATTCTTTCCCATTTCTTTACTATCGTAGCCTGGTTTGTAGTTAGCATTCCATGTTATTTGCATCCATCGGGCTTATGGGGGCCAATTGGGTTTATTTCTTATTATTTACACCTTCTGGGCTCATGAGGGTCCGACTATGTTATTGCTAGTTTAGTGCTTTATGCCTTCTGTGTTATTTACTTTTACTTCTCCTTATTATCTAGTTATGACATGTCATATCCTTTCTGACCCCTCTTTCTTACCCTATTTAAGATATATTCGTATTTTGTTATACTTATATCTTGTTTGAGCTTAATCGGCCTATGATGTTTACTAGGTACCGCGTATTTTGGTACTTCTACTAGACATCTGCATCTTTTTCCTGATGCATATCCTAGTACAAGTTATTGTCGCTGATGTCATCCTCGTATAGATTTGCTAATCAGAGATACTGGGTGAGCTCTTGGCGATCGGAATTGACCTATCTCTCTCCACTTTTGGACTAGTCTTCTATTGTATTTTGGGAGACTATTTCGTATTTATATTCGTGTAATAAACCTTTTTAGAACTCAGTATGATGTATTAGGTTTTGTAGCAACTGACACCAGGTCTTGGGGGAGTCTTGTATGTTTTGTTCTCATCCCTCTCTAATTATATATGTTGTTCTTTCTCTTATTCCAATTTTCTGGTAGTGACTTGTAGTTGTTATTTCGTTTCTCTTATTCACCCATTGCTTGTCATTTCGAGCTAAGGGTTTGGCTTACCTACTGGTGGGTTATATTAGGTGCTATCATGACCTGAGTTTTTTGATCGTGACAGTTCTAACCAAATTTTTCTAACTAATTGACTATTCGGGAATGTAATAATTTTAATTTTTGTACTTATTTGCTTATATGTTTAAATTACCATAATATATTATTGTTTCATTCATGGCATAATTTTGCCATATGGCAAAAATTAATATGCATTAGGAAAAAGGCAATTACGTATTTTTTACAGTCGCTTCTCTACTTAAAAACAAAAGTTGTCAAAATAATAAGTAATTATTTGCTTCGAGGTCAATAGGCACTTGCTTATTGTCTCAGACCGCAGTTGTCCACTCAGATTCCTAGTCCTCTTTTTAAAGCCCACTCTAGTCAACTAGCGTAGAGCGAAGACAAAACTCTTAAATAGGTATTGACCTAAGTTGACTTTATACCCCAGGGGTATCGGGTCCATTAGTGAGACCACCCTGTGTCGAAAGGGTCCCCGTCCCGAAAAGACAATCATACCTTTATGTTCTTTGTTCTTGAAAGGCGAATGTGTTGGAATAATTAGACTGTTGTCCCCAAAATGAGATGTCTAACTAGTTATTTATTTTGTAGCATGTCCGATCTCCTCAAATTTGATATGGTCGTGAGTCCTCAACTTGTCACGACTCGACTTCTCAGGTCATGATGGCAACTACTATGATATACCAGTAGGTAAGTCGAACCCTTAGCCCAGAATGACAAGTAACGGGCTAACAAGAGGAAGAAATGAAGGTCGTAAAATAATACTCAAATAAGGACAACAAGTAAAAGAAAAGCATAGCACAAAAGAAAGGGAGGGGAACAAAATATACATAAGAATCCCCCAAGACCTGGTATTAGAAAGTATAAGAGCTACTACAAATACGGAGTACTAGATAGATACAAAATATATAAGGAAGTCTCAAAATGTACAAAAAGGGACCAATACAAAAATAGAAGGAGATAAATAAGCTCCAGATGCCAGAAGCTCACCCTAAATCTCGAAATCCGCAACTCAACACAAGGACAGCATCAACAGCGATAACTCATGCTAGGGTATGCATCAAGAAAAAGATGCAGAAGTGTATCAGGAGTACAAAAACACGCGGTACCCAGTAGGCATCATAGGCTAATTGAGCTCCAATAAGATAAAAGAATAACAAAATGCGAATATAATAAACAGGTAAGAGAAGAGGGGGCAGAAAATGAATAACAGGTCATAAATAGGTACCACGGAGGATATAAAAGAAACTCACTCACAAAGTATACAATGATTAAAATAAAGGAAAGTAAATAAACCTAGCTACAACCTAACAGAACCCCCATAAGTCCAAAAGTTGCACACATTAACAAGTAATAACTCGAGCGGATCCCCCATAAGCCCGTCGGGTGCAAACAACTAAAGTTACCTAATACCAACCAATCCTAATGTGGGAGTGAACCTGAATAATGACATAACTACCCAGGGAAGTGATGTACGAAAGACTCGAACTGGACTCCTAGTTGTAAATTAGAACAACGAGCGACCAAACTGGAACTGGGGTTTCTATTTAATGAACATGCAATGACCAGAGTCAAATGGTTATGATATGACAAGTAAACATATATTCTGGACTCAAACCGCATATAATATGATAAGTAAATATATATGTCGGACTCGAACCCGATATAACAAGACAAGTAAACATGATTGCCAGACCCGAATCAGATATAATATGAAAAGTAAATATGATTACTGGACTTGAACTGGATATAATATAATGGGTAAATATGAATGTCGGACTCAAGGCAAATATAATATGATAAAATATGAGTAGCGTACTTGAACCGTATAAGATAAGCAATTATGCAAGTCCAGACTTGAGTCGGGACTAAACTAACCCATTTTTCCTTTAAGAAGACTTAGTTAGACCAAGTTCTCACTTTTTTTTGCTGAAAATCATGTTTTTAAGTGACATTTACCAACATGACCAAAATTAATCAAATAATAACTCAAATAACAAGGTGGAGCTAAACCGATAACCATAACAATAACTACTCAGCTCAAGCGCTAAAATTGCAAGATTCAACAGTAAGAACAACACCAAATTAAAAAAGATATAAAGCGAGAAGTTCTAAACTAGGTCTCAATCCCCAAGCCCCCACCTAAAGCAAGAAGTTACCGGATACTTAAGCTAAGGATCCCAACATTACACTAAATCGCCTAAATCAGCTACAAGGATATAATCACCTAAGCATTTATATTCAAACCACAGAACCCTCGCCAACAATTAGCACAATACCATACAAATATCTTAAACGAGCTAGTCTAGAAGTAGGTAAGTTGTAACCTACCTAGAAGCCAAACACACGCTCTCACACCCATTAATCTTGAGCCTTTCCTTTTTGGGAAGCCTCTGACTGCTGCCATTCTATCATAATAGTAATCTACATGTTCAAATACAAACAACGATACCCATATTATAATTTTACAATTCGGGCCAAAAAACGGGTGAAAAATCACCTGTGGGGCCCGTATATAAATTTCGAAAATGAAACCTGAGACAATGTCTCTCGTGGGATGAGGAGTACAGCCCAAAATTTGAGCATGATCCACTCCAAATTTGTTTCCTAAATCAGCCCCTGTTTAGGAGAATAACAAGAATTGAAACAAAGAAATTAACGGGATTAGGGGCTGGAAACTTATGATACAAAAGCGGGAGAACAATCACGGACAAGAATTTACCAGCCCCAACTCTTCCCTACGATTCCACAATGAGTTCTGGTCTTAGAGTGCTCCAGCAATAGTGAAAATTTTGTTGGAAGTGTTTTATAAACAAAGAAGAATCAATATATATAATGCCAGCAATTTGCTCTTCGCAGATGTAGGGAGGCCACTGCATACCCGATGTCAGGTAGGTAGCCTTCCCCTCTCATATGAAAAAAGTAAGGAAGGTCAGGGCTAGGCGTCCCTTCATCACGGATGTGAAGAATCTGCCACATAGGTGGCCTTGCAAACGCCGCCAACTTCCAGCGTAGGTGACGGGTTGGTTTTGCTGCACCAGCTGTAACAAAATCAACCAACTCCATCAACTCAAAAATGCTTGGATAGACCCTCAGGATCCATCCAAGGTCCCGCGTATGCAAATGAACTATGCCACCCTACCAAAAATGACATTCTGGATTCACCAAAATTGATGAAATTCCCAACACAGATCATTTCAATAAAAAGTGGGCCCCATGCCTAAAAACCAATATTTAGCAAAAAGTAACTCGATAGTCTAAAATGAGTTTGGAAGCCTCAGGACCCAAACCAAAGGTCCCACTAGCCCAAAGTCATTGTTCCTGAGCAAAAAACACTGACGGAATTTCCATCTGAGCCTGTCTTCTCTGAATATTGACAAAAGTCAACTCTTTTAGCTTTAAAAGTTTCAAAACAGGGAAATGGGCTTAAAACACAAACGAACTACCCGGGAACCAAATCATCAGTCCCAGCAAGTCGTAAATGACCTATAGCTGCTGTGGGAAAGCTCAAAATACTGAAAATGCATAAAAATAGAGAAAATAACCTAGAGGGTCATTACAACATCTACTACTAAAAGGACATTCATCCTTGAAAGTCAAGAAGAGGGTAGTACCTGAAGGCTGGAATAGGTGAGGATACTTCTTATGCATATCATGCTTGATCTCCCAGGTATCCTTCTCGATAAGATGATGCTTCCACTGAACCTTAACCACTGGAATATCCCTAGACCTCAACTATCTAACATCCTAAGCTAAAATGTCTATTGCTTCCTCCTCAAAAGTCAGCCGATCATCCAACTAGACCGAATCCCTCTAAAGCACATGAGACTTATCTGGAATGTAATGGTGGAGCATCGGTACATAAAAAACAAGATGAATAGCAAAAAAAATTAGAGGCAAGTCTAACTCATAAGCAACATCACCAACTCACTGAAGAATCTCAAACGGCTCAATACACCTGGGTCTAAGCTTGCCCCTCATCTCGAATGTCATTACGCCCTTCATAGGCAATACCCGAAGGAACAAGCAAACACCAATCCCAAACTCTAAAGCACAGTGCCTACAGTCATCATAACTCTTTTGCTACTTTGAGCTACTCGAAGCCTATCCTAAATCACCCAAACCTCATTTGAAGACTCTCGCAACAAACCACTACCATGCAACTCGATCTCGAAAGCATCAAACTACCCTATAGGAGACATACACCACCTACAATACAAATCCTCGAATAGAGCCATCTGGATACTCGAATGATAACTATTATTATAAGCAAACTCTTCCAAGGCCAGAAATTGGTCCCAGTGACCCCCAAAATCCACATCATAGGCATGACGCATGTCCTCTAAAACCTGAATAGTCTGCTCAGATTGGCCATCAATCTGCGAATGAAATTCCATGCTAAGATCAACCCGAGAACCCAACTCTACCTGAAATTCCCTCCAAAAGTGAGAAGTGAACTACGTACCTCTATCAGAGATAATAGAAACCGGCATACCATAAAGATGAACTATCTCTTACGCATAGATCTGAACCAACCTCTCGGTACTGTAGAAAGACTGAACTTTCAAGAAGTGAGTAGACTTAGTCAATCGATCCATGATGACCCAAATGCTATCAAAACCCCAAAAAGTACACGGCAACCCAATAACGAAATCCATACCCGCTGCCACTTCCACTCAAGAATGGATAATCTCTATAGAAAACCACTGAGTCTCAAGTGCTCAAACTTCACTATATACCTGTTTATCCTGCTCCACCAGTAATGCTGTCTCAAGTCCCTATACATCTTAGCTGCCTTGGGATAAATGTAATATCTAGAAGAATTAGCCTCCTAAAATATCAACTGAATCAAGTCACCAACCCTCGAAACATAAATACGGCCCTCAAATCTTAGAACACCCTCTGAATCTAAGGTGGACTACCTAGCCTCACTACTCAACACCTGATCTCATAGCCCACAAGGTTGACTATCCTCAAACTGGCACTCTCAAATCTACTCTACCAATGTAAACTAAGCCTAAACTCGAGAAATAATCCTCCCTGGGTCAGAAATATCAAGTCGAACCAACCAATTGGCTAAGGACTGGATGTCTTAGGCCAACGATCTCTCTTAAACTGATAGGAAAGCCTAACTCCCCATAGTCACTCCCTTTCTGGCTCAAGGCATCTGCTATTATATTTTCCTTGCCAAGATGATATAGAATGGAGATATCATAGTCCTTCAATAACTCAAGCTATAACCGTTGCCTCGAATTAAGTTCTTTTTGGCTCAGAATGTACTAATGGTTGTGATGGTCGGTGAATATCTCACAATGAATTACATAAAGGTAATGTCTCCAAATCTTTAGCGCGAAAACCACCACTGCCAACTCCAAGTCATAGGTGGGGTAGTTGCACTCATATACCTTCAATTTTCCAGAAGCATATGCTACCACACGACCCTGCTGCATCAGAACACAACCCAAACAAACACCCAATGTATAAAAATAAACTATAAAACCCTGGCCCTCAACTAAAAGAGTCAATATCAAAGTTGTAGTCAATAAGGCCTTGAACTTCAGAAATCTCACCACAAACTCATCGTACCACTAAAATGGGACATCCTTTCTAGTCACTCTAGTCAAAGGTGTTGCAATGGAAGAGAAGACCTCGATGAACCATCTATAGTAACAAGCTCACCCAACAAAATTAAGAACTTCAGTAGGAGAAGTGGGCCTAGACCAATCTTAAACTGCCTCAATCTTTGTTAGGTCTACCATAATCCCATCCTTGGACACCACGTGCCCCAAGAATGCTACAGACTCAAGCCAGAATTCACACTTTGAATACTTGGGATAAAGTTGTTGATCTCTCAAAGTCTGGAGAACAATCCTCAAATGCTACTCATCCTTATCCCTACTCCTTGAATATACAAGAATGTCATCGATGAATATTATCATGATGGAGTACAAAAACAGCCTGAACACGCGGTTCATTAAGTTCATGAACATTTCTGGGGTATTAGTCAACCCAAAAAACATCACCAGGAGCTCTTAATGGCCATAATGAGTCCTGAAGGCTATCTTAGGGATGTCCACCGCCTAAATCCTCAACTGATGGTAGCCAGATCTCAAGTCAATCTTAGAAAATATGGTTGCACCTTGTAGCTGATCAAATAGGTCATCTATACGCGGCATTGGATACTTATTCTTCACACTCACCTTATTAAGTTGTTGATAATCAATATACATACGCATCGTTCCATCCTTCTTCTTTGCAAACTGGATAGGAGCACCCCACAAAGACACACTAGATGGATAAAACCCTTACGCAAAAAGTCCTGAAGTTGTACACTAAGCTCTCTTAAATCAGCAAGAGTCATATAGTATGGTGGAATAAAAATAGGCCTTATTCCCGGCTCAGCATCGATAGTAAAGTCTATATCACACTTAGGCAGGAGGCCAGATAAGTCGGTAGGAAAAACATCAGTACACACTTGGACTACGAGAATAGAATCAAGCGAGGGAACCTCGGCACTAACATCACAGACATATGCAAGATAGGTCGGACACCCCTTCAACACCAAACTCCTAGCCCGAATATAAGAAATGATCCTCGTCGGTGCATGACTAATAGAATCCTACCATAGAGCCGGGTTTATGCCAAGTATGTCTAAGGAAACGGTCTTGGAAAAGCAATCTAAGACCGCATGATGAGGGGATAACCAATCCATGCCCATCAAAATTAACCATATCAAGTACAATCAGATCCACCGAAGTGTCATACTCCCTAATAGTCACTGCATAAAATCTAAATACCCGATCCACTACTAAAGAATCCCCTACAGGAATAGCTACATGTATGGCCACATGCAAAGGCTCACTAGACAATCCTAACCAAGAAGCAAAGTAAGAAGACATATAAGAATATGTAGAGCCTGGATCAAACAAAACAAATGTTGAACTGAAATCATACCTATAATTGAGGCATTTAAAGACTCTGCCTCTGGTCTACCTAGCACGACATATAATTGATTGCGCCCACTACTAGGCTGAGCACCCGCACAACTACTGGTCCTACTAAGCTGAGCACCACTATGAACACCCCTATGTCTTTGAGAACCACCTCTGGTCTGTGGCACCACTATTCTAGAAGGTTGAGTCACTGTCAAAGGATCAACCATCCTACACTAGGGACATACTCAAGAAGAGTGACCAAACGCTCTACAATCATAACAACTCTGAGAAGCCCTGCCCTACCCTGCTGAAAAGTACCTACTGAACTAGAACAGCCACCACAGCTAGAAGACCTAGAATGTGAACCCCGTGAATATTGACCAGTGCTCTGACTGCTATACCCAGGCTGACTACCATCAGAAATCGAAATTTATTCATGCATGTGCCTACTAGGCTGAAACTACCGTTGTTGCTGACCTCTACCAAAAGAACCACTACCATGGAACTGGGAACCACGGCAGCTGCCCTAGTCATGATGCCTCTTATCACTTCCCCCTTGGGCCTCATGATGAATTCTCTTTATGGTACGGGCATGATAAACCATATATAAAAGGGTCTCGTGTAAATATACCATACTCTCTGTAGCAAGGTGAAGCTAAAGTCTTAACCCTTTAATAAAGCAACACATCCTCTCATGCTTAGTAGGCAAATTCATAGTGCCATGTCTAAATAGCTTGTGGAACCTCGACTTATACTCTACCATAGTCATATAACCCTGATCCAACTTTTAGAATGTAACTCAAAGTCTCTCACGCTCGCTGCGGGGCATATACTTCCCTAAGAAAGCCTCGAAGAACTGTGCCTATGACATAGAAGTGGATCCAGATGGTCTACAATCTGAATAAGCCCTCCACCACAGCCTCACTGGGCCATTTAGCTTAAAAGTGGTGTAGTCTACCCCATAGGACTCCACTAGGCCAAGGTTTTGCAAAATCTCTCAGTAACAGGTAAAAAACTCGTGCACATCCTCCCTTGGGGTGCCTATAAATCTAAGAGGTACCAATATGAGATATCAACACACCATCTTCTGCTCCTCAAAAGTCATGACTGGTTGGGCTTCCACTAGAGGAGCAACTGGCTGGACAGGTGGTACCTTTATATAGGGACCCAAAGAGGCAGGCTTCACTCTTGTACCCTAAATACCCTGGGCCTCTCCTTGAGCTGAAATCTTTGGTATTCCTCCTAAGGCCCTCAATAAATGGGATATGGCTTCCTGAAGTGCCAGCAAAACTGCAGGACAGAGTAGAGACTGGGTTGGTCCCTGCACTACCGACTACTGAGGTGGTAGATCTGCTAGTGTTATCTCTAGAGAAAACTCAGGCCCTTCAGCATAATAAAGCTCTGATGATGGCTCTCTGGCCTGGCGTTGAGCCGGTGATACAGCTCAAGCTCTACCTTGACCTTGATATTAACCTGTACCTCTTTGCTAATTGATGCCCTAGCGGCTGGCGTGGGGCCTTTTCCTCGCTGCTATAGCCCTCATCCTAACCACATGAAAAAGAGTGAAACAAACAACATTTAGAAGTTGATAAAGGTCCAAGATGCACAATAGAGAATCAAAAGATAGATCTCCAAATGTACAAAAGGGGACCAATCCCAAAATAGAAGGAGATAAATCAGCTCCGGAAGCTAGAAGATCACCCTAAATCTCCAAATTGGCAACTTGACACAAGGATAATGTCAGTGGTGATAACTCGTACTAGGGTCTGCATTAAGAAAAAGATGCAGAAGTGTAGAATTAGTACCAAAACATGTGGTACCCCATTGGCATCATAGGCCGACTAAGCTCAAATAGGATAAAAGTATAATAAAGTGCAAATATAAGAAATAGGTAAGATAAAAGGGGTCAAAAAATGAATAACAGGTCATAACTAGGTACCATGGAGGAGATAAAAGCAATTCACTCACAAAGCATACAATGAGTAAAATAAAGTGAAGTAAAGCGACCTAGCTACAACCTAACTGAACCCCCACAAGTCTAGAAGGTGCACACATTAACAAGCAATCACCCAAGTGAACCCCTCTTAAGCCCATTGGGCGAAAACAACTAAAGTTACCTAATATCGACCAATTCTAACCAGGGAGAGAACCCAAATAATGACACAAGTGCTCAGGGAAGTGATGTACACCGGACTTTAACCGCACTCCTAGTTGTAAATTAGAACAGCGAGTGACTAAAATCTAACTGGAGTTTCTATTTAATTAATATGCAATACCCAGACTCGAACTGGTTATGATCTGACAAGAAAACATAAATGTCAGATTCGAATCAGATATAATATGACAAGTAAATTTGAATGTCGTACTCAAACTGGATATAATATGACAAGTTAATATGATTGCCAGACTCGATCCAAATATAATATGGCAAGTAAATATGAGTGTTGGACTCAAACTAGATATAATAAGATAAATAAATATTAATGAAAGACTCAAATCAGATATAATATGAGAAAGTATGAGTACTGAACTCGAACCCGATATAATATAAGAAAAGATAAATATCAGACTAAAAATGGAAAACATAAGCAATTATGTGATTTCGAACTTGAGCCAGGACTAAACTAATCCATTTTTCCTTTAAGAAGACCCAAGTCATTTATTTATACCAAATTCTCACTTTTTTCTGCCGAAAATGATGTTTTAAGCAAAATTTACCAATATTACTGAGGTTAATCAAATAATAACTCGGATAACAAAGTGGAGCCGTTAACTATAATAATAAATACCTAACTTAAGCGATAAAATCCCAAGATTCAATGATAAGAATAGTACCTAATTACAAGAGAGATAAAGCGAGAAGTGCTAGGCTAGGTCAAAATCCCCATGCCCTCTACCTAAAGCAAGAGTTGCCTGATACTTAAGCTAAGGATCCCAACTTTACACTAAATCACCTATACTAGTTAGAAGGATTATAATCACCTAAATATTTGTGTTCAAACCAAAGAACCCCCGCTAATAATTAGCATAATACCATACGAATACCTTAAATGAGCTAGTCTATAAGTAGGTAAGTCATAACCTACCTGGAAGCTGAACACGCAAGCTCACACCCACTAATATGGAGCTTTTCCTTTTTAGGAAGCCTCTAACTACTGCCACGCTGTCAAAATAATAATTTACGTGTTAATATATGAATAATGACACCCGTATTGTAATTTTACAATTCTGGCCAAAAATTAGGTGAAAAATCACCCATGGGGCCGCATGTAAATATTAATGAAAGACTCAAATCGGATATAATATGAGAAAATATGAGTACTGAACTCGAACCCAATATAATATAAGAAAAGATAAATATCAGACTAAAAATGGAAAAGATAAGCAATTATGTGATTTCGAAGTTTAGCCAGGACTAAGCTAATCCATTTTTCCTTTAAGAAGACCCAAGTCATTTATTTATACCAAATTCTCACTTTTTTCTGCCAAAAATGATGTTTTAAGCAAAATTTACCAATATTACTGAGGTTAATCAAATAATAACTCGGATAACAAAGTGGAGCCGTTAACCATAATAATGAATACCCAACTTAAGAGATAAAATCGCAAGATTCAATGATAAGAATAGTACCTAATTACAAGAGAAATAAAGCGAGAAGTGCTAGGCTAGGTCCAAATCCCCAAGCCCTCTACCTAAAGCAAGAAGTTGCTTGATACTTAATCTAAGGATCCCAACTTTACACTAAATCACCTATACTAGTTAGAAGGATTATAATCACCTAAATATTTGTGTTCAAACCAAAGAAACCCCGCTAATAATTAGCATAATACCATACGAATACCTTATATGAGCTAGTCTAGAAGTAGGTAAGTCATAACCTACCTGGAAGCTGAACACGCAAGCTCACACCCACTAATATGTAGCTTTTCCTTTTTAGGAAGCCTCTAATACTGCCACGCTGTCAAAATAATAATCTACGTGTTAAAATATGAATAATGACACCCGTATTGTAATTTTACAATTCTGGCCAAAAATTAGGTGAAAAATCACCCATGGGGCCGCATGTGAATTTCAAAATTGAAACCAAGGAAATGCCCCTCATGGGACAAGGAGTACATGCCCAAAACTTGAGCATGGTCCATTCCAAATTCGTGTCCCAAATCAGCCCCAATTCAAGAGAAAAACAAGAACTAAAACAGAGAAATTAACGGGATTAGGGTCAGAAACTTTTGATACAAAGGCAGGAGAATGATCACATACAAGAATTTACTAGCTCAAAGTCTTACCAGTGATTACACACTGAATTATTGTCTTAGAGTTCTCCAACAATGGTGAAAATTCAGTTGGAAGTGTTTTAAAAATAAAGAAGGAAGAATATATATACTGCCAGCGATTTTCTCTTTGTGGACGCTGGGAGACCACCGTGTATCGAATAGTCAACCTGCCCTTGTGTACGCAATAAGGACAGGAGGTCGAGGCCAAGCATCCTTTTATCGCAGACATGATGACTCCACCGCATAAGAGGCCTTGCAAATGCGGCCAACACTCCGCATAGGTGAAGAGTTTGGTTTGGCTGCACCAGCTGCAGCAAAACATAGCAACTCCATCAAATCGAAAAGGCTCGGAAGTACTCTTGAGATTCATCTGGGGTCCCCCCATAGAAAACAATCTATGTCACCCTACCCAAAATGATATTCTGAACTCAATGGAATTCAGGCCTTGGGAAGGACGATGATGTGTAGCCAAAGTCAAGGACGATGATGTGTAGCCAACTAGATTCAGACCATGGGAAAAGCAGATTACTCTCAAAGTGCACTCTTGAGAGTATTCTAAGAACCAAAGGTTGTGCTGTCTTCAGAAATCTACTAAACATTGAAAGCTATGGAAATTCTTCATCCCGACTTATCTAAGGGATTTGAATACCACCCTTGGAATGAACACAAAAAATGTGACTACCACCTACATCAAAAGGTCATATGAATGCAATGCTTTGAGGGCATAATTCATCAAAAGATTAGAAGTGGCCAGATAAGCCACATGTGGTGTCCCTAAACAATCCTTGCATGCGATCGAGTTGGCCCTGGCATGCCAATCACTAAGGATGTGTTGATTCACCAATAAAACTTCACAGTCTTCCAAGAGACTTACTATGACATCTATGCAAAGCTGGGTCATGCCAAGATTCTAGAATAACTAGAGAGGAAACTAAAAAAGATGTCAAGAGCCTGGCATTATGGAATAGAGGTGTGTCTCTACCATGCAAGAATGGGAGGCTACGACATCGAGACTTGTTTCCATGTCCAAATTGACTAGGAACACCCTTATTAATATGCGTAAGATTGAGTTGGAGTTCCCTCCCTACCCATCCTTGAAGAAAGAAGACCAAGTGAAGAAAGAATGCCCATCACTATCAAAAATTAAGCTTTAAAAGTAGGAAATTTTTTCTTTTTGATTTGTTATTTTTATGTGTTTTCCTCTTCTAATTAAATGATAGTGGATGAAATGAAGTGAAATGAAAATGAAAACTTATCCTTTACATATTCAAACTACGTAGAGACTGATTTCTCCTTTGTGAACTACGTAGGCAGCATTGCAGGGCCCCATCCCTATCTTAAAGAAATTTCATTTCCCCGCTTTGGCAAAATTATTGAAAAGATCATAAGAAGAAGAGATGCCAGGAGACAAACATTCAACAAGTCAACCTTCCTGATAAAGAGCAACGTTTATGTTTTTAGAGCAACATTTATGTTTGAGTCAAAAATCACATGTGGATCAATTTGCCTTGATAAAGAGCAACGTTTATGTTTTTAGAGCAACTTTTATGTGCTTACTTCCTATCTAATATTCTTGTATTATTTGTCACTAAAGGAATCTAACATATTTTCCTTTTGAGTTGTTTTTACCTTATCAGGTAACAAAATTAGATAAGAATTGATCAGTGTTGACCAAATTGGAAAAACATCCTTACTTCACTTGTTCAAAATCAAACAAAGCATCATCCCCTCACCGTTTCTTCTCTAAAGGCAAAGACAAAATGACTAATAGTGATGGTGAAAACACTTTGACTATAAGAGACAACGTGATAGTAGAACAGAATGAAATGATTGTCGAGCTGGCGAAGAAGTTGAAAAGACTCCATGAAGAAGTGCAAAATGTGAATTACATTGCTAGTCAGGCCATTACCGCTAACACTCTTGCTCTGAGCGACTCCCGGCCCCCATTCCAATTTCCTCCACTAAACTCTTCCCTAAACAAAAATAATTTGAGAGATGTGCCCTCCTCTTCGATTGCAAGACCATCCACAGAGCCCATATCCACCAACCCTCCCTACATTGGATCCTCATACCAGATCCAAACTCCTCCCAACCAGCATACCAATCCAAACAATAATCCCAATGCCTGCAACCCATGAAACCTCCCTCCAAACTACCAAAGCACCCTGTTGAACACCTATAATTCCCAAAATAACTACCGAAACATCACCAATACACAAAACCTTACCTCCACATACCCAAATGCCACTTAAATGTCCAACACCCACCTAACAAAAATATACCACCATTCACTTTCTATTCCATACTTGAGCCCTACCCTACCTTCCTAGAAAATCTCGAACTCAATTATTATGATAAAAAAGAGAGGGAGTTGAAAGTTGTGGAGGATAGGCATGATAAGGACATACTAATGATGAAAGAAGATATTGCAAGAATAAAAGAGTCATGAGGTTAACCTAATAAGGCTGGTAAAACTATGAGGATCTATGTATCCACCTTGAGTTGAATTTGCTGGAAGGATTTAAGATTCCCAAGTTTGAACATTCAATGGTACCAGAAACCCGATAGCTCATCTGAGAAGTTACTATGACCAGATAGTAGGAGCAGCAAAAAATGAAGCACTGCTAATGAGGCTCTTTATACTAAGTTTGAGTGGTGAGGCACTAGATTGGTTCACCTTTCAAGAGTTGAAGAAGTGGTCCGTATGGAGTTCCTTGGCCAAATATTTTTGTTGGAGGTTCACCTACAACATAGAGGTTGTTACGGATAGATATTCCCTAGATCGTATTAAGCAAAAATCAAATGAGCTCTTTTGCAATTACGCCTATAACTAGAGAAAGGAGGCGGAAAACGTCCGACCTCCCATGACCGAAGAGAAAGTCAGTATTGAGTTAATACGCACCCAAGAATCAGAGTTTTGTGATAAAATAATATCAATAGTCAATGCAAAGTTTGCTTATTTGGTTAAAATTGGTGACACATATGAGGAAGGTCTCAGAAATAGGAAAATCACCAAGACTCCATTGCAATCAAGATTTGCAGGGAGAAAGAAAAGAGAGGACGTTTCTTTTGTGTCCTTTAGTCCAAGCATGAGATCTAGAAGGCCTAAGGAGCTAACTCCAAGAGAGAACCTGCACTATCAACCTTCCCCCAGCTCCACATAATCCCCAACCCATTCTCCAAGCTATATTACCAAATGTTCAACCCACTTACCAAGCTACTTCTCAAAGTTTCTAGGTTTACCAAAAAACTCCCAATAATCAATTCTACCACCAACTTCCCTCTCTTGTCAATCAGAATAATATCAATCTCCCCAATCCAAACTTAGAGATAAAGGTTCCTTGGACTTTTATCTAGTTGGCCGAGACTAAAACTCAGTTGTTCAAGATGTTAAAAGCGGCAGGATTCCTTCAACTAATTCACCCTAAACCCAGTAACACTGACAATCAATTCTTCAGAGATGGTCAATATTGTGCTTATAACTCCAAAGGAGTTAGGCATGATACCGAGGACTGTATTAACACAAAGCATAAGATCCAGGATCTGATCAACCACAGAGTTATCACACTCAGACAACATCACCAAATTTCATGAATAATCCACTCCTGAATCATGAAAGAGCCACTATTAATATGAAATAAATTGATAAGGAGTGGGTGGTAAACAAATCTATAGTACCAGTTATAAGTTGGTAATCTACCAACTTATTGAGGCTTTATTCATGAGTTATTTTCATGTTTTGATGAAAATTAGAGGTACTTATTGTCTTTAGTGATGAAAATATAGGTAATCTTGATCAAAAGTAGAAAAAGAAGGTATTGAACCCAAAAGAGAAGTGAGAAGGTGATCAAAAATGGCAAAGAATCTGCCGAGAGGTACAACCAACATGTGAGCCGCATAAGGTGGCATGCGGTTCGCACCTATCTTCACACTTTACCAAAGAATCAACTAACATCACTGGTTGGCTAACAAAGAGACATGCGATAAATAGAACATATGGTGTAACTGTATATTGTATCACACCACTCTCAAAGGGCTTTCTTGTCCAAAGCCAAGTAATGATTTGGGAAAGTTCTAAAACCCAGTTTAGGTTGTGTACTCGATAGAGTTGATAGTTTTGAGTATTGAGTTTATCCCAAGGAAAATATTTAGAGTACTCTTCTTTTTTCATCTTCTATACTTAGAATTTACCATTTTTGTACTAAATTGAGCTTGGATTTGGATTTTGGCTAAAATTTAAATAGAAGTATGAGTTACCTAATTGGTATATCTTCTTATTTGCTTAGTATGAGCAGCTAATTTCCTTGTCTAGAGGTATGTATAAAATGGATATTTGAATTTGGGTGTGGGTATTATTTAATTATGCTTATAATTGATGAATTGATATGGGTCTATTGAATCCCTCAAGTTTTAATCATAAAATTGATGGTTGCAAACATTAATTGAGATTTTTTTAATTGTGTTCTTGCTTGAAAAGGGGGTTCATAATTTAGATAGGAATTCAATAGTAGAAATTTGAGACTTCCACCTTAGATTGAGGCTAGAAATAGCTTGATCAATAGAAACTCTCATCTAAGAGTCTAAACTAGAAATAGTTTGACTTCCCCAAGCAATTTAATTGGTTGGTTTGTGTTAAAACTATGGTTCTTGAGAAAAGACCATAGGATATATATTTCGAGGATCGAGATATTACCAAATATGAATAAAACCAATGCTACCCATATCATTAATCGAGAATTTACATAATTAATCAAGTACTCTAACCCTTTGTATAATCCCATCGGAAGCATACCCTTAGTCTCCTTCTCATTGATTGCAAATATCATGTTTACATTATGCTTTTGTATTGAAATCAATGTTTCTATGAAAATATCCCTTTACAATTCCCCCAATTTTTACTTTTTATGTTGTTTGAGCATTTACTCTCTTAGTGATTATTTCTCGACAATCTCTTAGCGAATCATTACTCCACTCTATGTGGATTTGACCTCGACTATCTGTTGGGTTACTTTTGTTTTGCTTGATGAACTCTACCACCTCCTTTGGGAGAATGCTTTTGAGTATCATCAAAAATGGTGATGTTGTCGGGGAGTGGTTTTTGAGTCGCCAATTAATTCTCATTTGAATTCACTTTGTTGAGTGTTTGTTAGGTTTTACTTCCGTGTTGTTTGTTTTTTTTTGGATAGGGTTCCATGAGAAATGTGGGTGACCAAGAAAGTGTAGACAGATATATGGATGTTGACCTTGAACCCATAGTCCATAGTGGCATAGGTGCAATCTTCCTACCCCCCATTGTTAGAAATTTTATATTTCATGTTATGAGCACTATGCTCCACTTGATTGAGAGTAAGGGTCTATTCAGAGGGTTGGCGCATGAAGACGTCAACCGACATATTCAGAACTTCATTGAGATATGTCAACCCTTCAACATCAACCATATTTCTCAAGAGTCTATCTGGCTCCATTTGTTCCCATTCTCACTTACGGGGGAAGCGATGGCTGGCTTGAAGAGCTCCCGGATGCCTCTATTACTATATGGAATGGATTAGTTGAGGAATTTTTTGTGCATTTTTTACCTCCCTCTAGGATGATGCAATTGAGAGATGATATCACAAATTTCTGCCAACTCCCAAATGCGCCATTGCATGAAGCATGGCAAAGGTTCAAAAAGAAGCTCTTATTATGTCTGAATCATGGTTTTCATGATAATTTCCTACTTTAAAGCTTCTATCAAGCCTTGGACTCAATGAACAAATCTGTGGCAAACAACCTTGCAAGCGGAATATTTATGGACCAATAATATGGTATTGCCTTAGCTCTCTTAGAAAGGATGACAAAGACAAATCGTGCATAGCATACTAGAGAGGCCGATGTTTTTTTACGGGTAACTTCATCTATTATGATGAGTGAAATGAGGAAAAAGAATAGGAAAGAGATAAAACAATGGCATAGATGTTAATGCAAATTGATCTATTGGCTAAACATATGATAGGGTTTGGAAATAAAAGTGTGAATATTGTGGGGACTTACGGTCCTAGAGCTCATGAAGAAGGTCTGTATTCACCTATGGATGAGGATGCATGTTATCTTGTGGTGGGTTCTCGACCCAGGTACCAAGGTCCAACCAAGTTCCTTGGCGTCTGAGGAATGAGAACCAAGGTTGGAACAAGGACAAGGGAAATAAATGGAGAGCTAGAGAGTCGAGTAGAGACTATGAAGGTCAATGACATGATCATGAAAGAGATGGTGATTGCTATAATCATCATAGTACCAACACCTTTGTGCCTCTACCAAAGTATGATGTGTCACCCTACCAACCAACAGTGACTAACCCCGGACATTCTAAGATTAACGACATGTTGTCTCAAGTCTTGAAGAGAGTTGAATTAATTAATATTAGGGTGAAGGAATTAAAAAGTGAGGTGTCCACTCTTCACCAAATGGTAAGCTCCCATTTAGCATCTATCAAGCACCTAGAAGCCCAAATAAACCACCTCTTTTCACAAATGAATCCACGTATGAAAGGTACCCTTCCAAGTGACACACTTGAGAACCTAAAGAATGATGGCCATGTGATAGCAATAGTCACTCAGAGTATAAGGATGCTTTGTGGGACAAGAAAGCCAAATGTTGAGGTTGTTGTGGAGCATAAGGATAAGACACAAGAGGATGTCTTGGTTGAGAACGAAGTTGATGAGAGTCCGAATATTGTGGTGAAGCCTAGTGCACCCAATGTGATTGAAAATGATGAAGACGGACTCTCCTTCTCAAATTTCTATTGATATTCAAAAAGATGCTCCAAGTGTGCCTAAGGGACCCCCTCCATATCCTTAGAGATTAGTCAAGAAAAAGAAATATGCCCAATACAAAAAGTTTGTTGACATGTTCATCAAACTAGCCATTAACATTCCTTTGTTTGATGCACTTATACAAATGTCGGGGTATCAATGTTTATGAAGGAGCTATTGAAAAAGAAGTGAGTGGTTAAAGTAGGGATGGTGGAAGTTTCCTAAAGTTGTAGCACGGTGATGACAAGCAATATTTCCCCCAAAAGGGAAGATCTAGGAGCCTTCACTATCACGTGTACTATTGGGGTGTTTTTGTATTGAAAAGCATTATGTGATCTCGGGGAAAGTATAAACTTGATGCCTTTTGTGGATTTCAAGATGTTAGGCTTAGGTAACCCTAGGCCTACACCAATAAGATTACTAATGGCCAATCATTCAATTAAATGCTCTGTGGGGATATTGTTTGATGTGTTAGTCAAGGTGTACAAGTTTATCCTATCGGCCGACTTTGTGGTTTTGGATTGTGACATTTATCTGGAGGTGCCCATCATATTGGGATGACCTTTGTTGGCAACCGGGAGAGATCTTATTGATGTGGATCTAGGAGAGCTCAAGTTCTGTATAGGGATCGAAGAGTTGACGTTCAACGTATGCCAACCTACCAAATGACCAGACAAATTTAGAGTTGTGTTTATGATCAATACTTAGGGAAAGTTGGTTGAAGTCCTTATTGAGTGTGAGATGAAGGAGGTGCCCGAATCTATGGTGTTGTCAACTTGGAAACAAGATGAAATGATGAAGATTTTGAGGAAGCACTTCCATCACTTTGGATGGGGCCACGCCAATTAGATTGGAATTCTCCCAGATAATGATTAAAGGTATAAAATTAAGCACTTCTTGGGAAGCAACACAAGTGTTTTTACTCAATTTCTTTTACCCTTTTTATTATTTTTGGTTTGTTTTAGGGATGCAAGGAGATGGAAAAATAATTAAGTGGAAAAAAAGGCCAGAGAGCATGTGAGACAAGCCATGTTGTTCACACATCCCATTGTGCGGCCGCATGTGGCACTACACACCAAAACGAAACCATTATTCGTGTCGCACCTCCATCGCACAGGGAAATAGAAAGTTGGGTAAAATTTGGCTCAAAATTGGCATGTGCGAGCCACATAATAGCATGTGCAAAATGCACATCATGGGGCACTCAAGTAAGTTTTAATATTTTTGTTGACCTACCTATTTACCGACCCGACGTGGAGACTGACCCACGGCCTTTCTTCTTCTTTTCTCCTTTATAAATCATCACCCTCCTCCTATTTTCTCCATTATAATCCCATAAACCTCTATAAATCCCTCCTAAAATCCTTCAAATCCCTCCAACTTTCCCGAAATCTTCTTCCCTTTCACCCACACTTCTCCACCGTTGAGTCTCCGCCAGTGGCTGCCTCATTTTTCGATCAAAAGTTGGTTCACCATTGTTGGAACTCCAAAGCTTCAATATTTGCTTTTTCCTTCCTCTTTTATACTTGTGGTAAGTTTCCCAATGTTAAATCTAAGTTTTTAAGTAGATTGAAAACATTTATTATGAAGTATGCTAGTTTAATATTCCATGTTTGTTATGGGTGAGATTCGAAATTTTTGGGATCCCAATTTTGGGGTATATTGTTCATTTTGCTTGTGATGAGCTTGGTAGATCTGGTTTTTATGATAATGCATGTGATTTTTATTGGTTTTTAGCCCGAATATTTCATGTGTGGGTGAAGTCTGAGTAACCCACTTGAGTTGATGCATTGTTTGGCCCTATGATAGATTGGGTGACGTTATTCTTAAGGGGAAATCATCATATTTGCAAGGTTTTTGTTTAATAATGTTGATTGGGATAAAATTGTTGTTCCCATTGCGCCTATGTGTTGTTTCAATTGAACATGATTGTTCAGTGAGCGCTCTGGTAGAGAAGAGTGAATTATTATTAGAATCAATGTGCCTATGTTCTTATCATGAAGGCTTGATGTTCCAAATGATAGATGGGGTAACGTCCTTCTTAAGGGAAATCATTAAGCTTGTAGTTTTATAGTGAATGTGTTTAAGTTTTTCGGGGAAGTCTGAGTACCCGAATAACTTGGGTTTTGGTTACACCATGTTTGTGCCCTGTTAAAAATTTGTGTTATTTCTTATTGCCCATGCATTCCACAGATATTGCTATGCGAGTCACATAAGTAACACACATGAAAACAAGGAATTGAAAAATTCCAACAGTTCCCTTGTGTGTTTCGTATGCGACCCGCAGATCTCAAGTGCGAAACACATAAGGCATTGCACATTTTGTTATTGTTTCCAGCTTACTGAGTTGAGGGGCGAAGTCATGTGCAAAACACACAATGGATGGTACGAATCGCACATACCTTCACACCCTATAGTAGAAACCACTCAAGTTTCTGGTAACATGTGCATAGCCACGTACGACGCATACTTTGTCAGGTGCGGTCTATATGTGGCTCCCACATGTCATCAGTCACATGATGTGTATTTCTTCTCTTATTCATTCAAGTGCATTTTAGTTTGATAACTTCTTTTAGCTTCTCTTATTTTCAATATTTCAAAAAAATGGAAAAGGGGAAAAAATACCCTCAAACTATTCGAAATAGAGCAAATATGACCTCCGTTTCATTTTGGGCTCAAAAATGCCCTTGTCGTTAACATTTTGGAACACAAATACCCTCCAACTTACCACCCCATTTTCTGCGATGATTTAACACCCACGCGACCGTCCAACTATAACAAGGCCACTGCACATAGATGCCACCTAGGATCCTTTAAATTAATAATCCGACCCATTCTTTCAATTATCCGACTCACTAATTAGCCCAACCCACTCCCAATTAAAAGTTAAACAAACCTAACCTGCTTCATTACACTTCAGACAAACAAATTTGATATTTCACATAATGTGTTCATAACCACTTCAAGGTGTAAATAAACCATTACACGAATGTGTTCATAACCACTTCTAGGTGAATAAACACACAATCATATAGATTTACAGAGAACTTCGTATATATGATACAACTTACTGAGTTATTTACTTTCTATATGGATTTATAGATAACTTCACGCCCCAGTTGGAAGTACACTTCTTATCGAGTATTATATTTTGTGTATAGCCAAAATTACATGGTCACCTTCTTCCTTTCATCCCATTCTTTGATTTTTAGCGATCTGAAAGATAGCATGATAGATATATACGCTCAAAATAAATCCAAGGAAAGAGGATAATCAATGGAAGAATATGGATTCAGGACAAGTGTATGGTGTTTAAAGGATTTCGCCCATATCAGATATGTTTGTTTGAAGTGTAATGAAGCGGGTTAGGTTAGTTTAGCTTTTAATTGGGAGCAGATCGGGGAAATTAGCAGATCGGATAATTGAAAGAATGGGTCAAATTATTAATTTAATAGGATTTTAGGTGGCAGCCATGTAGCGTGGCCTTGTCCTGGTTAGATGGCCACGTGGCTGTCAAATTATCACAGAAAATAGGGTGTTTAGTTAAAGGATATTTGTGGTCCAAAATGTTAAAGGCAAGGGTATTTTTGAGCCCAAAATAAAATGGAGGGTATATTAGCTCTATTTCAAATAATTCGAGGATATATTTGGCCATTTTCTGAGAAAAAATCCAAAAAGATTTTTGCTTCTACTTTGAGCACACACAATCTCCTTATGCAGACTATGTCTTCTGGAAAGGGAAACTCTGGATGCAACACAAAGAGGCCACCATCTCCTCCTACCTCCACTTCTACATCAAGGGGAAAGAAGAAATCCCCAGTTGCTTTCATAGCACCTCCTCCACTGCAGGTTTTTGAGGAGGACATGATCTGTTTTGGGGTAGAAGGCATGGAATCCATCTATGACAGAGCCAAGAAGAGAACATTTAACTAAAAGTGTAGATTAAATTCTGCAGCAATTGAGGATGATCTTCCTAACATCCACCACCAGTTCACCAGCCGCTAATGGTTCCCTTTCCAAGAGGTTATCGTAGGTTATCACGAGGAGGTGGTACATGAATTCTTTGCCTCCTATCAAGCAAAGAAAGTCTCTTTGGGGTACAAGGGCAATGTAGAGGTCTTTCCTTGCTTGGACTCAGTCATGGTTCGGGGTAAGGAAATCTGTATCACACCTGCTTCTATTAATGCCATCTACTGGGGTAAGCCAATTGAGCCTGCACCAGCACTTGGGGATAAGTTGTTCACTGAGACAAAGCCACTTGACTGGAGTGCCACTATCATTGCTCCTGGGACTCCCCTCTGGGCCACTATAGGAGGCAATATCCCACGTCATACTCTATAGTTTGAGGCATGCCTATGGTGCGACTTTGCCCTCTCAAGATTCCTGCCTTCTCAAAATGATAAAAAGGTTACCCAAGAAGGATCCATTATGTTAGCCTCAATCATGTCAGGGTATCATATTAATATTAGAGAGATAGCGGTTGTCATGATCAAAAGAAAAACACGTCAGGGTGGTGACTCATTCCCCTTTCTTGTGCTCAATATCAGGCTCTATGCTAAGGCTGGAATTATATATTTCTGCTTTAATAACCCTACCAATTCCACTGGAGTGCTTGAACTAGGGAAAAAGACAGAGATAGATGCCCCTAGTATGAAGAGACGCAAAATGCAGCCTTTTGAAGATGTTGAGGTTGGGGATGCAGATGTTGAGCCTACTACTTTCTCTCCTTCTAGATCATCCTAGGAAGGATCTACTCCTGTGGAGTTAGGAAATCCTGTAGCTGCTACACCTCTTGTACCTTCACTATCTTCATCCACTTTGACCCAAGCTGGCCTCAAAAAGCTGGTTAACTTAACCTATTCTCATGATAGGCAGTTGACCAATCTAGCAAATAAGCTACCCGGTATGATTTAGAAGGCCTTAAAGAGGGCTATAAAAGAGGTAGTAGACAGTGTGAAAAACCTATGAAAGAGAATTAATGTTATAGAGGGTGTTGTAGCATAGATCCGAAAGGGATTGGGAACAGGCAAAAAAGGAAAGCACCAGTTGGTGATGCAGTCTTGAGTGCTTTGGATGTGTCTATGACACATCCCCGTCACACTCTCGGTCCCATGGATGAGTTGTTCGCTGCATATATTGGCAATGATAAAGAGTTTGATGATCAAGATCTAAAGCTCCAGTGGGTGATCATAGTGTCGCAGCATACCGTCTTTTCCCATCAAGGAGGAGCATGTACCAGTTAACAAGCAGCAGAGTTGACGGATGATGAGGAGGAGTAATCCATAGAGGGATTTGTTTCACACCCTTACTTACTTGTTTGAGCTTAAGCGTTGAGGTCAGTGCTTTATTTTTTTAGGAGAAGGTGGTGCATTCTTGTTATTGTTGTAGGTTGCTCGTAATGGGCTTTGGGACATTGTTTTTATTGCCCTTGTTGGGCCTTGACATTTCTATTTCCCTGTTAGACAATTTATTTGTCCCTTGTCGGGCATGATTTGGATGATTGTGATATTGTCCTTGTTAGGCCTTTTATTTTCTTAGTGCTTAAATTGTGCCCTCGCCGGGCTTATTTTATGTGTTGCTTGAGTTGCGATATCACTGGGTTGGTCCTACACAATCTATTATTTCACTACCTGTGCCTTGTAAATGCACTTAGTGCCTATGCCGAGGCTTGATTTCAAATGATTCATGAGCGCTTTAAAATTTTGCTCGCCTTGTTAATAGTAGATTAGTGAATAAACTCCAAGGGTTTTCTTCATACCACGGTTCTTTCCCAAGGAGCAATTGTTTCTTTTTTTTTTCTTTTGTTTATTTTTGTGTTAAACGAGGTTGGTGTTTCCCTAAGATAGATTGAGAGGCGACTTTCTTAAGGGAAAATACCAACTTTTAGTTTAAAACTGAGTCTGTGTTTTTCTTGTCTCGAAATGGGCCCACCAAAAAATAAATTTGGAAAGAAGTTTTTGATAAATTGAAGGAAAGAGGGAAATGATTTTGAGTAAAGCTTTAACTACCGGGTTCATCGATATGGGTAAACTTTTCATTCCAATTTTCGAGTCAGAAAACTTCCGATTTTGGGAGTTAAAAATTCTGGGTTAGGCTAGTCTCGACCAGTTTTGGAGTGAGGTATGGTCTAGGGAAATCCGGGTAAAGTTTGGGTAAAGTGTCTTGATTTGAGCTAGTTTTTCGTTTGACTAAGACATAAAGGAGTCTGTGGGACTTTTTCAAAATCAAATTTGGGTAAGTCGAACTCCCAAAATTGAGGTTGACATGAAGGGGTTGTTTTGGAATGTCAGGAAATTAATTGTGTTATAAAATGGACCCTTTTGAGAGGATTTATGACTTTATGTCCCATGTCAACCGCCATAGCGGTTGACTCACCGCCATAGCAACCTTCACTATAGCATAGAAATTACCGCTATAGCGGAAGTCAACACCGGTCAGCACTACATAGCGGTAGGTTTCGCTATGGCGGTACCGCTATAGCAGAGCGTGGACCGCTATAGCGGAGCGACGGGATCAGAAAACTCAAAAATGGGTTTTATATTTTCATTCTCTCCCATTTAACCCCAAAATAGATGAGGGTTACTCAAAGAACCCTCCTAGGCTACACCAAAGCTTAGGAGCCATGGGGAGGAGAGATTTCGGCTGAAAGGATGCGAAACCACGGATTCAGGTTTCTAGAATCATCACGGAGCACCGTCACGGAGCCAGAAAGGGCATGGAATAGCTGCTTGGCATCCAAGTAGGCTAGGTTTTCTTTATTGAGTAGATTGACATGTTTCCATTTCGTACTTGTCGTATAGATTGAAAGGGAGAATCCATGCCTAGGTCTTCGGGAATGGAGTCTGGAGGAGAATTATATTGGTTAAACTAGAATTGATGGAGTTGTGATAATATGTTGTGACATTTTTGGTTGTTATGCTTAATTAGATGTTGTATGTTAATAAAATCCAGGGACTTGAATGTCGGGAATGTTCGGGGAACCGGAAGGGGTTAGTAATTAACTAATGTTCAAGAAACGGAAGTTCCGGGAAATGAATTGGTATAATTAGGATATCGTAATGGTTGTGTTTCCATGGATAGGGTTTTATCCCATGTTGTATATTGATCCTCGGAGGAGGGTAGGAATAAAGGTATCTAATAGCATGTTTAAGGGGGTGATTCACGTCACACCACTCTTGAAGGGAAGTTTTATCCAAAGTTAAGTGACAATTTTGGAAGGTTCTAAAACCCTTTTTGGATTGTGTACCAGATATAGTTGATAGTTTTGAGTATTGAGTTTATCCCAAGGAAGATATTGAGAGTACTCTTCTCTTTTCATCTTCTATACTTAGAATTCACCATTTTATACTAAATTGAGCTTGGAATTGGATTTTGGCTAAAATATGAATGGAAGTATGAGTTTCCCAATTGGATATCTTCTAATTTCCTTAGTATGAGTACCTAATTTCCTTGTCTAGGGGTATGTGTATGATGGGTATTTGAATTTGGGTGTGGGTCTTGTTTAATTGTGCATATAATTGATTAATTGATATGGGTCTATTGAATTCCTCAAGTCTTAATTATAAAATTAATGGTTGCAAACATTAATTGAGCTTTCTTAATTGTGTTCTTGCTTGAAGGAGGGTTCATAATTTGGATAGGAATTCAATAGTGGGAATTTGAGATTTCCACCTTAGATTGAGGCTAGAAATAGCTTGATCGACGGAAACTGTCGTCTAAGAGTCTAAGCTGGAAATAGTATGACTTCCCCAAGCAATTGAATTGGTTGGTTTGTGTTAAAACTATGGTGCTTGAGCAAAGAACATAGGATATATATTTGGAGGATCGAGAGACTACCAAATATGACTAAATCTAATGCTACTCATATCATTAATTGAGAATTTGCATAATTAATCAACTACCCTAACCCTTTGTAGAATCCCATCGGAAGCATACCCCTAGTCTCCTTCTCATTGATTACAAATCTCTTGTTTACATTATGCTTCTTTGTTGAAATCGAATTTGCTACGCAAATTTCACTTTTCAATTACCCCAATCTTTACTTTTAAGTTATTTGAGCATTTACTCTCTTAGTGATTATTTTTTGACGATCTCTTAGAGAATCACTACTCCACTCTCCGTGGATTTGACCCCGACCATCCGTTGTGTTGCTTTTGTTTTGCTGGACAATTGCTACCACCTTCTTCGGGAGAGTGCTTTTGAGCGTCATCAATCAGCTAGTTCAAAGAAGGCAAAAACATTGGAGAAAGTTCTGGTTGCTCTAAGTATTAGTGATTGGCCCTAGTATGTCTCTCTAATGGCTCATCAGCATGCTCTTGACTTGTTGCCTTCAAAGAAAGAGTTTGTGGTAGAATTTATTGTGTTTCATGGAATGACTAGATTGGGAAGATGTTATATCCTCAAAGAGATAGCTAATGATTCCTACAAAAGGGACTAAATAAGAGACCAGTCACCGAAGGAGAGGATCGAGAATTCTGGAGGAGAATGTAGCCTCATAAAGCACATAGAGAAGACTCTTGCACAAATCACTATTTGGGTATTGCTTATGAGCTTGTAATATCACAGATAGACTTTTCTCAAAGTCCTAAACGAATCATATACGCCCGTAGCCATGAGTGTGGAAAACCTAGCTGCCATAGTGAGCCGAGTCGTGGGAAGTCACTGCATCTAGATTTAGTTATAATGAGCTACCATTTGAAGGATTAATGCATAACAAGGCTTTGCATGTTATGATTAAATGACAAGAAAAGATTATGAACAGGGTTATTATCGATGATGGATCGGGTTTGAATATTTACCCACTATCCACCCTCACTCAATTAGATTAAGATTTGGGGAAAATCCTTCAAAGAATAATCAATGTAAGATCCTTTGATAAGTGTCAGAGAGACACCATCGGAGAGGTCAACTTATACATCTAGATGGGACCCGCTGAGTTTCATGCTGAGTTTCCAGTTATGGACATCACCACCAGTAACAACTTACTCCTTAGGAGGATATGGATCCAGAAAGTTGGAATTGTGCCATCAACTCTTCACCAGATGGTGAAGTTCATATAGAAAGAGCACGAGGTGGTTATCCACGATGAAGGGAGTCACCAGAGCCACCCAAATGGTTGTATCCCCTTGATATAGGATGTTTTAAGATGAAGAAATTTCTATACAATAGAAATTATGAATACTATAAGAGAGGATCTAGCTCCGCAAGTGATAGTGACACTGATATACAAGATGATGGACACTACTATGCTGAGAAATGGTTTTGAACTTGGGTTTGACTTAGGAAAGAATTATGATGGAATTATCAAACCGATAAAGACCCCAAGGCAGTTGTCTAGGTGTGGATTAGGATATGTGAAAACCAAAGAAGACGAGGACAAAGCCAAGAAAGAGAAGGTGAGTTTAGGTTTGTTAAAGTTGTTACCTCACTTATATCAGTCATTTCCAATACGTGAAGGTTCACAAGCGATAGTCACAGGAATGGAATAGGGGATTTATTTAAAGAATGTGTAGCTATATTGGAGGATTTTCCCTGAAGCAACACAAATCAGGAAATCCAAGCTAGGAGAACAGTTGCATAATTAGACCTCTACTCTACTTATGACTCTCCAGTCATTCTGGTAGAAAAGACAAAAACGTATATTTTCATGCAAAATCAGTGACGGTCTAGATGAGGCTCGAGACCCACCATTTATGTTTAAATTCCCTTGCACTATTTTACTACTTTCCAAAAGGCATAGATCGAGCTTGACCCTTTGAAAGTCAAGGCAATCCAGAAGTTGCCTCCTTCAAAGACCAAGAAAGAAATCATGAGCTTCTTTGGAAGATTAGATTACATCAGTCGGTTCATAGACTAGTCAATGGTTATTTGTGAACCCATTTTCAAGCTGTTGAAGAAATATGCACCGACTAACTAGACCAAAGAGTGTCAGCAGGACTTTAACCGTATCAAGAGTTATTTATTAAGCCCTCGGCATTGGATCCTCCAAGAGAAAGGAACTCATTATTTCTCTATTTGTCAGTCTTATACAATTCATTTGGATGTGTCCTAGGGAAGTATGATCAAACTGGAAAGAAAGAACGAGCAATCTACTAACTGAGCAAGAATTTCACTCCATATGAGGCTCATTACACACTATTACAAAGGACATGTTATGCTTTAACCTGGGTTTCCCAAAAGCTGATACATTACTTATCATCATATATAACGTATATCATCTCTAGAATGGACCCTTTGAAGTATATATTCCACAAGGCCATGCCTACGGGGAAATAATTCAAATGAAAAATGTTGTTAAGTGAGTTCGATATTGTATTTGTGACCCAGAAAGTAGTCAAGAGGCAAGTCCTAGCGGATCATTTGGCAGAACATCCAGTGGATGAAGATTATGAGCCACTCCAAATTTATTTCACAGATGAAGAAGTTTTGGTCATTGGAGAGGACATTATTGAAGCATACCCAAGTTGGATATTGTTCTTTGATGGAGCAGTCATTTTTAAAAGTCCAGCTATTGATGAAGTCTTGGTATCAGAAACCAATCAGCATTATCTAGTAATAGCCAAACTTTGCTTCCCATGCACCGATAATTTGGCTAAATATAAAACTTGTATTCTTGGTATCAAATTGGTTGTTTATATAGATATTCAAGAATTATTGGTCATCGGTGATTCTGAATTGTTAATTCACCAAGTCTAAGGTGAATGGGATATGAAGAACTCCAAGATCGTGTCATAAATAAAATTGATACAAAGTTTGTGCAAGAGGTTCAAGAAGATCAACTTCAAGCATATTCTGAGGATACAAAAAGAGTTTGTTGATTCTTTGGCAACCATATCCTCCATGGTTCGACATCGAGATCATAACTATATCGATCTGTTAGAGATAAGTAGAAAATACTAACCTGCACATTCTGCACAAGTCGAAGGAGAGACATATGGAAAACCATGGTATTTTGATATCAAGAGGTATCTGGAAGTAGGGGTCTACCCAGAAGATGTGAAAGCCAACCAAAAGAACACAGTCCGTCGGATGGCTAATAACTTTTTCTTAAATTTAGAAGTCTTTTACAAGAGAACTCCAAATTTGGGATTCTTAAGATGTATAAATTCAGTCGAAGCCACAAAGTTTCTAGATGAAGTACATGCTGGAGTGTGCGAACCTCATATAAATGGGTTCACCTTAGCTAAGAAGATTCTACGATCTAGATATTTCTGGAAGACTATGGAAAGTGATTATAGTAAGTTCGTACAGAAGTGCCACAAGTGCCAGATTCACGGATATGTGATTCGAGTGCCTCCCAGCAAACTTCATGCTATGAGTTCCCCTTGGCCATATGTAGCCTGAATCATGGATGTCATCGGCCCGATAAAGCTGCCTGCTTCCATAGATACATATTCATCTTGGTTTTTATTGATTGTTTCACCAAGTGGGTGGAAGTTGTGTCTTACATGTCTATGACCAAGAAGGTAGTAGATGATTTTGTGAGGATCAATTTTATTTGTCAATTTGGAATACCCAAGTCAATCATCACAAATAATCGAGCAAATCTAAATAGTCACCTGATGAAAGAGATATGTGAGAAATTCAAAATTACTCACCAGAACTTAATCGTGTATTGTCTGCAAATGAATGGAGCCACAGAAGCTGCCAATAAGAGCATCAAGAAGATCTTAAGGAAAATGATCAATAGTTGCCGATCATTGCATGGGATGTTGCCTTATGCTTTGTTGGGATACTGGATGATAGTCAAAACTTTGACTAGGCAACTCCCTATGTTCTGGTGCATGGGACAAAAGCGGTGATACCAGCAGAGGTTGAGATAACTAAGAATCATTTAGGAATCCGAGTTAAGCAATGGATAATGGGTTAGCACCCATTATGAACAACTCATGTTGATGGATGACAAAATGATAAGTGATGTATGCCACGACCAATTAAACCAGCAACGAATGATTCATGCATTCAATAGGAGAGTAAGGCAGTTAGTCCTTAAGTGTATCATCCTTCACCATGAGGAATACAAAGGAAAGTTTACACCAAATTGGCAAGGATCATATGTATCCACAAAGTGCTATCCTGTCTGAGATGGATGGCCAAGTGTGGCCCAAACTGATCAACTCCGATGTTGTGAAGTGATACTACTCTTGATATGGTTTGTCCTTTATTTCTTTCCTTGTAATCGCACTTTTGTGATTTTTATCGTTCTTATGCTTTCACTACTAAAAACAGCTCAAAAAGAGAAGGATCGAAAAGCGATGGTCAGCGTCGCTCTCGAAAAGCGAAAGAAAATGTGATGTTATCCGTTGCTTTCCTAAATTATTTTAATTTATAATTATTTTTTTACAAAAGCAACAGAGAGTGTCTCTTTATCCATTGCTTTTTTTTGTAGATTTTTGCGCCACAATTATTTATAAATAATTAATATTTATTTTTAATAAAAGCGACAGACAGCGTCGCAAATATTTTAAAAAAATTAAAATAATTTTAAAATAACGATGTTATCCGCCGCTTTGTTTAAATTTTAATTTATATTAAAAAGATAGAAAAGTGACGGACATCATCGCTTTTTGGTCAATACATGGTCAACTTATTTAAAAAAGTGATGGACAAAAGTGACGTTGTCCGTCGCTTTTTAAAACATATAGCGACCCAGATCGGGTCACTCCTCCATTTTCCTCTTCTCTCTTCTCTCTTCTCTTCTCTTTTCTCTTCAAATACCTCCACACCTTCACACCACCACGCCGCTGTTGCTGTCGCCGCCTCCTCCTCCAGCCGCCATGCCGCCTCCTTCCTCTTCCATCATTAATTTTTGGGTTAGAGTTAATTTAAAACTTGAAGGTTAGATTTTTTTACTTTTTTTCAATTATATTGCATTTATTTGAGGTTAATGTTAGATTAAGAATATTTTTAAGTGTTATAAAGATTAGAACTTGAATTAGTAAATTTAAAATTTCAAGTTAGAGTTTGTTTGATATATTTTGTTATTAGCAAGTTTGTTAGTTTTGAATCTTGAAATTATTTTTTGCCATTTCTTTTAAGTTAGTGTTAGATTATGAACATTTCTAGTTGTGATTCTTGAATAATGGTTATAAATATTTTATAATTCATATAATTATATTTGTGAACTTGAATTTGATTTTAGGTTGAATTTGAGATGTTTGAACTTGAATTTGATTTTAGAATTTGTGAGCATAGTAAATATCTTAGGCTCTTGATTTTAAGTTTGAATTAGGTTCTTCAATCAAGTTCTTAAATTAATTTTCAACTTTAGGTTGTTGAATTAGGTTTTTGAATTTGATAGTTAAGTTGGAAATTTTGAATTAGTTTATATTGTTGGGTTATAATCTTGAATTAGTTTTCAACTTTAGGTTGTTGAATCAGATTCTTGAATTTGATAGTTAAGTTGACAATTTTAAATTAGTTTATATTGTTGGGTTATATATTATTGAATTAGTTTTTTACTTTAGGTTGTTGAGTTAGGTTCTTCAATTTGATAGTGAAGTTGAAAATTTTGGATTAGTTAATATTGTTGGGTTATAATCTTAAATTAGTGTTCAACTTTAGGTTGTTGAATTAGGTTCTTAAATTTGATAGTGAAGTTGGAAATTTTGAATTAATTTATATTGTTGGGTTATAATCTTGAATTAGTTTTCAGCTTTAGGTTCTTGAATTTGATAGTGAAATTGGAAATTTTGAATTAGTTTATATTGTTGGGTTATATTCTTGAATTAGTTTTCAACTTTAGGTTGTTGAATTAGGTTCTTCAATTTGATAGTGAAGTTGGAAATTTTGAATTAGTTTATAATGTTGGGTTATAATCTTGAACTAGTTTTCAACTTTAGGTAGTTGAATTAGGTTCTTCAATTTGATAGTGAAGTTGAAAATTTTGAATTAGTTTATATTGTTGGGTTATAATCTTGAATTAGTTTTTTAGGTTGTTGAATTAGGTTCTTGAATTTGATAGTGAAGTTGAAAATTTTGGATTAGTTTATGTTGGGTTATTTGACCATTTCTCTGTTTTAGAACTTGAACATAGAAAATCTTTGACTTTGGTCAACTTTCTTGGTAAACGTGCTCAAAATTAAATTCCGACAATTCTGTTAGCTCTGGAACGGAGATTTTTATCTAGTAGGATCATTGGTTTGGGTCTGAGTGCTTTCGGTTTGGTTTTATGTTGCTTTTTGTATTTTCAAGCTAGTTTGACTGGTAGGGTTGACTTTGGTCAACATTCGAAGAAGACAGCCTTAGATGGAAATTTCGTTCGCGCTATTAGCTCCTGAATGTCGACTTTGGGCTAAGGGAACCTTTGGTTTAGGTCCCGGGGATTTCGAACTTGTTTTAGGGTATTGAGTTCCGAGTTAGTTTTGTGCATGGGACCCTTTTTTTCCTTAAAACGATCTTCGTTGGTAAATTTGTTGATTCCATTGAGTCCGGAATGTCGTTTCCACTCAAATAGCTCTATTGGTTTGTGAGTATCAGGTTCTGATCGTGCCCGAAATGCCTCAGAGAAGTTTGGAAAACTGTTAACTTTCTATTGCTGGTATGGCCGAAGTTGTTCATCACGATCTCGAAGAAAAACCCTCGTGATCGCGATGAGTTGGCTAGTTTTTTCATCGCGATCTCAAATGTTTATCTTAGTGATAGCGATGAACGAATACCTGTATGTATATATACCTTCTCCTTCATTTTCTTCACCAAAAATCTATTTCTTCCATTGTTCTTGAGCTCCAAGCTCCCAATTTTTGTGTGGGCTTATTCCAAGGTAATGGGGTGATTATTTTACGGTCCATAATCGATTTCTCGCCTTCAATTCGTAAGTTCTAACCTTTAAATTCCGTAAATTCTCCTATTTAGTTATAGTTTGTTCTTGGATTGTTGGGATTGTTTTGACCCCTTCCTATGGTTCGTTTCAGCTCAAATTTTGAGCATGTTCTCCCAGGAAGGTAAGGAACATGTATGTGTTTTTCATTTCCGATTTTAGGTTGCGGGGCCCATGGGACCGTTTGTGGCCTGAATTTTGACCCGGCTAAATTATTAGCAATATAGGTACTGTTATCTTTGTATTGACGTGTAGAACATTGTCATGATAGTGGGGCAGCTTGCGGATACTTTTTAGGGGAGATAAGCTCCGGTCTTGTGGATTGGATTGTACGCATGTGCTCGGATTTTCCAGTAGGTTATGGTTTACTATTTTCTAGACTTTGCTCGTATGAGGTATGAATATAATAATTTGCTAATGGTTGGTGGGATCTTGTGGTTTGGATACGATTATGAGTAGGCTTATTGATCCTTATAGGTGATTTAGGTGTTCTAGAGTAAGATTTTGGCTAGCAATCCTTAGTATAGGCTGTAGATCTTCCTTAAGACTTGGCGTAGGCAGTGTAATATCCTTGGAATTAGGGTCAGATGCCTTAGTTTGGGTTAGACTGCTTGTGGTTGAGATTATTAGATTAGGGAGCCATAGCCTAGAATTAGATAAAGGTTCGGGGTAGAGTAGATGTTATCGTTTCTTTGTTATTATTACTATTATTATTCTTGTTGGTTTGGTGTTAAATTTATCATGTAATTGTGGGACTGAGGCCGTGGAGATGGGACTTGCAGGATCCAAGTCAGTATGGTTGTGCTTTGCTTAGGTATCTATTTGTCGTACGCTTTATGTTTTGTTCCGGTTACTTGTGTTCCCTTTTAGTATTTGTACTAGAATAGTCGGCCTTAGCATCTGATGGGTATAGTTCCTGGTAGGGTAGTTTCTTACTTCTTTTTTTTGTTGTTCTTATCGTGTTATATTCTTATGGTTGGATTTGGTATGTGGAACTGTGGGTCTAAGGCCATGGTGTTGGGGTGGATGGAGTCCAGGTTAGTGCGGTATTGTTATGAAGGGTAAAATGCCCTATCTTAGTTTATCTGCGTGCATCATATGCATACATATATACATTTGAATTGATTCGTGTTCATCTCTTTTTCATATATGATTGGTTTATGGTATGTGATGTGCCGCCATTCTACGACATATTTGACTCCTTTAAACTAAGAATAACTGTAAGTTCTCAAGCAACCGTCGTCGTTTTTGATATTTTATGTTATGTTTGCAGAAAAGAGAGACAAACATAGAAACGGAAGGAAATACGAGCAAAAAGACCATCTGGATAAGAGTGACGGCCATCGTGACAGCCAGTCACCAAGGTGACGGACCGTCAAGACGACCGTCAAGTGAGGCAGCACCACTGCCTAGTGGTGACGGCCACCGTGACGGCCCGTCACCAAGGTGATGGTCCGTCAGCCTGGCCGTCAAGTGAGGCAGTACCACTGCCTAGTGGTGACGGCCACTGTGACGGCCAGGCACGCCTGTGACGGTCCGTCAGGATGGGCCATCAACGCGATGCAGAATCCGAACGTTTTATTTTTGGACTTTATTTCCTGGGCTACTATAAATACCCTATGTTAGGTTTATTTTATTCATCGATTACCCAATAGTTTTAGGAGATTTTTGAGCGAGAATTTGAGAAGGAAACACGCAAAACACGTTTCTTCTTCTTGAATCTTGTTCTTCCATTGTTCTTGGGATCTTTGTTTCTTGTTCTTGGATAATTGAAGCTTGTGTTCATTATATTGTAAGAATCTTTCCTATTTATTATGAATATGATTTTCTTCTCTTCTCCTAATAGCATGAGTAACTAAGTTTGTGGGAGCCATGGCAAAAGTAGCAATATAGATTCTGGGTAGCGTCGGGTTCAATATTTATGTTGTCACGTTTTTAATCATTCATTATTAATGTTTTCTAGTGGTTGCAAACATTAGAACATGCCTAGGTTGAATTTGCTTGAGTAAAGAGATTAAAACCGGGAAATTTGATTAACTACGAGGATTCGAGACCACCACTTCTCGTCTTATGATTAATGCTTTAACTAGATTAATCTACTTGATGTTTAGGATTGAAATATAAAAGCTCACCTTTTCAAGTTCGAGAGAATTGAAAAGGAAATTCGTCTATTTGGTTGAGAAACGTTTAGATGATACCATTAATTCAATCACGTCGTGACATACATATAGAAAGAACCCGGTTAAGTTTTGAGTCGACATTGTTACGACGCCATGGTGAACACTTCCCTAGTTCACTCTCATATTGATTATTCATCGTACATTATTATTTGTTTTGATCAAATATTGTTCACACAAACCCCCCTCTTTACCGGAAACTATTGATTACTAGTCATCTAATTCACTAACGACTTAATGTGCACCTTATTCCCTGTGGAATCGACCCCAACCTCTGTTGGGTTCTATATATGACGATGACCGTTTATGCTTCGTAATTGGAGTTGTAATTTGGGCGTATCAAATTTTGACGCCGTTGCCGGGGAATACGGTTGTTTATTAAGTCCGGTGTGTTTATTTGACTCTTAGTCATATTTCCTGCTTTTACTTTTATTTGTTGTTTTTGTTGTTACAGGGTACATAGTTGTGCATGCCAAGTAGCCGACGCTCGGGTGAACCAATATTACCCTACGATCCCGAGCTTGCAAGAACGATAAGGCGAAACATGAATGAACAACAACAAGAGGCAACGAGACTCGCTGTAGCTCAGTAAGCCCAACAACGTTTGAATGCTGGTGGTCTTGAGGTCGACATTGAGTTGAATGATGAGGAGGTCGACTTAGATGGAGTTGGTGCAACGGGCGATATTGCGTTTCCTCCGCTAGCACCCGGGGCCAAGTTCAACATTACTAGCACAATGATTCAGCTGTTGAATCTGAGAGGAATGTTCCGTGGTGTTGCTGGTGACGATCCAAACCGACACCTGATGAATTTTGAGTGTATCTGCAAGTCGTTCGAATTGCCTGGAGTAAGTCAGACAGCGATCAGGCTCAGGTTGTTTCCGTTGTCTTTGTCTGATGAGGCAGCGTTATGGTTGACAGAACTAACACCCGACTCTATCACAACCTGGGTAGAGTTGAAAAGAGCTTTCCTAGAAAGGTTCTTTCCTCTCTCTAGGATGATACAGTTGAGGGATGAAATTAGCAATTTCAGACAACAACCTCATGAGGCGTTACATGAGACGTGGTTGCGGTTCAAGAAGAAGCTGACACAATGCCCTAATCATCAGTTAACCGACAATTTCCTGATGCAGACGTTTTACAGGGCACTAAATTTGGCTACCAAGCCGACACTGGATAATGCAGCAGGTGGAGCGTTTATGGGTCTCACTTTTGCCGATGCCACAACTATTTTGGACAGGCTCACCAAATCCAGCAGGGCCTGGCATACACGTGATACAGAGGTAGCAGCTAGCACTTATGCAGTTGGTATGTCAGCAGAGCAGCGCAGGAAGGAGGAAGAGCGGGACCAAGATATGGCCCATCTGAAGACGCAAATGGACCTACTGGCAAAGCATTTGTTGTCAGGAGGTATTGAGAAAGTGAAAGCTGTGGGTTCCCAAGGTAGAGCAGCAGAGTTTGAACCTGATGAGGAGGCAAATTATTTGGGTGGTTTCCAGGCCAATGGTCAGGGAAACCAAGGTCGGAACTATCAGAGAGACAATTACTATGAAAAAGCTGTCTACAGAGACCGCGAGCAGGGGAACTGGAAGAATAAAACTGATGGAGGTGGGTTGTATGTACCACCTTGTAACCGGGAAAGAGCTAACACCGAGACAGGGACGTCCAAACTAGAGAACATGATGGCTAAGATGCTGCTGAAGGTGGAATCTACCGACTCCGCGGTAAAGGAGATGAGGATGGAATTATCAACAATGAGTCAGGTAGTGGATTCACATTCCACCTCGATCAAGCAATTGGAACAGCAAGTGGGTCAAATCTCGGCATCTCTAAATCAAAGGAAGACAGGTACCTTGCCGAGTGACACCATTCCAAACCCGAGGAAGGACAGAAGTTTTATGGCGATCACTACGAGAAGCGGTAAAACATTATCGGAATCACATCCGGTAATTCATACTCAGAAAGATGATGTTGCGGATGACAAGGTGGTAGAGGATGCTACTCAAAGGCGCACATATAAAAGTAAGGAAGTTGAAAAGCTTCCAACTATGATGCCTCGGCCACCACCTCCTTTCCCACAACGCTTGAAGAAGAACGTGGACGATAGCAAGTTCCTGAACTTCATGACCATGCTAAAGCAGATATCACTAAACATCCCTCTGGTGGATGCTCTTGAACAAATGTCCGGATATGCCAAGTTCATGAAGGACTTGATTACCAAGAAGAGGTCAGTGAGCTTTGAACCAGAAGATAACCTCCACCACTGCAGTGCTATTTCTTCAAGATCGTTAGTGGAAAAGAAGGAAGATCCAGGTGCTTTTACTGTTCCCTGTACTATTGGGAAATTCAACTTTGAAAAAGCCTTATGTGATCTTGGTGCTAGCATCAACTTGATGCCGCTAGCAGTATACAAATAATTGGGTTTGGGAGCGCCCAAACCAACTACCATGAGGGTGCTAATGGCTAACCGTTCAGTACAGCGACCAGTGGGAATATTGTCTGATGTGCTGGTCAAAGTTGGTAAGTTTATATTCCCGGCCGACTTTGTGATCTTAGATTGCGAAGTGGACTTTGAAGTTCCCATAATCTTGGGACGACCATTGTTAGCCACTGCAAGAGTGTTGGTCGATATGGAAAGAAACGAACTGACATTCAGATTAAACAATGAATTGGTCAAGTTTGATGCATGTAAATTGATGAAGCCACCAAGAGACATGAGAGTGGTCTCGGTTATAAATGTTGTTGATGAAGCCCCTATGGAGAAGGGTTGTGTCGAGACTCCAGCTGTTATGAGAATGATGCTGCGAGAAGAGAAACCTACAGAGGAAGGCTGTATGAACAAATCAAGAAAAAGAAAACACCGCAAGAAAACCAGCAAAGAAAGAGTAAAGAAGTTGTCGCGACTAGCTGCGGAGCCGATAAAAGAGAAAGTTGGAGCTCAACGGGATGGGGTAGCTGGCACCTATTCCATCAATTTTGCCAGCTTTAGAGACCCTGGCGGTCTCCAACATCAAGCCAGACTCTGAGTCATATGGGCTTCACAAGTATTCCTTTCTCTCACAGTTTTAGCTTTCACATGTATGCATTGGGGACAATGCATGAGTCTAAGTTGAGGGTGTTGGGATACCTGTGAGTCTTTCACCACCGAGGGTTTTTGTTGCCGTGTTTCTTTTCCCTCCGGTGTGCTATCTAGTAGAACCGGCATGTTTAGGTTGTCATTTAAATTTTAGTTGTTTTATAGTGTCTATAGCAAGCATGGCGTTTTTTTTGTTGAAAAATGTGCCCCCTTATGTTTGAAACGATTGACTGTTTGGATCCTTGAATGTCATTGTGTGGTTATGATTGGAATAAGTATGTTTAAGCCGAGCTGTTGTTTCGATAGTTGGTAGTAGTGTGGTTTCTTGGTGCCAAGTGTGTGTGAGCTTATTGTTATAAATTCTTACTCTGTGCATGCATCTAGAACTTGCCCGGTCTATTTTGTTAAGTTTGAAGTTGGTTGCTTAGGAAAGGATCACAGGCCCTTTTTGTGTGCAGTCCACTTAGCCTATAAGACCGTCCAAATGCAAATAATCCCTTTTGAACCCTGTTGAGCCATAATTGACCCTATTCTTTCAATAACCTGTTATCGTTCCTGTTGAACTTTGAATCCCTGTTTTGGCCCTCGTCCTTCCTTGGACATCGTGCACCTCAACTCAGGCAATCAACATAAGTTGAGGGTGGCTACTATAGAGGTAAATGATAAGAAAAATAGGATGGATAAGATTGGTTGTGGATAGAATGAAAATTCCGGGTGTGTGTCTAAGAAAAGAAAGATAAAGAAACGAAAAAAAAAAGATGAAAAAGAACGAAAAAGAAATAAAAAGAAGTGTCAAAATAAAGAGGCCGCACCTGTAGCTAGAAAGAAGGGAATAAAGAGGTGAATAAGGATTGACAAAGTAAAGTTATGTGGAAATAGTAGGTCGGTGATTCCAAGGAGGGTTAGTCATTATTCCCCAAACATATCCTACCTGCACCCGAAGACTCATTACAGTGCATTGTTAGAAATCATTTGTGAGTGTGAGCGCCTTACCTAGTCCCAAATCTTGTGTGTGGGACTTCTTTGCGGTGAGGGCACCAAGATTTCTGTATTGTCTATTGACTGTTAGGATAGTTGCGCGTGTGTATGCATAATATTCTGTCATATCGGAATGACATGTTTGGATCCTTGCAAGTTAACGTTTCATACATTTGTGTGCTACTAGGGAGCTTGATTTAAAATTGAATAAGCGTTGAATGACCATGAGTTGCTAGAGACACGAGTTTGTTTTCTTAGTTGAGTCGTCTTATTGTTTTTCTTTTATGTCATGTTGCTTGAGGACAAGCGAACGTCTAAGTTGAGGGTGGTGATGTGCCGCCGTTCTACGGCACATTTGACTCCTTTAAACTAAGAATAACCATAAGTTCTCAAGCAACCGTCGTCGTTTTTGATGTTTTATGTTATGTTTGCAGGAAAGAGAGACAAACATAGAAACGGAAGGAAATACGAGCAAAAAGACCCTCAGGATAAGAGTGACGGCCACCGTGACTGCCAGTCACCAAGGTGACGGACCGTCAAGACGACCGTCAAGTGAGGCAGCACCACTGCCTAGTGGTGACAGCCACCGTGATGGCCCGTCACCAAGGTGACGGCCACCGTGATGGCCCGTCACCAAGGTGACGGTCCGTCAGCCTGGCCGTAAAGTGAGGCAGTACCACTGCCTAGTGGTGACGGCCACTGTGACGGCCAGTCACGCCTGTAATGGTCTGTCAGGGTGGGCCGTCAACGCGACGCAGAATCCGAACATTTTATTTTTGGACTTTATTTCCTGGGCTACTATAAATACCCTATGTTAGTTTTATTTTATTCATCGATTACCCAATAGTTTTAGGAGATTTTTGAGCGAGAATTTGAGAAGGAAACACGCAAAACACATTTCTTCTTCTTGAATCTTGTTCTTCCATTATTCTTGGGATCTTGGTTTCTTGTTCTTGGATAATTGAAGCTTGTGTTCATTATATTGTAAGAATCTTTCCTATTTATTATGAATATGATTTTCTTCTCTTCTCCTAATAGCATGAGTAACTAAGTTTGTGGGAGCCATGGCAAAAGTAGCAATATAGATTCCGGGTAGCGTCGGGTTCAATATTTATGTTGTCACATTGTTAATCATTCATTATTAATGTTTTCTAGTGGTTGCAAACATTAGAACATGCCTAGGTTTAATTTGCTTGAGTAAAAAGATTAAAACCGGGAAATTTGATTAACTACGAGGATTCGAGACCACCACTTCTCGTCTTATGATTAATGCTTTAACTAGATTAATCTACTTGATGTTTAGGATTGAAATCTAAAATCTCACCTTTTCAAGTTCGAGAGAATTGAAAAGGAAATTCGTCTATTTGGTTGAGAAACGTTTAGATGATACCATTAATTCAATCACGTCGTGACATACATATAGAAAGAACCCGGTTAAGCTTTGAGTCGACATTGTTACGACGCCATGGTGAACACTTTCCTAGTTCACTCTCATATTGATTATTCATCGTACATTATTATTTGTTTTGATCAAATATTGTTCACACAAACCCCCCTCTTTACCGGAAACTATTGATTACTAGTTATCTAATTCACTAACGACTTAATTTGCACCTTATTCCCTGTGGGATCGACCCCAACCTCTGTTGGGTTCTATATTTGACGACGACCGCTTACCCTTCGTAATTGGAGTTGTAATTTGGGCGTATCAGTATAGATTGAAGGGAACTAAATGGTACGAATATATGGGAATCGATTGGCTCAGTGGTTTGATAAGGGAATCTTCTTTTAACAAATGGTTTTCAAATTAAGGAATGATTTTACCGATCTAAGCTGTCCGCTAATGTTTAAAACCCGAAAAAATTCCTTTTTAAATGATTGGAGCTCCTGGGAAAGCGTCTTACTTTTATGAATGTTTTTGGTTGATAAAGGGGGAAAACGGTTTCTTTTCTATAAACTTGTGCGGTTAAGGAGAAATCGTACATCAGTGTTTTACTGACTTCGAAATGGGAAAATACTTTTATTTTGTGCACTTGGTTTGAGAGATAATTTTAACCTTGATTTCCATTGGTTATGGGATTATATTGATAAGCTCCAGCGACCTCTTTTGTATATATACGGAGTTTTACTTGTGGAAATTGTTATATTGGTAAGCTCTGGTGGACCATGAGAATACTCTGGGTTTTCTTGATTATACGTGGATAATGTGGCATTGATTGTTATATTGATAAGCTACGGCGGCCTGAAGGGAAATTCCAGGTATTATGGTATGGTATTGGTTGGTAAGCTTCGGTGGCCCGTGAGGTGACTCAGGGTTCTCATTCATTATTGCATTGGCCACATTTCATTTCATCCATTCCATATTGCATTTTCATGGTATTCCCTGCGTATCTTTACTATCGCAATCTGTATGTAGTTGGTTGTCTTTATCTGGTGTATTTTATGGACTCGAGAAGTCCAAATTGGTTATTGCTGGTCTATTGTTTATTCTTTTCATATTGTGGCGGTATTTCCCCCCTTTTTATTTAGGTTTGACCATTATATTTCCTTCTGACTCATCTTTTTTACCCTTGGGTTATTTTCGCTTTTTGTTATATTTATATCTTGTTTGAGCTCAGTCAGCCGATGATGCCTACTGGGTACCGCGTGTTTTGGTACTCATACTACATTTCTTCATCTTTTTTTTGATGCAGATCCTAGTACAAGTTATCACCGTTGATTGCAGTCCTCGTGTAGAGTTCCTGATTGGAGACATTGGGTGAGCTCTTGGTGATCGGAGTTGATCTATCTCCTTCTACTTTTGGGCTAGTCTCCTACTGTACCTTCGGAGATTGTCCGTAGTTTATTGTATTTATCTAGAACATCTAAGTTGTATTAGCACTTGTACCGACTGACACCAGGTCTTGGGGGATTCTTATGTATTTTATTCCCTTCCCTCCCTTTTTACTTATATTGGTTTATCGTATCTTTCGTTGTTATTATTGTTTCTTCCACTTTTGGGTTCTTCCTTGTGTTAGCCTATTACCTGCAGTTCTGGGCTAAGGGTTCGCTTACCTAATGGTGGATTATAGTAGGTGCCATCATAACTTGAGTTTTCGGGTCGTCATAGAGTGGTATCAGAGCTCTAGGTTCACCAGTGTCATTGGTACAAGGGCAGGTGTCTAGTAGAGTGTCACAGATAAGTATGATGACGTCTATATTCTATCTTCGGGAGGCTGTTAGGCATCCTTAGGAAAAGTTCCATCTTGTTGATTCCTTATCGTGCGTTCTTCTCTCCATCAATGTCTAAACTTTAATTGTTCCTTCCCTACTTAGATGGTTATGACGAGGTTGACAGCGAGCTTAGGCGAGGCTCATACAGCTGCCACTTGAGCGCGGTTACCAGAGTTAGGGTTTGAGGGTGTTCAGTTTTAGTCAGAGGACGTGGGGTCAGCCCAGCCTCCAACAGGATTTCTAGCTTCACCAGCCCTTCAGGGTATTCTAGCAAGGATTATTAGCTTATTGGAGAGTATGTCATGGGCCAGGACTATACCTAGTGCACCTGATGGTTCACATATAAGAGTTGAGGCACAGACTTCAGCCCAGGCAACGACACATAGTAGTAAGGGACTGGGAGCACAGCCAGCTGTTGTGGCTCCCCATTTGGATACTTTGCCGACTCCATTAGTTGCTTAGCCTATTGCAGCTAGGCCGGTTATGTCGATTGAGGAGCATAAGATGCTAGTCAGGTTCATCAGATTAGGTCCTCTGAGGTTTTCTGGTTCCCCGGGGGAGCATGCTTATGGGTTCTTGATTAGTTGCCAGGAGAGTATGCATAACCTTGGGTTAGTTGAGTCTCACGGAGCTGATTACACCGCATTTCAGATGGATGGTTTGGCAAAATAGTGGTGAAGATCTTATACTGCATGCAGACCAGTCGGGTCACCTTTGATAACTTGGACTCAGTTCTCTGAGGCTTTTTTGGAGAAGTTTGTACCTCATAGCTTGAAGGAGAGGTTGAGGGATCAGTTCACCAAGTTATAACGGGGCTCTATGTCGATTTCTGAGTATGAGGCACGGTTCTATGAGTTGTCTAGGCATGCTACTATAATTCTTCCTACAGAGCACGAGCGGGTTTGCCAGTTTGTCAGAGGGTTGGATCTACCACTTCGTTTGGCTATAGAGAAGCTAGTGGCATCAGGGGATACATTCCTTGTGGTTGTTGATCATGCATGAGTTATTGAGGTTATATGTCTTGAGGCCGGTGGAGGCAGTGGTAAGAGGACTCTCCATCAGGATAGTTTTAGTGATTTTCAGTTTTGAGGCAAAGGTTTCTCCCGTGGGGGTCACCCACGAAATTTTCAGTTTTGCCGGCCAGTTCGTACGACATTTTTGATTTTAAGGAGCGGTTGTTCGAGGCACAGTGGGCAGAGTCGTTCGGGTTCAGGTCAGACTTCTCAAGGTTTACATTCTGGGTATCCAGGCCATGGTGTCCAGTCAGGTTCAACCAGTTTTTCTCAGCGAGGCACTTCTAGTAGGGGTTGCTATGTTTGTGGTGAGCAGGGACACTTTTCTAGGACTTGTCCTAGATTCAGGGAGTTTCACCCTCTCTGATTTCCAGCATCATCGGCTAGGGGCAGTGCACAGATTAGTAGGAATGGTTCCCAGGTTGTTATTGATGGTTCTCAGCCATATCAGTCGACTAGTCATGGCAGATGGAGTCACACAGATGCTTCTATCACATGTACAATTTTTTTATCATGAGTGAGCTTTTGGTATTATTTATTGTGTGGTTTGCGTGTCCTTATATATAAATCTTTTTACATTACTTCTCATCAAGACTCGCATGGTGAGATTGTGGTTCTTGTGCATATAGATACCCTGATGAAGAATTATTTTAGTAGTGGATCGAGTATGTTGGCTTTTGGGTAGTAACTATATTGGGTTGTCTTGCTTTTGTTTATGGTGCTTGTTCCGACATTCTTCCTTTGGGTCAGTTTCTGCGATTGATGAAGGTTCAGGTTGCAGAAGTGTTTTCTAAAGTCAGAGTTCGAGATTTGGGTTATCTTCTATTAAGGGTCATGGTGGTGGGAATTCCAAGGACTACCTCAGGACTCATTCCGTTATAAGTTCCCAGGTATGTCATTTGGTTTGACCCATGCCCCATTAGCGGTTGCAGATTACTGAGCATCGTATTCAGATCCTTTTCGGGTTCCAATCACTACAGTATTCTTAGGTGGCAGTTGAGTCTACCTGAGGAGTAAGGAGTAGATAGATTAGGATTTTGTTATGTTTCAGACTTTGCAGGTTAGCAGACTATTTCAATAGCATTGTGGAAGACTTCCTCTAATCGCGAAACTTTTGATTAGATCGATTCAGGAGACCGTTCAATTGTAGCAGTTATACCAGAGTGTTATCGGTTCCCTAAAGTTTGGAGGATTGACTTTAGGATTTTTCACATACTTTCTACATTTCTTGCTTAGTTCTGGTGTCCTTGGGTTCTGCTCGAATAGGCAGACCTAGCCTAGTCCCTTTTTGCCGGATAAGACATTGTATGGTTCAGAAGGTTTGGTTCAGAATATGCGTTTTGAAGGTTGTCCTTCAGCATGGGTTGCCTGGTTACTTTCTTTTTCAAATATCAGTGTTTTCTTTTCATTTGGTTATTTGTGGTTAGTTGGGTTATTTGGGTGATCTTAACGCAATTGTCCATTGTGGAACGACGGTCAGTCAGAGTAGGCTAATTCGGTCATAGTGGGTATATCTTGGGCAGGTGTTTACGCTTCTTTGGTTTGTAGGGCTAGTGTTTGGTTCTTGTTGAGATCGAGTTTTTAGAATTCTTCATGGAGGTAGAGGATGGTAGGAGTCCTAGCCTTCTGATGGGTTTGTGGATGTTTTTTTTTTTTTAGTTTAACTCGGGTGTTTGACTTGTGTTTGAATATATGGTTTGAATGCTGGTGTTTTGGAATAGACGGAAGGGTCTTCAGACCCAGGATTCTTTGGTAAGAATATTGGAGAAAGTGGGTTTTGTGCTTTGTGTTAGCATGGTTTTTGGTTCTGTGTGATGATTGCCTTGGTCTTCATAGTTCTTGTGTTGTGTTGGCACTTTTTGAATGTTTTCTTTTGGGGTTCTGTTTAAGTTATTTTACTGGTTAGATTTTGAGTTAGAGGTTGTGGTTTTTCCAGTTTTGGCTGGTTTTGAGTTAAGGTTTTAGTAACTTTCTTTGGTTATCTTCCCGTTGGCCGTTGGCCGATCGAGAAGGGTCTTTGGGTGGCCTATCTCAACTCACAGACATGGTATCTTTTCCTTTCTGAGCCTTCGAGTACTTCCTGTTTCTTAACTTTCGAGGACGAAAGTTATTTTAGTAGTGGATGTTGTAATGACCCTCTGGGTCATTTTCTGTATTTTGTTATTTTTCTGCATTTCGAGCTTTCCCTCAGTGGCTACGGGTTATTTATGACTTATCGAGACTGACGGTTTGGTGCCCAGACAATTTGTTAGGTCATTATGACCATTTCTCTATTTTAGAACATGAACTTAGAAAATCTTTGACTTTGGTCAACTTTCTTGGTAAACATGCTCAAAATCAAATTCTGACAGTTCCGTTGGCTCCAGAACGGGGATTTTGTTCTAGTAGGACCATTGGTTAGGGACTGAGTGCTTTCAGTTTATGTTTTATGTTGCTTTCTGTGTTTTCAAGCTAGTTTGGCTGGTAGGGTTGACTTTGGTCAATATTCAGAGAAGATTGCCTCAGATGGAAATTTTGTCCGCGCAATAAGCTCCACAATGTTGACTTTAGGCTAGGGGAACCTTTGGTTTGAGTCCCCGGGCTTTCGGACTTGTTTTGGGGTATTGAGTTCCGAGTTATATTTGGGCATGGGGCCCACTTTTTCATAAAACTATCTCCGTTGGTAAATTTGTTGATTCCATTGAGTCCGGAATGTCATTTCCACTCAAATAGCACTATTGGTTTATGAATATCGAGTTCAGATCATGCCCGGAATGCCTCAGAGAAGTTTGGAAAACTGCTGGTTTTCTGTTGCTGATATGGCCGAAGTTGTTTATCGCGATCTCGAAGAAAAACCCCCGCGATCGCGATGAGTTAGCCAGTTTGTTCATCGCGATCTCGAACTTTTTTCTTCGCGATAGGGATGAAAAAAACCCTGTATGTATATATACCTTCTCCTTTCTTTTCTTCACCAAAAATCTGTTTCTTCCATTGTTCTTGAGCTCCAAGCTCCCGATTCGTAAGTTCTAACCTTTAAATTCTGTAAATTCTCTTATTTAGTTCTAGTTTGTTCTTGGATTATTTGGACTTTTTTCACCTCTTCCTATGGTTCGTTTCCGCTCAAATTTTGAGCATATGCTCCCGGGAAGGTAAGGAACATGTGTGTGTTTTTCATTTCTGGTTTCAGGTTGCATGGCCCACGGGCCCATTTGTGGCTCGAATTTTGACCCGGCTATATTATTAGCAATATGGGTACTGTTAGATTCTTATTGACGTGTAGAACATTGTTATGATAGTGGGGCAACTTGCGGATACTTTTCGGGGGATATAGGCTCCGGTCTTATGGATTAGATTGTACGCGCGTGCTAGGCTTTTCCGGTAGGTTATGGTTTACTATTTTCTAGACTTTGCTCATATGAAGTATGAATATAATAACTTGCTAATGGTTGGTTATGAGTAGGCTTATTGATTCTTATAGGTTATTTAGGTGCTCTAGAGTAAGATTTTGGCTAGCAATCCTTAGTATAGGCTGAAGCTTTTCCTTAAGACTTGGTGTAGGCGGTGTAATATCCTCGGGATTAGGGTCAGATGCCTTAGTTTCATTTATACTGCTTGTGGTTGAGATTATTATATTAGGGAGCCTTAGCCTAGAATTAGATAAAGATTCGTGGTAGAGTAGATGTTATCGTTTCTTTGTTATTATTACTATTATTATTATTCTTGTTGGTTTGGTGTTCAATTTATCATGTAATAATGGACCTGAGGCCATGGAGATGGGACATACAGGAGCTATGCTTGTATGGTTGTGCTTTGCTTAAGTTTCTATTTGTCGTACGCTTTATGTTTAGTTCCGGTTAGTTGTTTTCCTTAGGCGGGTCCCTTGGGGTTTTGTAGATAGTGTAGTGTTCCCTTTTAGTATTTGTACTAGAATAGTCGGCCTTAGCATCCGATAGGTATAGTTCTTGGTAGGGTAGTTTCTTACTTGGTTTTTTGGTTGTTCTTATCGTGTTATATTCTTATGGTTGGATTTGGTATGCGGATTTGTGGGCCTAAGGCCATGGTGTTGGGCTGGATGGTGTCCAGGTTAGTGCGATATTGTTATGAAGGGTGAAATGCCCTATCTTGGTTTATCTGCATGCATCATATGCATACATATATACATTTGAATTGATTCATGTTCATGTCTTTTTCATATATGATTGGGTTATGGTATGGATTGAAGAGAGCTGAATGGTCCGAATTTATGGGAATCGATTGGCTCAGTGGTTTGATAAGGGAATCTTTTTTTAACAAATGGTTTTCAAATTAACGAAAGATTTTACTGATCTAAGCTGACCGCTAATGTTTAAAACCCGAAACACTTCCTTTTTAAATGATTGGAGCACCAGGGAGAGCGTCCTACTTTTATGGATGTTTTTGGTTGATAAAGGGGGAAAACGCTTTCTTTTCTATAAATTTGTGCGGTTATGGAGAAATCGTACATCACTATTTTATTGACTTCGAAATGGAAAAATACTTCTATTTTGTGCACTTGGTTTGAGAGATAGTTTTAACCTTGCTTTCCATTGGTTATGGGATTATATAGATAAGCTCCGGCGGCCTCTTTTGTATATATACGGGGTTTTACTTGTGGAAATTGTTATATTGGTAAGCTCCGGCGGCCTATGAGAATACTCTGGGTCTTTTTGATTATACATGGATATTGTGGCATTGATTTTTATATTGATAAGCTATGGCGGCCTGAAAGACATTTCGGGTATTATGGTACGGTATTGGTTGGTAAGCTCTGGCAGCCCGTGAGGTGACTCAGGACTTCATTCATTTTTGCATTGGCCACATTTCATTTCATTTCATTTCATCCATTAGATATCACATTTTCATGGTATTCCCTGTGTATCTTTACTATCGAAATCTGTGTGTAGTTGGTTGTCTTTATCGGGTGTATTTTTTGGACTCGAGAAGTTCGAATTGGTTTTTGCTGGTCTATTATATATGCTTTTCATATTGTGGCGGTATTTTTCCACTTTTTATTTAGGTTTGACCATTATATTTCCTTCTGACTCATATTTCTTACCCTTGTGTTATATTTGCTTTTTGTTATATTTATATCTTGTTTGAGCTCAGTCGGCCGATGATGCCTAATGGGTACCGCATGTTTTGGTACTCATACTACACTTCTGCATCTTTTTGTTGATGCAAATCCTAGTATGAGTTATCACCATTGATTGCAATCCTCGTGCTGAGTTACTAACTAGAGACATTGGGTGAGCTCTTGGCGATCACAGTTTATCCATCTCCCTCTACTTTTGGGCTAGTCTCCTACTGTACCTTCGGAGATTGTCCATAGTTTGTTGTATCTATCTAGAACATCTAAGTTGTAGTAGCACTTGAACCGACTGACACCAGGTCTTGGGGGATTCCTATCTATTTTATTCCCTTCCCTCCCTTTTTACTTATATTGGTTTATCGTATCTTCCGTTGTTATCGTTGTTTCTTCCGCTTTTGGGTTCTTCCTTGTGTTAGCCTGTTACTTGCAATTCTGGGCTAAGGGTTGGCTTACCTACTGGTGGGTTATAGTAGGTGCCATCACGACTTGAATTTTTAGGTCATGACAGCACCTCCCCCCGGCACTTTGGTAGGAGGACCCATGGTGGGACGTACCCGCTATACACCATCTGACAACGTATACCCCTCCTATGGCACCCTCGGCCCTTTAGCCAGGTCCTGGAATGGCAGGGCCCATGGAGGTCCCTGACCACATACAGTAACGAACGTGAAATCTCAGAGAACCAAAGCCTCGAAGTACGTGCCCAAAATTGAACCGACTCTAAAATAATTGTAGTAATCTCAAAAAACCCTCTCAAAGAGTGCCCGAAGTATACTAGGGTCTAAATCATTGATAAAAGTCTCAATAACCCTCTCAAAGGGTTCCCAGAGCGTATCCGTGTCTGAATTAGCTAGAAATCATGTCTAGTGCTCTGCCCAGTAGAGCCTACTATCAGTAGGAAATCAAGTCTAGTGCTCTGCCCAGCATATCCTAGTATCAGTAGGAAATCAGGGCTAGTGCTCTACCCAGCAGAGCCTAGTATCAGTATGACATCAGGGCTAGTGCCTTACCCAGCAGAGCCTAGTATCAGTAGGAAATCAGGGCTAGTGCTCTGCCTAGCAGAGGCTAGTATCAGTAGGAAATTAGTGCGAAATCATCCAAAATCTTATGTCATCATTAGATTATACCAAAAATGCCCCCCAGGGCCATGCAGGTTTAGGAAAAACCATCTATAGTGGCTTGCAGCCAAAATCAAAGTAAAACATGCAGGAAAACCTATTTTATGGATGATATGCACGCACACAAATATAAATTAGCCCAATCACTCACAAACATTCCTACCGGCCCTGCACAGGCTCCACAGCCACACAACAAACATAACGATCCTAAAAGGATATCTCTATGTCTGGGACTCACGAACATTCCTAAATAACCCAACGTCTATGTTCCAGAGTCAATACAAGGCCACATAGGACCACAAGGGTGATATACAATACTACACGAATACTACAATCAAAGTACAAAATAAACTGTCAAAAAAGGCAGACAAGGTCTGTGGTACCAATCTATAACAACCCACCCAAGTATGCTAATTAAAGCAGTTATAGCCTATATACGTAGAGTCTAGGTAGGAAAAGCTTTAACCTACTTGTCATCCGACGAATAGCTGCAGGGACGGCATCGTCCAGGCTCAAACTGCCCCAGGAAGCTCCAAATCACGAAACCACTATCAATAAAATAATTTATATGTCAAAACAAGACTAATGATACCTATATTGCTATTATAATACCCGGGTCGAAATCCCGGTCATAAATGGGCCCGTGGGCCCCACAATTTGAAATCAAAAACAAAAAATACACTTGTGTTCCTTACCATCCCGGGAGCACATGCTCAAAAATTGAGCCGAAACGAACAACAATTGGGGCTCAAATTAGCCTGCTCAAGTCAAGAATTAAAGAAGGAATTTTAAGAATGAACAATTGGAAATTGAGCAACAAAGCTTACCATAAAGCAAGCAATTTCACCCGAACAACGAGTCTCACGAACCCACGATCATGCACTCACAAAAAGGGCAGAATCTACAGGAATTTCCAAGCTTAAGAGACTCCCAACAATGGTGGTTTCTTTGGAAAATAAGAGAAGAACAAGTTGGGGAAGAAGACTTACCAATTGTCGACGGAGCGCTGATTTTTGATTAGCAAAAGATTCCCCAAGTTCAAGAACTAATTTGGAGCAATTTGGTAGAGAGAATTTTTAGTTTGGAGTTGGGAGGAAACAAGAATTTGAGCTGAAAACTCAAAGGAGGAAAGATTTATAGGGGCTGGACGCAGGTCAGCGCTGTTGGCGCTGAACAAATTCTGCTGCAGAAAACCAGCAACAGCCTAAACTTCTACGAGGTGTTCCGGCAACAATTGGAACCCGATACTCACAAACCAAATATGCTATTAGAGTGAAAATGATGTTCCGGACTCAAAGAAATTGATAAAACTTCCATACGAGGTCGTTTCGGAAGAATGTTCACCCAAGTCAACACTAGCTAATGCCAACCAAACATCCAAAGTGAGCCCGGATCACCCGGGACCCAAACCAACCAACTACCTAACACAAACTCGACATTCCGGAGCTAACAGCACTAACAAAATTTCCATCTGAGGCCCTCTTCTCCTAATGTTGACAAAAGTCAACCAAACAAGCCCAACTGGCTTGAAAACACAGAACAAGAGAGAATTCCAAACAGAAAAGCTCTCAGATCCTGACCAAATGTCCCACTAGACCAAAGTCCATGCTACAGAGCTAACGGAACTGTCAGAATTTGATTCCGAGCATGTTCACCCAGAATGTTGACTGAAGTCAACAATTTCCAAAGTTAAAAGCTCTAAAACTATGAATGGACAAAAATACCAAACAAATGGCCTGGGCACCGAACTACTGATCCCAGCAAGCCATAAATAACTTGGGGCCGCTACAAGAAAGCTCTAACGGTATAAAAAAGGCGAACATGCATAAATGACCGGAAGGGTCGTTACATCATCCACTACTAAAAAGACTTTCATCCCCGAAAGTCAGGAAAAAAGGAAGGAATAGAGATTAAAAGAACAGCGGACACCAAGCCTGTACCACTCTCTTGGACAACACGTGTAGCTTCCTCAACAGGACAGCACCCAAAAAAACCAACGAACGCAGCCAAGCCTAAAACTCATTACTAGCAAAGCTAGATTCCAAACTCAAACTTCAAAATGCCAAGGACCTGCCAACCAAAACTTAACCTCGAGAATCTCAACCGGAAAGCACCGACATAACACCGAAACCAGAGAACCAAGGTGATCAACTCACCAAACTTGAATCCTTAAAAACCACAACCAAGTGTACCAGAAAAGCCAACAACCAAGACTCTAACTCATGAACCCACTGATCTGCAAAACCCTTTTATTTGGACTAAATCCTTTTGCACCATAACAAGAAGTTGCATACAAGTTGAACACTCAACCACCCTCGAAGCATCAACCGATACATCGGAGATCCACAGTATTTGCTTATACTCTACCACAAACGAAGTCACCTCTTTTTGCTCAACTCCTTTCAAGTCAAGTTATAGTCCACTGGAATTTGCCATCCAAGACAACAACTTGAAGCGTACCCTTGAAAACTGGAGTTACCTGTCCTGATTGATCATCAACCAATGAACGAACACTTTTTCTAACATCAATCTCGCTAACTGAACCCGACGGAACAACCCTACTGAACCCAACTGAAGTTCGCACACCCAAGTTAGGAAAGGCATGTATGAATACCCTGTATTAATGGAGAAACTTCCAAACTATAGAACGAACCCAACTTCACTGCACCGTGTCAAGTCTGAATCAACTGGAAGCGAATGAACCAGGGCAACCGACCTAACAGAACCAAACGAAAACCAAGATCATGCACGTAGTGTGGTAAGTCTACCACGAAGTCCATAGTAATTAGCTAAGCACCCAAACTCTAAGAAGCACCTACTGTTAACCTGAATACTCGAACACCTTTCGGATATGAAATTGCTTTCCAATTCTCAACTAAAGAAGAAGTCTACCATACCACGAATATCAAGTCAAAACATCCCAAAGGCAAAAGGAAGAGGTGCCTGGGGTTCAAAGTCATTGTCTAGATATAGAATTTGTTGCATACACCTTCAACTCATCCATTTGGCTCGAATCAACCGCTCTACTATATCAGCACACAAAAACAGCATCTCTGAAGCATATAACACACCAAACTTCTAGTCCACAATGGCCAAGTCTAACTAACACTAGAACTCCACATAAAAGATAACCCTAGAAGAATCATCTAAACAAGATTCCCAACACTCGACAAATGAATGGTGACCACCAGTCTCTAAGTATCAATGGAACTCAAAATAGCCTCGCTAACCTCAACCCGCACAACCTAATCACATATGGCATACACTACTATTGAATCTTAAACTCACACCACTGAGTCTATCTAACTATGGTAGAAGGAGCCTCGTACTATCCAAAACACCGTCGAAATCTGGAATGTCCAGCCTAACTCATAGGTTATCCAAGGACTAGATGTTCAAGGCCAACTGTCACCCCATAACGGAAAATAGGTAAGCAAAGTTTTCCGAACTCAATGACTTCCAACCCAAGAAGCTGCAATTGAAAGAACCAACCACGAACCATCTGAAGTAGTTTGCTAGCCCACGATTCTGAAACCCAATTTTATAATTACCAACCAAAGCCTTTGTCAAACCAGTACTATTCCAATGAACCCTTAGGAACCGAAGCCAACTAGCCTTTGAATCACAAGTTGCCAAAACCATATCTGTTACTGAAATTTCAAACTAATCGAAGGAAAAATCACTGCAATTTGTAACCGCCCAAATTGAATCACCAACACACGATCCCAAAGCAAACCTTTTTCGTTACCTCAGTCAACTACTAAAGCACATAAGCACGAACAAGGAGTCATCTCCCTCCTTTCCAACTAAACAATACCTTTTCGTAGCATATACTGAACCTTACACACTCCTTCTTCAATAAAATCTGGAGTCATTACCTTCTCACATCTATATTGCCAAACTCAATAAAGCAGGAGCAGAGTGGGTCGGATTCCCAACTCACCTAAAATGCTACGAGTACACTCAGCCACGAGGCTGTTGTCAACACTTAATAGCCAAACACTCAATCACAATACTGAAATCAAAAGCTCGTCCAGAGAACTATAATCAAAAATCATTCCAACTGGAACCGGGGAAACAATAATACAACCCAATCGGAAAAGAAATTGAAGGATACTATGGGAACAACCCACATACCTGCCAACCTCCTAAACCAACCAGATAAAGAGGGTCAATTCTAATCACCCAAAAAACACAACCAATCTATGCACACTAGCATAATTGACACCTCTCAACTCAAGACAAGAGCTCAAACTACGGCACAACCACCGGTAACACCCCAATAACACAAGAACTTCTAGCAAATGCTAGACAACCACCTAGGCATAACTACCTAGGAAATCTCAACAAGGAAGACTTAACACAAGTCTAGAGTCACCACAGAATAGGGATAAACCCGATCAGAGACAGACTAACAAGGACTACCCATGAGCTACAACTCTGGGTAAACACCTTTCAAGGATAACTCACCCTATCCACTACTAAGGAATAAACTACCAAGAAAATAACACTTAGATACTACAATTCAAGTAGCCAAAAAACTAGGCAAGTAGTAAGTAGGCATATAAGCAAATAAATGATAAAAGGGAAGTAATCGGACTATGAAAAGCTGAAGGTAGCAAACGCCTAACCTGGAGCAAAGATATTATTAACCTCAAACTCGGGCCCACCATGAGGTGCATCAGACTGAAGAGATCTAACTCTGGACTGAGTAGTCGAAGATGAGGGCTCAACCATCCCTCACCGGGGAAAATCTCTAGAAAAATAATCAAGCACTCCACAATCATAACAACCAGGCTGACCAGGATATGCAATCATGGGTCACTTCCTAATAGAGTTCCCAAGCTCACCACATAGGTGACAACCTTTACCAGAACCTCAGAAACTATCTTGGAGACAATGTTTCTTAGTACTACCTCCATAAGCCTAACGACATAAACCCTCAATAGCCCTAGTATGATCCACTACCTAAAGGAAGGTCATCCCAACTGTAATCAAATGCTCGATCACCAAACGTAGCAGTGAAATCAAGCCTCCGACAAAACTCTAAACCCTATCAAACTCTGAAGGTACAACCCTAGAAGTATGCCTAACCATGTCATGAAATCTTGCCTCATACTCCAATACCGACAGACAACCCTGCTGAAGAACTGGTAGCTCAACCCTAGCCGAAGCACCACTCGAAGAATTGGGTACTGAAATACCTACTGGAGGACTCAGAGTCCTAGACACGATATCCTGAAGAATGGGAGTAGCTGTAAATATAATCGGAGGATGGGCTGACCCCACACCCTCTATCTGGTGCGGTAAACTCTCACTCTGAAGTCCTGTCACTAATGGAAGCACTGAAGAAACAGACACAGAAGCCTTGACATCACCCGTTGTCAAACTCATCATAGGCATCTGAGAAGGAATGAAACAATCGAAGTTTAGAAGTCAATAGATTCAGGAACGCACGATAAGGAGCCAAAAAGATGAAACTTTTTCTAATAACGCCATGTAGCCTCCCGCATATAAGATACGGACATCATTGTATCGATCCATGAGACGCTACTTAGACACTTGCTTCTGTACCATGACACCGGTGAACCTAGAGCTCTAATACCAATATGTCACGACCCAATTTCTCAGGTCATTATGGCACCTACAACCCTCCAATAGGCAAACCAATCCCCATAGCCCAAAACGGTTAGTAATGGGCTACTACCTAATCAAATACGCACAATGAGCAGAAACAAGCAAAAGCTGAATATAAAGATAAGACACGCAGAAGCAACAACCCAAAATATATATACAAATGATACTACACCAACCCCAAGACTTGGTATCGATAATACAGAAGCTTCTAATAGAATACAAGTGCTAGAAGTAACAAAAGGATAAGTACACTGTCTTCGAATATACAAAAAGTAACAATACAAAAGATTAGATATGGATAAGCCTCAGTCGTTAGGCGCTCACCCTAGTCTCGAATGTCCAAAAGCTGCACGAGTTTCTAACGCGATCAACGACAAAAGATCAACTAATATCTGCACCAAAAAGATAAAGAAGTGTAGTATGAGCACCAAGACAATGGGTACTCAGTAGGCATAATCGGCCGACTGAGCACATATAAGATATAAAAATAGTAATAACCAGAATACAAGAAAGTAGTCACAAAAGCAAGGAAGAAGCACAAGGAACTAGCACAGGGAGCAATCAACCAAGAGCTACAAGTATAAATGCTAGCACAAACATATACATAACACCGAAACACATGGTAAGGAAGAAGAACGCACCTAGAATCCTTGCAACAACAATATAAGTAAATAAAGAGAGAGTTGAGAAAATAGCGGTATACCGGTAACCTCAAGTATAAGGAAAAGAAGGACAACAGTCTAACATACTCAAGATGGAATCAACAAGCTAAGGAAATCATTACACCAATCAAACTTCAAGATAGCATAAATAGGAATCCACCTCACAAGTACAAACCTAGGATGGAATAACTATCCCACAATAACCAAGGAATACTACTCAAATCCTAATAAGAAGGGAACCAGAAACTCACAATCTACTCAGAAGGCCACACAAAAGTGCCTCAATAAGATAGGACTCTCTATCCCTCTCACTAATCATAATCCCACAACTGGAGCCTCAACAGGCTAATAATCGCTAAATCACCAAGAAACAAGGACCATAACCAGCTCTATAAAGCTACAAGGGTAATCTAAACTACCTAAAGTTCCAATGGATGCCCATACAACTGAGGAACGCAATCAAGTGCAAACAAACCCACCGACCGCCCATACAACTTGAGCATACACTGAACACACAGCAAACAAGGGTGGAATCCGGGTGAAATATTCATAATGATGATAATGATGGAATCGGTAATAATAACCCAGTATGCACCTCCCCTGGCACTTTGGTAGGAGGACCTATGGTGGGACGTACCTGCTATACACCATTCGACACTATATACCCTTCCTGCGGCATGCTCGGCCCTTTAGCCAGGTCCTATAATGACAAGGCCCATGGAGGTCCCTGACCACATACAGTAACGAACGCAAAATCTTAGAGAACTAGAGCCTCAAAGTATATGCTCGGAATTGAACCAGGTCTAAAACAGTAGAAGTAATCTCAAAAGACCCTCTCAAAGGGTGTCCAAAGTATATTCGGGTGTAAATCAGTGATAAAGTCTCAATAACCCTCTCAAAGTGTGCCCAGAGCATATCCAGATCTAAAATAGTAAGAAATCAGGTCTAGCGCTCTGCCCAGCAGAGCCTACTATCATTACGAAATCAAGTCTAGTGCTCTGCCCAGCAGAGCCTAGTATCAGTAGGAAATTAAGGTTGGTGCTCTGCCCAGCAGAGCCTAGTCTCAGTACGAAATCAGGGATAGTGCTCTGCCCAGCAGAGCCTAGTATCAATAGGAAATCAGGAATCATTCTCCACCCAACAGAGCCTAGTATCAGTAATAAATCAGTGCAAAATCATCCAAAATCTCAAGTCATCATTAGATTATACCAAAAAGGGCCCCCGGGGTAGCAGGTTTAGGAAAAACCATCTATAATGGCTCGCAGCCAAAACCAAAGAAAAACATGCAGGGAAAACCTTTTTCATAGATGATATGCTCAAACACAAATATAAATTAGCCCAACGGCTCACAAATAATCCTATCGGCCCTGCACAGGCTCCACAGCTACTCTGCAAACATAACCAGCGTAAAAGGGTATCTCTATGTTTGGGACTCACAGACATTCCCAAATAACCCACCATCTATGTTCCAGAGTCAGTATAAGGCCACACAGGACCACAAGGGTGATATACAATACTACACGAATACTACAATCAACGTACAAAATAAACTGACAAAAAAAGCAGACAAGGTCTGTGGGTACCAACCTATAACAACCCACCCAAGTATGCTAATTAAAGAAGTTATAGCCTATATACGTAGAGTCTAGGTAGGAAAAGCTTTAACCTACCTGTCATCCGATGAATAGCTGCAGGGACGACATTGTCCAGGCTCAAACTGCCCCAGAAAGCTCCAAATCATGAAACAAGACTAACGATACCCATATTTCTATAATAATGGCCAAGTCGAAATTTGGGTCACAAATGAGCCTTTGGCTCTCGCAACCTGAAACTGAAAATGAAAAAGACACATGTGTTCCTTACCATCCTGGGAGGACATGCTTAAAATTTGAGCAGAAATGGACAACATTTGGGGCTCAAGATAGCCCGCTCATGTCAAGAATTAAAGAAGGAATTTTAAGAATGAACAATCGGAAATTGAGCAAGAAAGCTTACCATAAAGCGAGGAATTTCACCCGAACAACGAGTCTCATGAACCCACGATCATGCACTCACAAAAGGGTGAGAATGTACAAGAATTTCCAAGCTTTACAGACTTCCAACAATGGTGGTTTCTTTAGAAATTAAGAGAAGAACAAGTTGGGGAAGAAGACTTACCAATTGTTGAGGGAGCACGGATTTTTTATGAGCAAAAGATTCCGCAAGCTCAAGAACTAATTTTGATCAATTTGGTAGAGAGGATTTTCAGTTTGGAGTTGGGCGGGAACAAGAATTTGAGCTGAAAACTTGAAGGAGGAAAGATTTATATGGGCTGGACGTAGGTCAGCGCCGTTGGCACTTCCTGGGCACCTTTTGTACTGAAGGAAATCACAAGCCAGTATCGTTGGCACTGAACAAATTCTACTGCAGAAAACCAGCAACAACCAAAGCTTCTACGGGGTGTTTCGGGCACAATCGGAACCTGATACTCACAAACAAAATATGATATTAGAGTGGAAACAACATTTCAGACTCAATGGAATTGACAAAAATTCTATATGAGATTGTTTCGGAAGAATGTTGACCCAATTCAACACTAGCTAATGCCAACCAAACATCTAAAATGAGCCTGGATCACCCGGGACCTGAACCAACCAACTACTTAACACAAACTCGGCATTCCAGAGCTAACAGCGCTGACCAAATTTCCATCCGAGTCCGTCTTCTCCGAATGTTGATCAAAGTCAACCAAAGAAGCCTAACTGGCTTGAAAACATAGAACGAGAGAGAATTCCAATCTTGAAGTCTCTCGGATCTTGACCAAAGGTTCCACTAGACCAAAGTCCATACTACGGATCTAATGGAACTATTGGAATTTAATTCCAAGCACGTTCACCTAGAATGTTGACTGAAGTCAATGATTTCTAAAGTTAGAAGCTCTAAAACCAGGAATGGACAAAAAGACCAAACAAATGGCCCGAGCACCAAACTACTGGTCTCATCAAGCCATAAATGACTTGGGGCCACTATATACAAGCTCTAACGGTACAAGAAAGGCGAACAGGCATAAATAACTGGAAGGTTCATTACATAATCTTGAATTAATTTTCAACTTTAGTTTATGTTATGAACGTCAATGAGTCTAATTTATAATTCAGTTATTATATTTTTATAGATGGATTATCTCTTATGTATGTATGATATGTATTATGAAAATGGTGGTCCTATTAAACCTGAATTTTTTGAAGGAGTTAGAGGTTCTATCGAGCATGCAATTTCACTAGACAACTATCAAAGTCATGGTGTGATTATGTGTCCTTATAGTAAATACCGGTGCCTAAAGTTTTTAATTCAGATACAGTTATGGTTCATGTCTATCATAGTGGATTTAAGAGCAGATATTTTGTGTGGGTTGATCATGGTGAGAAAGATGGGTTGAATGGTATATTTTATAATTTGCTTCCTATGAATGAATATAATAGGGTTGAACATGATAGGTATCAAGATGATAGGGTGCATGAAATGGTTAATGATGTTTTCGAGGTTCAAGATAGGATGGAACCCGAATAGTATTTAGAAGAAGCTTCTAATGAAGAAGCAAAATGCTTCTATAAATCATTACAAGAGGGTAATCATCAATTATATGAAGTGAATCTGCATTCTACTTTGTCAATTGAAATTAGACTAGTGAGTATGAAATCATATTGGAGTGCTCCGCAAACTTTTATGGACTCTGTAGTTGATCTTATGGGGGAAGTAGCTAATAATCCATAGTTGAATATACCTAAGAATTTCTATGAAGCAAAGAAATTGATTTCCAAGATAGGATTGTCATATGATAGAATTTATTATTGTGTAAATGGTAGCATGTTGTTCTATAAGTATGATGATCATTTTGACAATTGTAAGTTTTGTGGACATGCTCGGTTTAAGCAGACTCCCGGTGGAAAGATGGTTCTAATTAAGGTGATGCACTATCTACCTATTATACCTAGGTTAAAGAGGTTGTATTCTTCAATGCGTTCTACCCCACATATGAGATGGCATCGTGAAATTAGAAGGCCACCGGGTATCTGTCTCATCCATATGATGGAGAAGTTTTGAAGCATTTCGATAGATCATATCCTGAATTTTCTAGAGAACCAAGAAATGTTAGATTTTGATTGTGTGCAGATGGTTTCACACCATTCTCTAATAATGTTTCACCTTATTTTTGTTGGCCTGTATTTCTTACTCCGTATAATCTCTCGCCTGAAATGTGTATGACAAGTCCCTACATAGTTCTAAGTTGTATTATCCTGGGTCCCTGTAATCCAAAAAGTTTGATTGATGTCTATTTGCAACCATTGATAGATGAGCTAAAACAATTGTGGTTTGATGGTGTAGTGACATACAATATATCAACTAAGCAAAAGTTTACTATGCATACTTCTTTAATGTGGACTATTAATGATTTTCCTGTGTATGGGATATTGTTGGGTTGGATGACTGCTGGAAAGTTAGCTTGCTCGCATTGTATGGATAATTCTAAAGCATTCATTTTAAAGCATGGCCAAAAGAATTGTCAGTTTGATTGTCACCGTCAGTTCTTGCCAATGGACCACGAGTTTAGAAATATGAAAAATGCATTCAGAAAGAATAAGGTTGAAAATGATCTGCCACCTCCATCACTTTCAAGACATCAGATTTGGGAGAGATTTAGTCAGTTGCCTAAATTTATAGATTTGGAAGAGAGCTCTAGACTTCCTGGAGATGGTGTTGAACATAATTGGACCAAACAAAGCATATTTTGGGAGTTACCGTATTGGAAGGATAATCTTCTATGACATAATCTTTATGTGATGCACATTGAAAAAAAATATTTTTATAATTTTTTCAACACAGTAATGGATGTAAAGGGCAAGACAAAAGACAATTCAAAAGCTAGAATGGACTTAAAGGAATATTATAGGAGAAAGGAGTTGTGGTTGCAGGAAATGAGAAATGGTAAAGTGGTTAAAACCAAGGCTAGTTTTTCATTCATATTGGATGAGAAACGAGAAATTTGTGAGTGGGTGAAGAATTTAAGAATGCCCGAGGGATATGCTTAAAATTTGTGAAAGAGGATAGATATGGATAAAGGAAAATTGATTGGTATGAAAAGCTATGATTTTCAAGTTTTCATGGAAATTTTGATTCCTATTGCATTTAGCCACCTACCCGACAATATATGGAAACCAATCACAGAGATACGTTTGTTCTTCAAAGATTTGTGTTCTAACACTTTGTTAGAGAGTAGCTTAGAAAGGATGCAGTAAAATATTCCTTTCATCACCACTAAGTTTGAGAAGATCTTTCCATGTGGCTTTTTTGATGTGATGGAGCATCTTCCAATTCACCTTATAGAAGAGGCACTCCTTGGGGGCCCAATTCAAACAAGGTGGATGTATCCATTCGAGAGGTAATGACCCTTTACTATTTTTGTTATTCTTTCTTAAACGTATTATATTAATTATAGATAACATGCAATTATATAGCACAATTGGCAATGGCAAACAAACTATTAAGCAAAGGGGAAACAGTGAAGGATCAATTTGTGAAGATTATCTTGCAAGAAAAACTGCTCATTTTTGTTTTTACTACTTGGGGAATGAAGTGCTATGTAAGAGAAATAGGGTCAATCCCAATGATGATGGTGATGGTGATCCTATGTTTGAACCGATTTTAATTTTTAATCAACCTGGGTGAGGATCTAAAAAACATCAAAGGCGAGGCTTCACTAGTGATGAAAAGCAATCAGTTGTGACACATATTTTGCTCAATTGTCCCAAGATTCAACCATATTGTTGAATTGTGTTATCCAATTACATGAATTTAAATACTAAGTGTTAAACTAATGAAATATCTCAATGTAAACTTAACAGTAAATTTGTAAGCATATGGGGTAATGATGCCATATATACAAACTTTTCTGATTGGCTGAAAAATATGTAAGTATGTAAAAACACATTGACTTATTTACGCTTAATATTGAATCAACATGTATAATATATACTTATTTACTAAAATTTAATTTGTAGGTTTTTTATGAACATAATACTATCAAACATCTATAATTGGTGAGAGATATTGCACTTGGGCCTGAAAGTCAAATTCAGATGATGATTAAGTATTGTGTGAATGGTTTCAAGTTTCAAACTGAAGAAGTTTCTAAGTATAAGAAAACTAATAATAGCGGCGTGTGCATTCAAGGTGATGTCGACGGTAATGTCCAAACTGTTGAATATTATGGTGTCATACAAGAGATTATTAAAGTTAGATATCCTGGTCGGCCGAAAGTGTTATTTCGGTGCAAGTCATTTGATACTTTACATAGAGGTACCACAGTGAATCAACAACATAATATAATTGAAGTAAAGTACACGAGACAATATGGTCGCTATGATCCTTTTATCGTTGTACAAAATGTTAAGCAGGTGTATTACGATCCATATCTATTGTGCAGAGATAAGGTTTATTGGTGGGTGGTCATAAGAACTAAGCCTGTGGGTAGGATTGAGATTAAGAATGTTTTAGATGTGGCGTACCAGAACGATATCGCAGTTGTTCATCAAGAAGTGGATGTTGAATTGAAAAATAATCTAGAACAATCTCAAACACATATTAGAAGAAGTTTCTGATGATTAGTTGATTGCCATCGCAAATCTTGAGGGACAAATAACTGAGAAGGAAGAATGGGATGGTGAAAATGAAATAACTGATGAGGAAGAATGGGAGACTGATGAAAATGAAACAAGTGCGGATGAAGATTGGGATAATATTGACTAGTATGTAAATTTGTTTATACTTATGATTATGATTTTAATTTCTTTAATACTTATGATTATGGTTTTATTTTATATTTATGATTTTCTTTATATATTTTAATGTAAATTTGCATACAGATGTCATCAGGTAACGGCAGAATGCACAACTTATGCCTTGGCAGATTTTGAGAGACAACAGATAGAGAAAGACAAAGATATGTGCAAGACCGACGAGTCTCTCAAAGAGCTGCTTAGATTAACTCTCTTTTAGTTTGCATTAGATTTTTGACACTTTATTTATAATTTTATACTTCTTTTAAGTTTTGAAACACTTTGTAGGTCCTTTGGGTGGTTTCTTTGTGTTTAATGAATGTTTTACTTCATCTATAGTTTCTTGTTGATGTTGTAGTTGCTTTATGAATATTGTGGAAGGAATTAGTGCTTATTTGGTATGATTTGAATTAGTTTTGTTAATGGCAGGTGGTGCATATTGAAAATGCAGATTTTTGCAGCTAGAAAAAAGGCAAAAAGAGACCGGCAAGGTCTCTTTTGTCCGTCGCTTTTTGGAATTTCTTAAAAATATTCTCAGAAAAAGTGACATTTTTTGTCTCTTTTCAGGAATTTTAAAAAATAATTCTCAGAAAAAGCGACGGACAGCGTCGCTTTTCTGGAATAAAGAAAATAAAAGGCATCACTTTTGGAAAAGCGACTGGCCATTTTTCCACGGAAGTGAGTCTGTTGCTTTTCCATTGCTTTTGGGCAAAAAAGCGACGGACAACGTCTCTTTTGACCGTCTCTTTTTAGCCTTTTTTAGTAGTGTTTGTAATAGCTTAAAAATCCCTATCCTCTTTGTAAGAACTATATTTGACCTGAATTCTCGAGAATGAGATATGTAGGAAGCCTGTGTCAGCTTGAGTCAACATCTTAGGAAATTTTATCATTTCCCTTTTATATCTTGAACTACGTGATGACCTATGTCCCCAAGAACAAGATACATAGGCGGTCTTTGTCGGTCTCGATCACCCCTTTAATTATTTCAATTCTCCCACTATTATTTAGGGGAACTACATTTGACCTGATTTTGGCCTCAATGAGATACGTAGGCGGCACAATGGCTTAGTCATATCACCCCAAAATTGAAAACTAGGGTAGAATTTTTAAGAGCATCTCAAAAATTCAGAAGGCGAAGATCATTCTCCAGTAAGTCAGAATGAAGTTTGTGCCAAAGAGTGTAACCAAAGTGAAATTTGAGAAAGAATCCCAGGATCCCAATAGTGTGTCAAATATCGACAATACAAGATTCATAATGAAACATATAACTAAGATGAAATTTTGAAGAGGTCCTCAAAATTTTGACCAAGCTTCATTAATGAGTTCAAAGATAATAATTTGAAACCTCCCCAGCTCCAAAAGATTACAGTCAACTTCAAAAATCCCCAGCTACAATGAAGTCTATGTGGACTAATCCCCAACTATGAAAAATTTCTCAAAGATCATCATCAAACTCCCCAACTAGGATGATAAAGGATCTCCAAAGCTTGCCAACAAGATGTTAGACGTGTCAAGACCTCAAACAAAGGACATTCATCAAGCTAGTACATGACATGATAAGATTGGCAAAGACTCTTTTTAAAAAAACATTTCTTCCAATTTATTATTTTTCAAACTTATTTGAAAAATCTTCATATTACTCCTTTGAAAATTAATTTTGTCTTACATCACCATGAGCTGGGGAGTCAAGGTAGAAATCTAACAATGAAAAGCACTCGGACATAGCAAGACAGGAACAGATGACTAGAGGGGGTAAACACATATCAGCTTTGCAAAATAACTAACAATTTCTTTGTGGATACAGGTATCCTAAGGGTGACAAAAGATCAACAAACTCCAATTGTTTGGCGTATTTCTTAGTTTAAAAGAATACAATGAAGTTTAATGCCCAAAATCAAGTAGAAGCAACCAAGACAATTGGAAAGAGCCAAAAGCGATAGATGTTTTCCACATTAACAACTTTTCTGTGGTTGCAGGGATCATCAGATAAGGAGAAGAGCGATGATATCCTCCTCAAATCCCCTAGAGAAGCGTGAATCACAATGAACATACAATATTTGAAAGAGGTATTTATAGATGTCACCAAAAATAGGTTCTCAATAAATCATTAACTTTCAAAACAACCCTGTAGTTGTCTATCCACATTGAAAAGAGGATTATATTTGCAAATAAAGTTTTTTTTATTAATATTACGAATGCTTTCCTTAAAGATTTTCCTGAATTTGACTGTGGTCTCTAGTAAGAGCAATATTGTGTCTACTAATCATTTGCCTTGAGTATAGGTAAAAGCGAAGGAGTCAACGTGATAATAAAAAGATCAAAGGTGACATTTTATGTAATATCCATACATGTCATTGCATGATTATCCATACCGTTATCATATTTTCATATTACATAGACTATGTCGCAAGGACCATTTCACAAGAACCATGTCACAAACACCATGTCACAAGTCGTAAGGAACATATTGCAATAATCATGTCACAAGGACTATGTCGCGAGCACCATACCACAAGGGCCATGCTACAAGAGCCATTATATTTGAATTGTTGCAGATGTATGCTCACCGCGAAGACCATATTTCTATCTCTAACTAGTTTCAAAGAGAATGAAATTCGAGGGCATCCCTAAGTCATATTTGATATATAGGATCAACCCAAAAGAATTTTATATCCATTATCATATAGAGATGGTGGAATCTGGAGTCAAAGGATATTTGATAACATCATATCACATAGAGATGGTAGAGTCTTGTGTTAAAAGCATTTATATCCATTATCGCATAAAGACGGTGGAGTCTGATATTGAGGATATTTGAGCACCATGTTTGTTATTATGTAAAGATGGTGAAGTCTAACAAGAGAAGATAATTAAAAGGAGAATCATATATATTACCACGTGGAGATGATAGAGTCTAACATTGAAGAACGTTTGTCAACTTTAAAAGCATCAATCACCAGAAGATGCAGCAATATTGGATCATGTAAGCAAGGGACTTTATCGCTGAAAAGATAAAAATGACATTTGTCATCAGGGTTGAAGGAAGTATATAGTTTGAGCAATATCTATAAGTTTCCATCCAAAGTTGGACGATGTGTTAGATTACCCTAAAAGGTTGACAATCTAAGGGTTATCTATAAGATGCTATGATTTATGAAATCAGATAGTGTGCTAGATTACAGAAAATTGACAAGTTGAAGGTCATCTGTAAGATGCAACGATGTCTGAAATTTTATAGTGTGCTAGATTACCAAATTTGATAGTTTAAATGTCATTTGTAAGTCACAACAATATCTAAAATCAGAAAGTGTTCTAGATTACCCAGAGGTTGACAGCTCGAAAGTCATCCATCAGCTGTAGTGATGTTTGAAACCTTAGAAAGTGCAAGGTGTAATGACCTTTACGGTCATTTTCTCAATTTTCATGCATTTTCTGTGTTTCAAGCTTTCGCAAAGCGGCTATGGATTATTTATGATTTGTCAAGACCAACTTCTCAATTCCTAGGTAGTTCATTTGTGTTTTAACCCCATATCCCTATTTTAAAACTCTTAAAGTTAAAAGAGCTGACTTTGGTCAATATTTAGAGAAGACGACATCGGATGGAAATTCTGTCAGCACTGCTAGATCTAGAATGTCAATTTTGAGCTAGAGGGACCTTCGGTTTGGGTCCTGAGGCTTCCTGACACATTTTAGGCTATTAGATTCCTTTTGATAAAATGTTGATTTTGGGCGTGGGGCTCACTTTTCATCAAATCTATCTCCATTGGGAATTTCATCAATTCCATTGAGTTTGAAATATCATTTTTGGTAGGGTAGCATGTTTGGTTTATGTCAATAAATCTCGAGGGTCCATCTGAGCATTTGCAACTTAGCTGAAATTTTTTGGTATGGCTGGTTATGGTGTATCTACTTTTGTGGCCTTTTTGTCATATTTGCGGATACCATTTGTTCCATAAAGCACCACATTTGCGGACTTTGTATTTATAGATAATCCTCTGCTTTTGCGAAAGTGCGTCTGTTCGAGGACCTCTGCTTTTGCGGAGTTTCTATTATTTTTGCGACATCCACATTTGTGGAGATTTCTCCACTTTTGTGGAGGCACGGGTGAATAGTGACCTCCATATTTGTAATGAGAATCTCTACTTTTATGGAGATAGCTATTATTAAAACTTCTTCTTCATTTTTAAACCATTCCAAACCAAATTCCTCCATTACTCTAGAGCTCTAAGCACCAATTTTTGTATGGGATCACAATTTTCTGGTTGGGGAAACATTTTCTAGTCTGTGGTTGGTTACTCGTCATCAAATTGTAAGTTTTTGGCCCTTAATTCCGTTAAAATTCTTAGTTGATTCTTATTTTGCTCTTGGGGTTTGGGGGGCTGATTTGAGCTCATTTTTTGAGCTGGATTTGCTCAATGTTTTGGGCATGTAACCCTTGTCCCAGGAGGGATATCTTCCCCAGCTTTATTTTTGAAATTCGCATGCGAGCCCCATGGGTGATTTTTCACCCAATTTTCAGCTCAAATTGTTAATTCACAAGATGGGTATCATTGTTCATATTTTAACGTGTAGATTATCATTATTAAAGCGTAGCAGCAGTCAGAGGCTTCTCAGAAAGGCAAAGCTCTAGTCTAGTAGGTGCGAAGGCACATGATCGGCTTCCAGGTAGTCTACGGCTTACTTACTTCAAGACATAGCTCTTATAAGATCATTGTATGGTTTGTGCTAATTATTGGTGGGAATTTATGGATTGAATAGTTATGTTAAGGTATTTTGACTCTCGTAGTTGATTTAGGGCTCTAGCTTAGAATTGGGAACTGGGATCCTTAGTATTACCCTTGCTTGTACCTGTAGGTCTAAGTGCAGCTGGTGTAGTAGCCTTAGTTTTATTTATTTATATATCTTTTGCATGTCTTAGCTTAGTTAGTCGGCCTTGGGGTGTTGTGGTGGTTAATTTAAATATCTGTCTTATGGAATTACCGATAGTTCTTGAGGTAGGTTAGAAGCTTGTTTATCATTTTTGCTTAATCATTCTTCTTTCGTATGGTTTATCCATATTTATGCATTTATGGGCCCGAGGCCATATGCATTGGAATTACTGGACCCCAGGTTAGTTTACTTGTTCCTTAACTCTTTTTGATTTGTTTCTCATTTTAGCCAGTTTAGTATGAATTATCTGCATTAGCTAGAGTTAGGGTAGTTGTTGCCTTAGAGTAGTCCCTATAGGAGGTTGTTATGAGTTCAGTTCTTTTAGGGAAATTTATAGAACATTGACTTTTCCCTTGACTTGTGACCTATTTACTTTAGCGTGATTTAACTAGACATGATCATTCTTCTATATTTTGTATTGAGACTAATTTCTTCATGACATATGAATGGGTCGATTTTAAACATTATTTTCGGTTTTGGAAATGGATTTTTGAGAATATCTTTGGTACTCTGACTTTCATACAGAAAAACTTGGTATTTTAAACTTGCATGCCCGAAGAAAAGTGTTTCGGGTGGTTTTACTTGGTATTTTAAACTTGCATGCCCGAGGGAAAGTGTTTTGGGTGGTTTTACTAGTATTTTAAATTTGTATGCCTGAGGGAAAGTATTTCGGATGGTTTTACTGGTATTTTAAGCTTGCATGCCTGAGGGAAAGTGTTCCGGGTGGTTTCTACTGATTATCATCATGGAACAGTTATTGGGATACGTTTTAAAATTTTGTATACGTATTTTATGAGTCCCTCATGGGTCCTACCTTTGTAAGATATGGCTGGAGGAGGAGTATATGGTATTATTGGCACTTGGAATGAATCATATGGCATATCATGGCACGATTCCACCTGCATTACCCTATTAGGTTGACTATTAGTCACTATTGTTTGTTGTTTGCATCCTCCAGACTTATGAGGGTTCGGTTAGGTTATTCTCTGATGTTGTGTACCTTTTGGGTTATGGGGGCCCGATTAGGTTGTAGTCAGATTACTCTAATTTTCTTTACTTCACGTCCCTCTACTTTTCATGTTTTTATGCTTTGCGTATTTCATTATTTTTTGCCTTATCTGTTTCAAGATATGACATATATCCTTATACTGACTCCCTCATTATTTTCTTTTAGTATATTCGCATTTTCTGTACTTTTATCTTATTTGAGCCCAGTCGGCCTATAATGCCTACTGGGTACCACGTGTTTTGGTACTCATGTTATACTTCTGCAGCTTTTTCCCTGATGCAGAGCCTAGCACAAGTTATAGTCGCTGATGCTCTCCTGGTGCGGAGTTGCTAATTCGGAGATTCATGGTGAGATTCTGGAGTCCAGAGCTGACTTATCTCCTTCTACTTTGGGATTAGTCCCTTTTTTGTATATCTGGAGACTATCATGTATATTTTGTAATACCCTAAAGATTCTAAGCAAGGACTCAAACCATTTTAATGAGTGTAATGATCATTTTCATAGTGTGGTGGGTTATTTTGATGTGAATCATGTTCATAAGAAACTCCGATCAACAAGTTAAGTTGAAAGCACCCCAACCAAAGAAGTTTTGCATGAAAGACTAAACTAGGGTAAACTTCAAACAACCATTACTCCTAGAATATAGGGAGTTGAGTGGCCTTGTACCCACCAAATTAAAGGTCTTTGTGTCTTCTTTCAAACGCCACCGACCATGCATTCATACGAGTCTGTAGTAAAAGTTATGACCATCTTAGTTTTAACAGACAGTTTGGAAATCAAGTGCGAAATGGCATGCGAGACGCAAAACCTCATGTACGAATCGCACGTCCAAACGCACTTCAGGGAAATTTTTCCAACTTTCTAGAAGCAAGTGCGAAACACATGCGATTCATGAATCCCCATGTGCAGGCGCATGTAAAATCGCACGTGGGCCGACGAGGACCTTTTTAAGTCATGTTTTAATCTGTTTTTCTTCATTGTTTTACCATTCTTTCAGACCCAGAACGTATTTTCTCTCCTCATATCCTCCTCCTTCATCAAGGCAAGTCCTTCTCTAAGAATTTCAATTTTCCAAATCAAATTCCGCCATCAAATTTCAAATTATTGATAGAAATCTGAACCCTTGACCATAGGATTTCAAGAAACGAATTCAAGAACTTCAAGAAGAGATTTGTTGATCATTCTTCATCCAAGTTAGGTTTCTTCAACTTCAGGCTCCAAATCAAAATATTTCAACAAGGGTCTCGTTTTCAGGTATGTGGGTATTCAGTAAGAGTTTAGTACACCCTTATGCCCAAAATTCTAGCCTTTCTTCAAATATTCATGGTTTAAGAACTAGGGTTCCTACCCAATTATGCAAATCCTTCTAGAATTTAGTTCTTTTGATTCTCACATGATTTATATCCTATTTTATGTGAATTGCAATATGTTTTAATGATTTTCATGAGTTTTCACCATGACTTGAGAAATCAAGAAAATTAGTCCTAAATTGTAGGATTTTCTAAAGTATTAGATTTCCTTCAAAATTCAACCTAGAATATCAGTATGAGTTTTAAAAGCAGAATTTAGCCAGTTTTAGTCTACTACAACATTTCAGAAAAATAGAAATTTCAAACTAGTTTAGTCCTGACTCAGAAACTGAGGACTCCAATTTAAAACGAGCTATTAATATTCAGTTTGGGAGTAGTGTTTAGCACCGTGTTGGACCAAGGTTTAGCGTAACAGTTAAAGTCCCAGAACTACGTTGTCACTCGCTGAGTCTACCCCCTGGATGTAATACGGGACCTAAGATTACAAGTGATCTCAAGATAACCCTTTGTTATTAGTATGACTTAAAAACTGGACAAACATAAGTACGAAAGCTTTACTTAAGTGATGAGCAACTTGATCAGTTATATAAATATAAGACTAAAAATGGCAATCTGAATTACAACTGAACATCTGACTGTATGTCAAAAGGTCTCTACTACTTGCGAGTTGCTGGGACAAGCACCCCAGCTAACTCTAAATACGGAAATTCTAATTACACAATCTAAATACTAAAATGAAACTAAACTCCACGTCCTAAAAGAAAGAGGACTTACCAAGCTGACAGGATGTGCTGCTGATCTACTAGCCACGGACTGGAGAGCGGGCAACAAAATCTACATCATAATAGGATGCAACACAAAGAAGTATGTGGTCAGTACTATGGAATATACTGAGTATATGAGATATGCATAGGTCATGATAAAAATATACTTGAAAATGTGTTTAAAACTGAGATCTTGCATAATTTATGATAAAACATGCTTAAACTATACTTGAAGCTAAAATCTTATGGTAATAGTAAAATCTGTAATGTAGTGAATTAATGCAATATCATAAGCTAAAAACATAATCATAAGTAGTAAGTCTAAAATATGAAAGAAAAGAGTCAATACATTTTTAAACTTGAAATTGTTTCTGTGGGAGGTTCTTAAACCGACATAGACCATGTGAGATGCATGGAATCCGATGTATACGCCCCATCAAAATGACCCAATATACCTTGACAGGGTATAGAGGCATGACTGTGGCATTATCACTAAATCTGATGCCCAACAAAGGGCACTTAGAACCTACGGGGGCACGTAGTTTTGGGATATACAAGAGGTACGCTCACCCAATCCAACTAGGTGCTCAATACTACTCCCAAAACATACTTATAGCTCATATAGTACTGGGGCATATCTGATGGAAAAATTGATCATAACTTATGACATATCTGATGTCAAATCTGTTCATAGCTTAGGTAAATATATCTAGATGCCAAACCTCTAATAAAACATACGGACATATCTGATGTCCAAAACTGTTAGAAAAGCATAAGGACATATCTGATGTAAAGAAATTTCAATTCATAAGTCTTAAAACTTAGCATAGCCATAATTCAAAATATACTTTCCTTCCTAAAGTCATAACTTGAAAAATTAGGCATCCAATTTCTTGAAAATAGAGGTCATGTTATCTAAACATCCCAATTTTACTTGCAGACATATAATTCAATGAAATTATGCTAGAATTTATCATCAAAATATGGTCTTTTGAAAACACTTAATATATCTTAAATAAATCATGGCTGATGAATGAGAAACCATAAACTGATACTTTAAAATGAACCCATATGTTTTCTCCAATTTGGGTAAGAACCCTACTTTCATAAATTGGACAAGTACTAGCCTTAAAATCATGAATAGGAAACCACTTACAAAAATCCATGCAAAATCATGTAATTTAGAGTTAGAATTCATAGAAGAATCACGAGGAAAATATTTATAGAAGAACCCATAAGAATTGGGTAAGAACCCTAATTTAGGAATTCATAAAATCAATTAAGAATATTGGGTTTTGGGTATAAGGGTGAAGGAATTCCCTTTTTGAATACCAACATACCTTATTTGAAGCTAGCCTACTAAGAATTTGAGAAGAATGGAGTCTTGGAGTGAATTCCTTGCTATGGAGCTTGAAACCCCAACTTGAAGCTTGAGAGGATGGAACACTTTTTCTTCTTTTGGAACTTTATTGAAACAATGGGAGAAGCGTAGGCTAAGTGGGAATAGAACCTTCCAAAATAATGTGTTCACTTAGGAGTTAAAAGGGGGGTATTTATGAAAATACCCCAAGGAATTAATTAGGAAAAAGTTAGAAAAAGTTGGCTTCAGGTATCACGGATGAATTCCACGAGTCGTAGATTGAACCACGGCTTGTGGTTTCCAATCGTGGTTCATGGCCACAGAATCAGGCTGCAGAAGACAAACCGCGAGTCAGATGCAAAATGACATGCAAGATGCAAAACCTCATATGCAAATCGCATGTCCAAACGCATATCGGGTAAATTTTTTCAACTTTCTGGAAGCAAGTGCGAATCACATGCGATGCACGGATCCCCACGTGCGACCGCATGTCAAATCATATGTGGGCCGACGAGGACCTTTTTAAGTTATATTTAATATATTTTTCTTCATTCTTTTACCATTCTTTCAGACCTTGAACGTATTTTCTCTCCTCATATCCTCCTCCTTCAGCAAGGCAAGTCCTTCTCTAAGGATTTCAAATTTTCCAAATCAAATTCCGCCATCAAATTTCAAATTATTGATAGAAATCCTAACCCTTTACCATAGGATTTCAAGAAAGAATTCAAAAACTTCAAGAAGAGATTTCTTGATCATTCTTCATCCAAGTTAGGTTTCTTCAACTTCAGGCTCCAAATCAAAATATTTCAACAAGGGGAATATTCATGTTTTAAGAACTAGGGTTCCTACCCAATTATGCAAATCCTTCTAGAATTTAGTTCTTATGATTCTCACATGATTTATATCCTGTTTTATGTTAATTGCAATATGTTTTAATGATTTTCATGAGTTTTCACCATGACTTGAGAAATCAAGAAAATTAGTCCTAAATTATAGGATTTTCTAAAGTATTAGATTTCCTTCAAAATTTAACCTAGAATATCAGTATGAGTTTTAAAAGCAGAATTTAGCCAGTTTTAGTCTACTACAATATTTCAGAAAAATAGATATTTCAAACTAGTTTAGTCCTGACTCAGAAACTCAGGACTCCAATTTAAAACGAGCTAATAATATTCAGTTTGGGAGTAGTGTTTAGCACCGTGTTGGTCCAAGGTTTAGCGTAACAGTTAAAGTCCCAGAACTACGTTGTCACTCGCTGAGTCTACCCCCTGGATGTAATACGGGACCTAAGATTACATGTGATCTCAAGATAACCCTTTGTTATTAGTATGACTTAAAAACTGGACAAACATAAGTACGAAATCTTAACTTAAGTGATGAGCAACTTGATCAGTTATATAAATATAAGACTAAAAATGATAATCTGAATTACAACTGAACAACTGACTCTATGTCTATAAGCCTCTACTACTTGCGAGTTGCTGGGACAAGCCCCCCAGCTAACTCTAAATACGGAAATTCTAATTACACAATATAAATACTAAAATGAAACTAAACTCCACGTCCTTAAAGAAAGAGGACTTACCAAGCTGACAGGATGTGCTGCTGATCTACTAGCCACATACTGGGGAGCGGGCTATGGAATCTACATCATAATAGGATGCAACACAAAGAAATATGCGGTCAGTACTATGGAATGTACTGAGTATATGAGATATGCATAGGTCATGATAAAAATAGACTTGAAAGTGTGTTTAAAACTGAGATCATGCATAATTTATGATAAAACATGCTTAAACTATCCTTGAAGCTAAAATCTTATGGTAATAGTAAAATCTGTAATGTAGTGACTTAATTCAATATCATAAGCTAAAAACATAATCATTAGTAGCAAGTCTGAAATCTTAAAGCAAAGAGTCAATACATTTTTAAACTTGAAAATATTTCAGTGGGAGGTTCTTAAACCGACATAGACCATGTGAGATACATTGAATCCGATGTATACGCCCCATCAAAATGACCCAATATACCTTGACAGGGTATAGAGGCATGACTGTGGAATGATCACTAAATCTGATGCCCAACAAAGGGGACTTAGAACCTACGGGGGCACGTAGTTTTGGGATATACAAGAGGTACGCTCACCCAATCCAACTCGGTGCTCGATACTACTCCCAAAACATACTTATAGCTCATATAGTACTGGGGCATATCTGATGCAAAAATTGATCATAACTTATGACATATCTGATGTCAAATCTGTTCATAGCTTAGGTAGATATATCTAGATGCCAAACCTCTAATAAAACATACGGACATATCTGATGTCCAAAACTGTTAGAAAAGCATAAGGACATATTTGATGTAAAGCAATTTCAATTCATAAGTCTTAAAACTTAGCATAGCCATAATTCAAAATATACTTTCCTTTCTAAAGTCATAGCTTGAAAAATTAGGCATGCAATTTCTTGAAAATAGAGGTCATGTTATCTAAACATACCAATTTTACTTGCAGACATGTAATTCAATGAAATTATGCTAGAATTTATCATCAACATATGGTCTTTTGAAAACACTTAATATATCTTAAATAAATCATGGCTGATGAATGAGAAATCATAAACTGATACTTTAAAATGAACCCATATGTTTTCCCCAATTTGGGTAAGAACCCTACTTTCATAAATTGGACAAGTATTTGCCTTAAAATCATGAATAGGAAACCACTTACAAAAATCCATGCAAAATCATGTAATTTAGAGTTAGAATTCATAGAAGAATCACGAGGAAAATATTTATGGAAGAACCCATAAGAATTGGGTAAGAACCCTAATTTAGGAATTCATAAAATCAATTAAGAATATTGGGTTTGGGGTATAAGGGTGAAGGAATTCCCTTTTTGAATACCAACATACCTTATTTGAAGCTAACCCACTAAGAATTTGAGAAGAATGGAGTCTTGGAGTGAATTCCTTGCTATGGAGCTTGAAACCCCAACTTGAAGCTTGAGAGGATGGAACCCTTTTTCTTCTTTTGGAACTTTATTGAAACAATGGGAGAAGCTTAGGCTAAGTGGGAATAGAACCTTCCAAAATAGGCTTAAAATGTGTTCACTTAGGAGTTAAAAGGGGGGTAATTATGAAAATACCCCTAGGAATTAATTAGGAAAAAGTTAGAAAAAGTTGGCTTCAGGAATCACGGATGAATTCCACGAGTCATAGATTGAACCACGGCTTGTGGTTTCCAATCGTGGTTCCTGGCCACAGAATCAGGCTGCAAAGACAAACCGCGAGTCAGATACAAAAAGACATGCAAGATGCAAAACCTCATATGCAAATCGCACGTCCAAACGCATATCGGGTAAATTTTTCCAACTTTCTGGAAGCAAGTGCGAATCACATGCGATGCACGAATCCCCACGTGCGGCCGCATGTCAAATCGTATGTGGGCCGACGATGACCTTTTTAAGTTATATTTAATATATTTTTCTTCATTCTTTTACCATTCTTTCAAACCTTGAACGTATTTTCTCTCCTCATATCCTCCTCCTTCATCAAGGCAAGTCCTTCTCTAAGGATTTCAAATTTTCCAAATCAAATTCCGCCATCAAATTTCAAATTATTGATAGAAATCCTAACCCTTGACCATAGGATTTCAAGAAACGAATTCAAGAACTTCAAGAAGAGATTTCTTGATCATTCTTCATCCAAGTTAGGTTTCTTCAACTTCAGGCTCCAAATCAAAATATTTCAACAAGGGGAATATTCATGTTTTAAGAACTAGGGTTCCTACCCAATTATGCAAATCCTTCTAGAATTTAGTTCTTATGATTCTCACATGATTTATATCCTGTTTTATGTTAATTGCAATATGTTTTAATGATTTTCATGAGTTTTCACCATGACTTGAGAAATCAAGAAAATTAGTCCTAAATTATAGGATTTTCTAAAGTATTAGATTTCCTTAAAAATTTAACCTAGAATATCAGTATGAGTTTTAAAAGCAGAATTTAGCCAGTTTTAGTCTACTACAATATTTCAGAAAAATAGATATTTCAAACTAGTTTAGTCCTGACTCAGAAACTCAGTACTCCAATTTAAAACGAGCTATTAATATTCAATTTGGGAGTAGTGTTTAGCACCGTGTTGGTCCAAGGTTTAGCGTAACAGTTAAAGTCCCAGAACTACGTTGTCACTCGCTGAGTCTACCCCCTGGATGTAATACGGGACCTAAGATTACATGTGATCTCAAGATAACCCTTTGTTATTAGTATGACTTAAAAACTGGACAAACATAAGTACGAAATCTTAACTTAAGTGATGAGCAACTTGATTAGTTATATAAATATAAGACTAAAAATGATAATCTGAATTACAACTGAACATCTGACTCTATGTCTAAAAGCCTCTACTACTTGCGAGTTGCTGGGACAAGCCCCCAGCTAACTCTAAATACGGAAATTCTAATTACACAATATAAATACTAAAATGAAACTAAACTCCACGTCCTTAAAGAAAGAGGACTTACCAAGCTAACAGGATGTGCTGCTGATCTACTAGCCACGGACTAGGGAGCGGGCTACAGAATCTACATCATAATAGGATGCAACACAAAGAAGTATGCGGTCAGTACTATGGAATGTACTGAGTATATGAGATATGCATAGGTCATGATAAAAATAGACTTGAAAGTGTGTTTAAAACTGAGATCATGCATAATTTATGATAAAACATGCTTAAACTATCCTTGAAGCTAAAATCTTGTGGTAATAGTAAAAATCTGTAATGTAGTGACTTAATGCAATATCATAAGCTAAAAACATAATCATAAGTAGTAAGTCTGAAATCTGAAAGCAAAGAGTCAATACATTTTTAAACTTGAAACTGTTTCTGTGGGAGGTTCTTAAACCGACATAGACCATGTGAGATACATGGAATCTGATGTATACGCCGAATCAAAATGACCCAATATACCTTGACAGGGTATAGAGGCATGATTGTGGCATGATCACTAAATCTGATGCCCAACAAAGGGGACTTAGAACCTACGGGGGCACGTAGTTTTGGGATATACATACTTATAGCTCATATAGTACTGGGGCATATCTGATGCCAAAATTAATCATAAATTATGACATATCTGATGTCAAATCTGTTCATAGCTTAGGTAGACATATCTAGATGCCAAACCTCTAATAAAATATAGGGACATATCTGATGTCCAAAACTGTTAGTAAAGCATAAGGACATATATGATGTCAAGCAATTTCAATTCATAAGTCTTAAAACTTAGCATAGCCATAATTCAAAATACACTTTCCTTTCTAAAGTCATAACTTGAAAAATTAGGCATGCAATTTCATAAAAATAGAGGTCATTTATCTAAACATACCAATTTTACTTGCAGACATGTAATTCAATGAAATTATGCTAAATTTATCATCAACATATGGTCTTTTGAAAAAACTTAATATATCTTAAATAAATCATGGCTGATGAATGAGAAACCATAAACTGATACTTTAAAATGAACCCATATGTTTTCCCCAATTTGGGTAAGAACCCTACTTTCATAAATTGGACAAGGATTAGCCTTAAAATCATGAATAGGAAACCACTTACAAAAATCCATGCAAAATCATGCAATTTAGAGTTAGAATTCATTGAAGAATTACGAGGAAAATATTTATAGAAGAACCCATAAGAATTGGGTAAGAACCCTAATTTAGGAATTCATAAAATCAATTAAGAATATTGGGTTTTGGGTATAAGGGTGAAGGAATTCCCTTTTTGAATACCAACATACCTTATTTGAAGCTAGCCCACTAAGAATTTGAGAAGAATGGAGACTTGGAGTGAATTCCTTGCTATGGAGCTCGAAACCCCAACTTGAAGATTGAGAGGATGGAACCCTTTTTCTTCTTTTGGAACTTTATTGAAATAATGGGAGAAGCTTAGGCTAACTGTGAATAGACCCTTACTAAATAGTCTTAAAATGTGTTCACTTAGAAGTTAAAAGGGGGGGGGGGGTAATTATGAAAATACCCTTAGGAATTAATTAGGAAAAAGTTAGAAAAAGTTGGCTTCAGGAATCACGGATGGATTCCACGAGTCGTAGATTGAACCACGGCTTGTGGTTTCCAATTGTGGTTCCTGGCCACAGAATCAGGCTGCAGAAGGCAAACCGCGAGTCAGATGCAAAATGACATGTGAGACGTGAAACCTCATAAGCAAATCGCACGTCCAAACGCATATCGGGTAAATTTTTCCAACTTTCTGGAAGCAAGTGAGAATCACATGCGATGCACGGATCCCCACGTGCGGCCGCATGTAAAACCGTATGTGGGCCGACGAGGACCTTTTTAAGTTAGTTTTAATCTATTTTTCTTCATTCTTTTACCATTCTTTCAGACCTTGAACTGTTTTCTCTCCTCATATCCTCCTCCTTCATCAAGGCAAGTCTTTCTCTAAGGATTTCAAATTTTCCAAATCAAATTCCGCCATCAAATTTCAAATTATTGATAGAAATCCTAACCCTTGACCATAGGATTTCAAGAAACGAATTCAAGAACTTCAAGAAGAGATTTCTTGATCATTCTTCATCCAAGTTAGGTTTCTTCAACTTCAGGCTCCAAATCAAAATATTTCAACAAGGGTCTCGCTTTCAGGTATATGGGTATTTAGTAAAAGTTTAGTACACCCTTATGCCCAAAATTCTAGCCTTTCTTCAAATATTCATGTTTTAAAAACTAGGGTTCCTACCCAATTATGAAAATCCTTCTAGAATTTAGTTCTTATGATTCTCACATTAGTTATATCCTGTTTTATGTGAATTGCAATATGTTTTAATGATTTTTATGAGTTTTCACCATGACTTGAGAAATCAAGAAAATTAGCCCTAAATTGTAGGATTTTCTAAAGTATTAGATTTCCTTCAAAATTTAACCTAGAATATCAGTATGAGTTTTAAAAGCAGAATTTAGCCAGTTTTAGTCTTCCACAACATTTCAGAAAAATAGATAATTCAAACTAGTTTAGTCCTGACTCAGAAACTCAGGACTCCAATTTTAAAACGAGCTATTAATATTCAGTTTGGGAGTAGTGTTTAGCACCGTGTTGGACCAAGGTTTAGCGTAACACTTAAAGTCCCAAAACTACGTTGTCACTCCCTGAGTCTACCCCCTGGATGTAATACGGGACCTAAGATTACAAGTGATCTCAAGATAACCCTCTATTATTAGTATGACTTAAAAACTGGACAAACATAAGTACGGAAGCTTAACTTAAGTGATGAGCAACTTGATCAGTTATATAGATATAAGACTAAAAATGACAATCCGAATTACAACTAAACATCTGACTTTATATCTTAAAGCCTCTACTATGGGCGAGTTGTTGGGACAAGCCCCCCCAGCTAACTCTAAATATGGAAATATTGATTACACAATCTAAATACTGAAATGAAACTAAACTCCAAGTCCTCAAAGAAGGAGGACTCACCAAGCTGACTGGATGTCCTGCTGATCTATTAGCCATGGACTGAGGAGTGGGCTACAGAATCTACATCATAATAGGATGCATCAGAAAAAAGTAAACGGTCAGTACTATGGAATGTACTGAGTATATGAGATATGCATAGGTCATCATAAAAATATACTTGAAAGCGTGTTTAAAATTGAGATCATGCATAATTTGTGATAAAACATGCTTAAACTATCCTTGAAGCTAAAATCTTGTGGTAATAGTAAAATCTATAATGTAATGACTGAATGCAACATCTTAAGTTAAAAACATAATCATAATTAGTAAGTCTGAAATCTGAAATCTTAAAGCAAAGAGTTAATACATTTTTAAACTTGAAACTGTTTCTATGGGAGGTTCTCTAATCGACATAGACCATGTAAGCTACATCAAATCCGATGTATACGCCCCATCAAAAGGACCCAATATACCTTGCCAGGGTATAGAGGCATGACTGTGGCATGATCACTCTATCTGATGCCCAACAAAGGGCACTTAGAACCTACGGGGGCACGTAGTTTTAGGATATACAAGAGGTACGCTCCCCCAATCAAACTCGGTGCTCAATACTACTCCTAAAACATAATTATAACTCATATAGTACTGGGGCATATCTGATGCCAAAACTGATCATAACTTATGACATATTTGATGTCAAATTTGTTCATAGCTTAGGTAGACATATCTAGATGCCAAACCTCTCATAAAACATAGGGACATATCTGATGTCCAAAACTATTAGAAAAGCATAAGGACATATCTGATGGCAAGCAATTTTTATTCATAAGTCTTAAAACTTAGCATAGCCATAATTCAAAATATACTTTCCTTTCTAAAATCATAACTTGAAAAATTAGGTATGCAATTTCATGAAAATAGAGGTCATGTTATCTAAACATACCAATTTTACTTGCAAACATGTAATTCAATGAAATTATGCTAGATTTTATCATAAACATATGGTATTTTGAAAACACTTAATATATCTTAAATAAATCATGGGTGATGAATAAGAAACCATAAACTGATACTTTAAAATGAACCCATATGTTTTCCCAATTTGGGTAAGAACCCAACATTCATAGAAGAATAGGAAACCACTTACAAAAATCCATGCAAAATCATGCAATTTAGAGTTAGAATTCATAGAAGAATCACGAGGAAAAGATTTATGGAAGAACCCATAAAATTGGGTAAGAACCCTTATTTAGGAATTCATAAAATCAATTAAGAATATTGGGGTTTAGGTATAAGGGTGAAGGAATTCCCTTTTTGAATACCAACATACCTTATTTGAAGCTAGCTCACTAAGAATTTGAGAAGAATGGAGACTTGGAGTGAATTTCTTGCTATGGGGCTTGAAACTCCAACTTGAAGCTTGAGAGGATGGAACCATTTTTCTTCTTTTCGAACTTGATTGAAACAATGGGAGAAATTTAGGCTAAGTGGGAATAGAACCTTCCTAAATAGGCTTGAAATGACCTCACTTAGGAGTTAAAAGGGGGGTAATTATGAAAATACCCCTAGGAATTAATTAGGAAAAAGTTAGAAAAAGTTGGCTTTAGGAATCAAGAATGGATTCCACGATTCGTAGATTGAACCAAGTCTTGTGGTTCCAATCGTGGTTCCTGGCCACAGAATCAGGCTGCAGAAGGCAAACCGCGGGGCAGATGCGAAATGACATGCGAGACGCGAAACCTCATGTGCAAATCGCATGTCCAAACGCATATCGGGTAAATTTTTCCAACTTTCTGGAAGCAAGTGTGAATCACATGTGATGCACGGATCCCCACGTGCGGGCGCATATCAAATCGCATGTGGGTCGATGAGGACCTTTTTAAGTCAGTTTTAATCCAGTTTTCTTCATTCTTTTACCATTCTTTCAGACCGTGAACATATTTTCTCTCCTCATATCCTCCTCGTTCATCAAGGCAAGTCCTTCTCTAAGGGTTTCAAATTTTCCAAATCAAATTCCGCCATCAAATTTCAAATTATTGATAGAAATCCTAACCCTTGACCATAGGATTTCAAGAAATGAATTCAAGAACTTCAGGAAGAGATTTCTTGATCATTCTTCATCCAAGTTAGGTTTCTTCAACTTCAGGCTCCAAATCAAAATATTTCAACAAGGGTCTCGCTTTCAGGTATGTGTGTATTCAGTATGAGTTTACTACACCCTTATGCCCAAAATTCCAGCCTTTCTTCAAATATCCATGGTTTAAAAACTAGGGTTCCTACCCAAGTATGCAAATCCTTCTAGAATTTAGTTCTTATGATTCTCACATTATTTATATCCTGTTTTATGTGAATTGCAATATGTTTTAATGATTTTCATGAGTTTTTGCCATGACTTGAGAAATCAAGAAAATTAGCCCTAAATTGTAGGACTTTCTAAAGTATTAGATTTCCTTCAAAATTTAACCTAGAATATCAGTATGAGTTTTAAAAGCAGAATTTAGCCAGTCTTAGTCTACTACAACATTTCAGAAAAATAGATATTTCAAACTAGTTTAGTCCTGACTTAGAAACTCAGGACTCCAATTTTAAAACGAGCTATTAATATTCAGTTTGGAAGTAGTTTTTATCACCGTGTTGTACCAAGGTTTAGAGTAACCCTTAAAGTCCCAGAACTACATTGTCACTCCCTGAGTCTACCCCCTGGATGTAACACGAGACCTAACATTACAAGTGATCTCAAGATAACCCTCTGTTATTAGTATGACTTAAAAACTGGACAAACATAAGTACAGAAGCTTAACTTAAGTGATGAGCAACTTGATCGGTTATATAAATATAAGACTAAATATGACAATCTGAATTACAACTGAATATCTGACTCTTTGTCTGAAAGCCTCTACTAAAAGAGTTGTTGGGACAAACCCCCCAGCTAACTCTAAATATGGAAATACAGATTACACAATCTAACTACTGAAATGAAACTAAACTCCAAGTCCTCAAAGAAGAAGGACTGACCAAGCTGACTAGAGGTGTTGCTGATCTATTAGCCATGGACTAGGGAGTGGGCTACAAAATCTACATCATAATAGGATGCAACACAAAGAAGTATACGGTCAGTACTATGGAATGTACTAAGTATATGAGATATGCATAGGTCATGATAAATATATACTTGAAAGCGTGTTTAAAACTGAGATCATGCATAATTTGTGATAAAACATGCTTAAACTATCCTTGAAGTTAACATATTGTGATAATAGTAATATATGTAATGTAATGACTCAATGCAACATCATAAGCTAAAAACATAATCATAAGTAGTAAGTCTGAAATCTGAAAGCAAAGAGTCAATACATTTTTAAACTTGAAACTGTTTCTGTGGGAGGTTCTCTAACCGACATAGACAATTTGAGCTACATGGAATCTGATGTATACACCCCATCAAAAGGACGCAATATACCTTTCCACGGTATAGGGGCATGACTGTGGCATGATCACTAAATCTGATGCCCAACAAAGGGGACTTAGAGCCTACGGTGGCACGTAGTTTTGGGATATACAAGAGGTACGCTCACCCAATCCAACTCGGTGCTCAATACTACTCCCAAAACATACTTATAGCTCATATAGTACTGGGCATATCTGATGCCAAAACTGATCATAACTTATGGCATATCTGATGTCAAATCTGTTCATAGCTTAGGTAGACATATCTAGATGCCAAACCTCTCAAAAAACAAAAGGACATATCTGATGTCCAAAACTGTTAGAAAAGCATAAGGACATATCTGATGTCAAGCAATTTTAATTCATAAGTCTTAAAACTTAACATAGCCATAATTCAAAATATACTTTCCTTTCTAAAATCATAACTTGAAAAAATTAGGCATGCAATTTCATGAAAATAGAGGTCATATTATCTAAACGTACCAATTTTACTTGCAGACATATAATTCAATGAAATTATGCAAGAATTTATCATCAACATATGGTCTTTTGAAAACACTTAATATATCTTAAATAAATCAAGGGTGATGAATGAAAAACCATAAACTGATACTTTAAAATGAACCCATATGTTTTCCCAATTTGGGTAAGAACCCTACATTCATAAATTGGACAAGGAGTAGCCTTAAAATCATGAATAGGAAACCACATACAAAAATCCATGCAAAATCATGCAATTTAGAGTTAGAATTCATAGAAGAATCACGAGGAAAAGATTTATAGAAGAACCCATAAAATTGGGTAAGAACCCTAATTTAGGAATTCATAAAATCAATTAAGAATATTGGGGTTTGGGTATAAGGGTGAAGGAATTCCCTTTTTGAATTCCAACATACCTTATTTGAAGCTAGCTCACTAAGAATTTGAGAAGAATGGAGACTTAGAGTGAATTTCTTGTTATGGGGCTTGAAACCCCAACTTGAAGCTTGAGAGGATGGAACCATATTTCTTCTTTTCGTACTTGATTGAAACAATGGGAGAAACTTAGGCTAAGTGGGAAAAGAACCTTCCTAAATAGGCTTGAAATGACCACACTTAGGAGTTAAAAGGGGGGTAATTATGAAAATACCCCTAGAAATTAATTAGGAAAAAGTTGGAAAAGGTTGGCTTCAGGAATCAAGAATGGATTCCACGATTTGTAGATTGAACCATGTCTTGTGGTTCCAATCGTGGTTCCTGGCCACAGAATCAGGCTGCAGAAGGCAAACCGCGAGTCAGATGCGAAATGACATGCGATACGCGAAACCTCATGTGCAAATCGCATGTCCAAACGCATATCGGGTAAATTTTTCCAACTTTCTAGAAGCAAGTGTGAATCACATGTGATGCACGGATCCCCACGTGCGGGCGCATGTCAAATCGCATGTGGGTCGATGAGGACCTTTTTAAGTGAGTTTTAATCCATTTTTCTTCATTCTTTTACCATTCTTTCAGACCGTGAACATAGTTTCTCTCGTCATATCCTCCTCGTTCATCAAGGCAAGTCCTTTTCTAAGTGTTTCAAATTTTCCAAATCAAATTCCGCCATCAAATTTCAAATTATTGATAGAAATCCTAACCCTTGACCATAGGATTTCAAGAAATGAATTCAAGAACTTCAGGAAGAGATTTCTTGATCATTCTTCATCCAAGTTAGGTTTCTTCAACTTCAGGCTCCAAATCAAAATATTTCAACAAGGGTCTCGCTTTCAGGTATGTGGGTATTCAGTATGAGTTTAGTACACCCTTATGCCCAAAATTCCAACCTTTCTTCAAATATTCATGGTTTAAAAACTAGGGTTCCTACCCAATTATGCAAATCCTTCTAGAATTTAGTTCTTATGATTCTCACATTATTTATATCCTGTTTTATGTGAATTTCAATATGTTTTAATGTTTTTCATGAGTTTTCACCATGACTTGAGAAATCAAGAAAATTAGCCCTAAATTGTAGGATTTTCTAAAGTATTAGATTTCCTTCAAAATTTAACCTAGAATATCAGTATGAGTTTTAAAAGCAGAATTTAGCCAGTCTTAGTCTACTACAACATTTCAGAAAAATAGATATTTCAAACTAGTTTAGTCCTGACTTAGAAACTCAGGACTCTAATTTTAAAACGAGCTATTAATATTCAGTTTGGAAGTAGTGTTTAGCATCGTGTTGGACCAGGGTTTAGCGTAACCCTTAAAGTCCAAGAACTACATTGTCACTTCCTGAGTCTACCCTGTGGATGTAACACTAGACCTAAGATTACAAGTGATCTCAAGATAACCCTCTGTTATTAGTATGACTTAAAAACTGGACAAACATAAGTACAGAAGCTTAACTTAAGTGATGAGCAACTTGATCGGTTATATAAATATAAGACTAAAAATGACAATCTGAATTACAACTGATCATCTGACTCTTCGTCTGAAAGCCTCTACTACGGGCGAGTTGTTGGGACAAACCCCCCACCTAACTCTAAATATGGAAATATTGATTACACAATCTAAATACTAAAATGAAACTAAACTCAAAGTCCTCAAAGAATAAGGACTCACCAAGCTGACTAGAGGTGCTGCTGATCTATTAGCCATGGACTGGGGAGTGGGCTACATAATCTACATCATAATAGTATGCAGCACAAAGAAGTATACGGTCAGTACTATGGAATGTACTAAGTATATGAGATATGCATAGGTCATGATAAAAATATACTTGAAAGCGTTTTTAAAACTGAGATCATGCATAATTTGTGATAAAACATGCTTAAACTATCCTTGAAGTTGACATATTATGGTAATAGTAAAATATGTAATGTAATGACTCAATGCAACATCATAAGCTAAAAACATAATCATAAGTAGTAAGTCTGAAATCTGAAAGCAAAGAGTCAATACATTTTTAAACTTGAAATTGTTTCTGTGGGAGGTTCTCTAACCGACATAGACAATGTGAGCTACATGGAATCTGATATATACACCCCATAAAAAGGACCCAATATACCTTGCCAGGGTATAGAGGCAGGACTGTTGCATTATCATTAAATTTGTTGCCCAACAAAGGGGACTTAGAGCCTACGGTGGCACGTAGTTTTGGGATATACAAGAGGTACGCTCACCCAATCCAACTCGGTGCTCAATACTACTCCCAAAACATACTTATATCTCATATAGTACTGGGGCATATCTGATGGCAAAACTGATCATAACTTATGACATATGTGATGTCAAATCTGTTCATAGCTTAGGTAGACATATCTAGATGCCAAACCTCTCATAAAACATAGGGACATATCTGATGTCCAAAATTGTTAGAAAAGCATAAGGACATATCTGATGTCAAGCAATTTCAATTCATAAGTCTTAAAACTTAGCATAGCCATAATTCAAAATATAATTTCCTTTCTAAAATCATAACTTGAAAAAATTAGGCATGCAATTTTAATGAAAATAGAGGTCATGTTATCTAAACGTACCAATTTTACTTGCAGACATGTAATTCAATGAAATTATGCTAGAATTTATCATCAACATATGGGCTTTTGAAAACACTTAATATATCTTAAATAAATCAAGGGTGATGAATGAGAAACCATAAACTGATACTTTAAAATGAACTCATATGTTTTTCCCAATTTGGGTAAGAACCCTACTTTCATAAATTGGACAAGGATTAGCCTTAAAATCATGAATAGGAAACCTGTTACAAAAATCCATGCAAAATCATGCAATTTAGAGTTAGAATTCATAGAAGAATCACGAGGAAAAGATTTATAGAAGAACCCATAAGAATTGGGTAAGAACCCTAATTTAGGAATTCATAAAATCAATTAAGAATATTGGGGTTTTGGTATAAGGGTGAAGGAATTCCCTTTTTGAATACCAACATACCTTATTTGAAGCTAGCCCACTAAGAATTTGAGAAGAATGGAGACTTGGAGTGAATTTCTTGCTATGGAGCTTGAAACCCCAACTTGAAGCTTGAGAGGATGGAATCCTTTTTATTCTTTTGGAACTTGATTGAAACAATGAGAGAAACTTAGGCTAAGTGGGAACAGAACCTTCCTAAATAGGCTTAAAATGACCTCACTTAGGAGTTAAAAGGGGGATAATTATGAAAATACCCCTAGGAATTAATTAGGAAAAAGTTGGAAAAAGTTGGCTTCAGGAATCACGAATGGATTCCACGATTCGTAGATTGAACCACGTCTTGTGGTTCCAATCGTGGTTCCTGGCCACAGAATCAGGCTGCAGAAGGCAAACCGCGAGTCAGATGCGAAATAACATGCGAGACGCGAAACCTCACGTGCAAATCGCATGTCCAAACGCATATCGGGTAAATTTTTCCAACTTTCTAGAAGCAAGTGTGAATCACATGTGATGCACGGATCCCCACGTGCGGGCGCATGTCAAATCGCATGTGGGCCAATGAGGACCTTTTTAAGTCAGTTTTAATCTATTTTTCTTCATTCTTTTACCATTCTTTCAGACCCTGAACATATTTTCTCTTCTCATATCCTCCTCGTTCATCAAGGCAAGTCTTTCTTTAAGGATTTCAAATTTTCCAAATCAAATTCCGCCCTCAAATTTCAAATTATTGATAGAAATCCTAACCCTTGACCATAGGATTTCAAGAAATGAATTCAAGAACTTCAAGAAGAGATTTCTTGATCATTCTTCATCCAAGTTAGTTTTCATCAACTTCAGGCTCCAAATCAAAATATTTCAACAAGGGTCTCGCTTTCAGGTATGTGGGTATTCAGTATGAGTTTAGTACACCCTTATGCCCAAAATTCCAGCCTTTCTTCAAATATTCATGGTTTAAAAACTAGGGTTCCTACCCAATTATGCAAATCCTTCTAGAATTTGGTTCTTATGATTCTCACATGATTTATATCCTGTTTTATGTGAATTGCAATATGTTTTAATGATTTTCATGAATTTTCACCATGACTTGAGAAATCAAGAAAATTAGCCCTAAATTGTAGGATTTTCTAAAGTATTAGATTTCCTTCAAAATTTAACCTAGAATATCAGTATGAGTTTTAAAAGCAAAATTTAGCCAGTTTTAGTCTACTACAACATTTCAGAAAAATAGATATTTCAAACTAGTTTAGTCCTGACTTAGAAACTCAGGAATCCAATTTTAAAACGAGCTATTAATATCAGTTTGGAAGTAGTGTTTAGCACCGTGTTGGACCAGGGTTTAGCGTAACCCTTAAAGTCCCAGAACTACATTCTCACTCCCTGAGTCTACCCCGTGGATGTACCACGAGACCTAAGATTACAAGTGATCTCAAGATAACCCTCTGTTATTAGTATGACATAAAAACTGGACAAACATAAGTACAGAAGCTTAACTTAAGTGATGAGCAACTTGATTGGTTATATAAATATAAAACTAAAAATGACAATTTGAATTACAACTGAACATCTGACTCTTTGTCTGAAAGCCTCTACTACGGGCGAGTTGTTGGGACAAACCCCCCCAGCTAACTCTAAATATGGAAATACTGATTACACAATCTAAATACTGAAATGGAACTAAACTCCAAGTCCTCAAAGAAGAAGGACTCACCAAGCTGACTAGAGGTGCTGCTGATCTATTAGCCATGGACTGGGGAGTGGGCTAGAATATATACATCATAATAGGATGCAACACAAAGAAGTATACGGTCAGTACTATGGAATGTACTGAGTATATGAGATATGCATAGGTCATGATAAAAATATACTTGAAAGCGTGTTTAAAAGTGAAATCATGCATAATTTGTGATAAAACATGCTTAAACAATCCTTGAAGCTGAAATATTGTGGTAATAGTAAAATATGTAATGTAATGACTCAATGCAACATCATAAGCTAAAAACATAATCATAAGTAGTAAGTCTGAAATCTGAAAGCAAAGAGTCAATACATTTTTAAACTTGAAACTGTTTCTGTGGGAGGTTCTCTAACCGACATAGACAATGTGAGCTACATGGAATCTGATATATACACCCCATAAAAAGGACCCAATATACCTTGCCAGGGTATAGAGGCAGGACTGTTGCATTATCATTAAATTTGTTGCCCAACAAAGGGGACTTAGAGCCTACGGTGGCACGTAGTTTTGAGATGTACAAGAGGTATGCTCACCCAATCTAACTCGGTGCTCAATACTACTCCGAAAACATACTTATAGCTCATATAGTACTGGGGAATATCTGATGCCAAAACTAATCATAACTTATGACATATCTGATGTCAAATCTGTTCATAGCTTAGGTAGACATATCTAGATGCCAAACCTCTCATAAAACATAAGGACATATCTGATGTCCAAAACTGTTAGAAAAGCATAAGGACATATCTGATGTCAAGCAATTTTAGTTCATAAGTCTTAAAACTTAGCATAGCCATAATTCAAAATATACTTTCCTTTCTAAAATCATAACTTGAAAAAATTAAGCATGCAATTTCATGAAAATAGAAGTCATGTTATCTAAACGTACCAATTTTACTTGCAGACATGTAATTCAATGAAATTATGCTAGAATTTATCATCAACATATGGGCTTTTGAAAACACTTAATATATCTTAAATAAATCAAGGGTGATGAATGCCATAAACTGATACTTTAAAATGAACCCATATGTTTTTCCCAATTTGGGTAAGAACCCTACTTTCATAAATTGGACAAGGATTAGCCTTAAAATCATGAATAGGAAACCACTTACAAATATCCATGCAAAATCATGCAATTTAGAGTTAGAATTCATAGAAGAATCACGAGGAAAAGATTTATAGAAGAACCCATAAGAATTGGGTAAGAACCCTAATTTAGGAATTCATAAAATCAATTAAGAATTTTGGGGTTTGGGTATAAGGGTGAAGGAATTCCCTTTTTGAATACCAACATACCTTATTTGAAGCTAGCCCACTAAGAATTTGAGAAGAATGGAGACTTGGAGTGAATTTCTTGCTATGGAGCTTGAAACCCCAACTTGAAGCTTGAGAGGATGGAACCCTTTTTATTCTTTTGGAACTAGATTGAAACAATGGGATAAACTTAGGCTAAGTGGGAATAGAACCTTCCTAAATAGGCTTAAAATGACCTCACTTAGGAGTTAAAAGGGGGGTAATTATGAAAATACCTCTAGGAATTAATTAGGAAAAAGTTGGAAAAAGTTGGCTTCAGGAATCACGAATGGATTCCATGTGTCGTAGATTGAACCACGACTTATGGTTTCCAATCGTGGTTCCTGGCCACAGAATCAGGCTGCAAATGGCAAACCGTGAGTTAGATGTGAAATGACATGCGAGACGCAAAACCTCATATGCAAATCGCACGTCCAAACGCATATCGGGTAAATTTTTCCAACTTTCTGGAAGCAAGTGCGAATCACATGCGATGCATGGATCCCCACATGCAGCCGCATGTCAAATCATATTTGGGCCGACGAGGACCTTTTTAAGTCAGTTTTAATCCATTTTTCTTCATTCTTTTACCATTCTTTCAGACCCTGAACGTATTTTCTCTCCTCATATCCTCCTCCTTCATCAAGGCCAGTCCTTCTCTAAGGATTTCAAATTTTCCAAAACAAATTCCGCCATCAAATTTCAAATTATTGATAGAAATCCTAACCCTTGACAATAGGATTTCAAGAAACGAATTCAAGAACTTCAAGAAGATATTTCTTGATCATTCTTCATCCAAGTTAGGTTTCTTCAACTTCAGGCTCCAAATCAAAATATTTCAACAAGGGTCTCGCTTTCAGGTATGTGGGTATTTAGTAAGAGTTTAGTACACCCTTATGCCCAAAATTCTAGCCTTTCTTCAAATATTCATGGTTTAAAAACTAGGGTTCCTACCCAATTATGCAAACCCTTCTAGAATTTAGTTCGTATGATTCTCACTTGATTTATATCCTGTTTTATGTGAAATGTAATATGTTTTAATGATTTTCATGAGTTTTCACCGTGACTTAAGAAATCAAGAAAATTATCCCTAAATTGTAGGATTTTCTAAAGTATTAGATTTCCTTCAAAATTTAACCTAGAATATCAGTATGAGTTTTAGAAGCAGAATTTAGCCAGTTTTAGTCTACTACAACATTTTAGAAAAATAGATATTTCAAACTAGTTTAGTACTGACTCAGAAACTCAGGACTCCAATTTTAAAACGAGCTATTAATATTCAGTTTGGGAGTAGTGTTTAGCACCATGTTGGACCAAGGTTTAGCGTAACAGTTAAAGTCCCAGAACTACGTTGTCACTCCCTGAGTCTACCCCCTGGATGTAATACAGGACCTACGATTACAAGTGATCTTAAGATAACCCTTTGTTATTAGTATGACTTAAAAATTGGACAAACATAAGTACGAAAGCTTCACTTAAGTGATGAGAAACTTGATCAGTTATATAAATATAAAACTAAAAATGACAATCTGAATTACAACTGAACATCTGACTCTATGTCTGAAAGCCTCTACTATGGGCGAGTTGTTTTGACAAGCCCCCCAACTAACTCTAAATATGGAAAAACTGATTACACAATCTAAATACTGCAATGAAACTAAACTCCAAGTCCTCAAGGAAGGAGGAGTCACCAAGCTGACTGGATGTGCTGCTGATCTATTAGTCACGGACTGAGGAGTGGGATACAAAATCTACATCATAATAGGATGCAGCACAAAGAAGTATATGGTCAGTACTATGGAATGTACTGATTATATGAAATATGCATAGGTCATGATAAAAATATACTTGAAAGCGTGTTTAAATCCAAGATCATGCATAATTTGTGATAAAACATGCTTAAACTATCCTTGAAGCTAAAATCTTGTGGTAATAGTAAAATCTATAATGTAGTGACTAAATGCAACATCATAAGCTAAAAACAAAATCATAAGTAGTAAGTCTGAAATCTGAAATCTGAAAGCAAAGAGTCAATACATTTTTAAACTTGAAACTGTTTCTGTGGGAGGTTCTCTAACCGACATAGACCATGTGAGCTACATGGAATCTGATGTATACGCCCCATTAAAAGTACCCAATATACCTTTCCAGGGTATAGAGGCATGACTGTGGCATGATCACTAAATCTGATGCCCAAAAAAGTCGACTTAGAACCTACAGTGGCACGTAGTTTTGGGATATAGAAGAGGTACGCTCACCCAATCCAACTCAGTGCTCAATACTACTCCCAAAACATACTTATAGCTCATATAGTACTGGGGCATATCTGATGCCAAAACTGATCATAACTTATGACATATCTGATGTCAAATCTGTTCATAGCTTAGGTAGACACAT